>NW_019059988.1:337065-421929 GCF_000696155.1 Zootermopsis nevadensis | reverse complement strand
CCTGCTTATGATTCGGGATATCCCGATTTCAAATCTCGGTCGGTAGACCTGTCATCCTGAGGTGTTTTGGGGCAGCCGGATATAAAATATCTTCATATTGTCCGGAATCTTGTGAGCACGTCATTTAACCTTTGTATTTTAGGTGAGCAATTATCATCGTATGAAAGGCTCTACTCTATATGTGCATTAGATAGTTACATAATCAATTAAATCTTATTGCAGTTTGGCTTTTTCTGGGAATGTACCCTATTGTAATTGTGGCCAATACCCTCTTATATGAAGGTGTTTATTTGTACGCCATTCAAATTTTACGCCTTATACCTGCCACATACATTTATATATCACTTGTCATTACATAGTCAAAGGAATAACTGACTAACGAACTAAGTATATGGCTTAATGAAACTTGAAGGTCATCACCGAATTTAACCAAAGCCCTCCACTCGTCCCTGTCCTGGACAAAGGAATAATTACGTTGTAAAAAAAAATTTAATATAAATTAATGATAAAATATCTTTACCGTTTTATATTACCTACAACCACATGATATGGTTTCCTACTGAAAGAAACATGCCTTAGATCACTAAACTGCTGACAAATAGAGCTACTCATGTTTCCTCGTAACAAAAGTGGAAACCTTGTTTCGGTATAAATTTGTTTTGTGACGTACACAATCTTCTGACGTCAGAAGATAGTCATTTTGTGTAATGGGAAAGGGGAATCTCTTGTGCCACCGTATTAACTTTCTTTTGCCATTATGGAAATTACATGCGCAATCAAGACATGGTTGGGCTATGTCCGTGCCAGTGAATATCTCCTTGTTCATTTTTAGCATTATGTCTTCATTGTAGGGAACTAGATATGAAAAGCAGAGTTAGTGGTACTGGATTGTAATGTAATTTATTTATTAAAACACTTGATTTAGAAGTTGACTACCTTGGGTTTGTTTATCTTGTGGTTTATTTAACGACTTAATGCCAATTTTATATTCTGTGTGCTATTGAAGAAAACATGAAAATGATTACATTCATTTAGAATCATGCAGAAGAGTGTGGTCTTTACGCGTTTTTTTTAAATACTCAGATCGATGTCTGGAGGAAATTAGGCTGTAATCTCCCCGAACAAATGTATTAAATTGCGAAGAATATGTTCCATGACTCCAACAGATAAATTACTGTGTGTGTTATAAGAGAGGTTTATTTTGGGTTTGGCGATAAGTGAGTTCTATGATGATTGGGGTTCTCAGGGTATGATGTCTGTTGTGGGCTCTTCGGCTGTGATGCCGTGTGGTGTGGTAGGCGGTTGAAAGATGGAATCGGCACGTTTATTACCAACCACCAACGGCATCACAACCCTGATCATATTCCTAGTCTGGTAGAAGATTATAATTACAAAATCTCAGGAGACAGCCATCTTCACAACTGTAAAATGTAGTATGGGCATTTCTTACTTTTCAAAATATTACTGCCTTGATAATTGAGCATTAAAAATTAATAACTTGAAATATTTAATGTTAGAAGCTTATAGCGTATATTTTTAACTTATTTAAACACATTTATGCGTAAAAAATATGCGTTTCTCTGCTGCTGACACGGGAATTAAGTTGCAGGCCTACCTTCAGCAGTTGGCTTGCAAAATGTGCTGTCGCCATGTTTGATTGATAAGGTTTTTACATCCATTCCATTAATTTTTGGGTACAAGCATAATGCCTTCACAAGCTGTGAAATTAGTTTAATAGCTCAGGTTCCTTGCTCGTTTGTCTCAGCAACCCAGCTGTAGATTATGTAGAGCTAATGGAGAAATGATTAATGATTCATTGGTCAGAAGTTACGAATTCAAGCTGCTTGGGGTCAGTCCCCTTCTGGCTTAGTACTAATCGTTTATTGTTGATGAGGTTCCTGGGGGTACTTAACAACGCTGTATCATCTTGTTGATTGCAGAAGGGCGACCCTGGTAATTGCAAAACTCTTGCTCGGTGACCTCTGATCTGAAAATGTATTTCCCATAGAAATGATGCAGCATTATTTTTTATTAAATGTTTGATATTATATTTGTAACTATAGTTATCAGTTGTTTGGGAAAGGTAATATTAAATCAAAATTATATTTACTGAAATATTATTAGAAGATGCATTATGGGAAATATTTCTGCTACTTGATTTAGAGCGTCAGGTTTCCTATTGAAAAACTTTGAGATTAAAATATATAAAGTTTTAATTTTGTGGGTGTGAAATTTGTTCTCGAACCGTAACAGAAAAATATAGATCGATAATGTTTGAGAGGTATACTTGAATGTAAGAGAGAGCATAGTCTCACAGTTTTTTTTTTTACAAAATATTATTAGAGTGATGAAATCAAGAAACATGGGATGTAACGTGGATGACGGAGGTGAGAAATACATACAAAATTTTAATTGTAACGCCTGAAGGCAAGGTTTAATATTAAAACAGCTCTTGAAGAAATAGGATGTGATAATGTAGACCTATTTCAACTGGTTAAGATTATAATCCAGAGACCCAGCAGTTACCGACATCTGCTTGGAGGTTATGTAAACGCAGTAGTGGATACAATGTCGTAAAATAACCTAGGATAGATAACAAACCTAAGACACAGTATTACGTACAGGTTTTTGACTGGGCTGTTTATGTTATGAACTCCTGAAATGTGCTGACATCCATTCGAATATATTTTATTTATTCTCCGTGTTTGTTTTAATTGTTTCTATATTAGACCTAGAGACCAACATTATTGAAGTCAAACTTTAAAGAGTGGGGTCTGATGGTGTGTATTTGGTTTATTTGACAAAGGGTAGGGACCTATGGCGGGGATTTTGTGAACGCAGTAAATGAACCTTTGGGTTTCTTAAAGGCTACACATTTTCTGATTGGCTGAACAAGTATTAGGTTATCAAGAAGGTATCTAGTTGATGAAGTTCGTTAGTCAGTTGTGTCTTTGTTTGTTTTGTCGTTTCTTTTGCTTACAGCTGTGAAATCCTGGGAAGGTTCTCCCAAAATTGGTTTGTTAAATTTTATCTTACTTTGATGGAACTGAAAACTTTCAAATTATGCAAAAGAAGCAGAACGCTGTTAAAGCAAACCGCAACGATATTCCACTGGCACAGTAACTATTATATAACGCATTAAATCATTTTAACATATCGGTTTTTTTAGTAGTTCCACCATGAAGTACTTGATTATTCCATCATAAATCAGCTTTCTTTTTGTCTTTCGTTGCTTTGTTTCTTCTGCCTTCTCGTTAGCGACGGCCACGTGATTCCTCCACAAATTCGATTCTCATCAAGTCTATTCTTGAAAGGTTTACCAAGGTTGTAAGCTGTGGACGGCAAAGCGATCCGTTTCAATTGACGTCATCGTGGGTGCTTGGTGGATTTGTATGCACGATTGAGTACCAAGCAAACCCTACATAGCAAGCGCCGATGGATTGGTTCGTGTTGTCCAAGAGACGCTACAAGGGTTTTTTTGTTCAGATATGGTGACGACCAAGCACTCATCATTTTAATACGTTTCTTCATTGTCTGGACGTAATATTTCCTATAGTCACCATACTGTCTTTCCAAAATCGTAAATTGCAGACGCAGAATAAGAATTCGTGTCTTTTTCTCTTCTTTCAAACCCTTTATAAGAAAAGTATATGAGAGGGCAAAACTAAATTTAATATACTCATTATATTTGGCTTGTAACGATCCAGTATTACCGTTTATTTATACGAAGTTCAAATCGAGCAGCTCTTTATAAAAAGAAGTTTTGTCATATTAAAATTGACACACGGCATAAAACACTATATAAACTCAACCATGAAATTTGCAGTGATTGTTAAAATGTGTTTAAATGACATATACCGGAAGGTCCGTATAGGTAAATATTTTTTTTGGTGTATTGTCAGTCCGCTGTGCTCTGAAATGATATGCTATATCGCATTTTCTTTTACCTTTGTTCTAGAATATACGAAAGTAAGTTGGTGCAGGTATAAACACAGAGAAAACAAATTATATAATTAAAATATTAACGTATTGTTACCGTATTACAGTATACAATCAATGTAAGTTTACAAGTACGTTAGGTAATACGTCTTTTGAAAAATCTGGCATTGCTGGAATATTCTGAAGTGACGCTAACACCAGATTAAATTCGGGGTGTGTTTGCTATCATTTAGTTTAGAATCTTCTGTCCTCCTTCTGCTATCTACAAAGGTGAAGAATAAAAATACATTATAATTTTATCTGTTATTTTGTACAGCTAAGAAACGTGGCTTAACCAATTAGGAATAGGAAAACACAGGTTAAGATTGTTTCAAAATCCGGGTGCTTTGGGAAATATTTAGACTTAAAACGGATGAAGTGAAACGAGACTAATGAAAATTGTGTAATTTGGAGTTAAGAGTACATAACCTATTGCGTAGCAGGAGAATAGCACCAACAGGCTATAATAGAACTGCGGGTTGCAGAAACCGGATGCTAGGAGAACACAGCCCTCTGTATTGAGAGAGAACTTAATAAATGATTAATAATGAGGAACTCTGTATTTTGTACTCATCAGCAAATATTATTAGTGCATGGGGAAGATGAGAAATGACAAAACAAATTCGGTTGGTAGGCTTTAATGGAGGAGAAACCTCGGAAGACCTAGATTAGATAGGATAATATTAAAATGGATGTTGAGGAAATGGGGTCCGTAGTGGCCGCTCGGTGTGATGCGTGGGCCTTGTGCCGCTTGGTCGCTGGGACCGTGGGTTCGAATCCCACTCAAGCCATGGATGTTTGTCCGCGTTTTTCTGTGTCGTGCTGTCCTGTGTACAGGTAGAGGCCTTGCGACGGGCCGATCCCTCGTCCAAGGAGTCCTACCAAAATGTCTATAGATCAAGCCAACGAAAAGTTGGGACCCGCAGTGCTCAGGCACTTGAAGAACGGATCGTTCCCAGTATCCCAGTTGACGAAATACAGTGACAATGTGTGGACTGCATTGATCTGGCTCAGGATAGAACCGATGGCGGACTGTTGTGACGAATACTGTAATAAACTTTCGTGTGTGATAAATGGCGAAGAATTTTATTAGTTGGGCGTAATCTCAGCTTTTCTCATACTCTGCTCTGTATAATTTTGGCTTACTGGTACCTTATGAAGATTTATATAATTAATTTGCAATATATTTAGCATAGAATGTTCTTTGTAAATTACAACGTAAATAGTGATTAGCTCTTATATAGCTGATAGGCGTAATTCATATTTACTGATAATTAAATTTGTCTACAATAAAATTAAGGCTATGCTAGTGTAGTATCTCTACTACCATTATAAATATGAACAATAGATTTACTTATCATTTTAGTACAGCGGTAATGCTCCATATTTTTGTTTCAAAGCTGCCAGACTTCAATATCGACATTACCTGTTATTACACGGAAGTATTTGTTTTCTTCAGCCCGCCAGGCGATTAACTGGATAATATCCTGAAGTATGTTATAGTTATCTCCATAAAAATTCTTGCCTATTCCTAATTCATGATCACTTTCCATCTTCTGAGCTTTATAACCTCTGTAGTTGAACAAATGTCGCTGCGTAATCCACGACTCCACCAGCAGTAGATTTATATTGAAAATAAATGCACATTAAATCCACAAATATGATTATAATTTCAACGAAATTATTTGATATAAGATATATTTTAGTCGCTTTTGAGTAGATAAGTATTTAATATTGTCATGCTGTTATTGACAGATAACCGTTTTATCAAGAGATGTGGTCTGACCTCCATTGACGAAAGTCCTATAGAAACCTAACCTAAACTATAGGAAGTATAATCGGTTTATACCGTAACCACAGAATCGTTTTATGAACGACCCATTAATGTAATATGAGAGACACTTTAATTTAGATAGAGGAATGAGCAGGACAGAGTCCGAGGACTACTTAGTTGGTGCCATGGAAATGTAAGAGTCGAGCACGGACGAGGAGAGCGAACGCACAAGACAAAAGTAATGGTGAGAAGAAAGCACGGTGGAATGGAAGGGGAAAATGGCAGATAAAAGGAAGAAATCCATTTCAGCTTTTATCGGCACCACTTGCTAAGAGTGGTCGGCATGTGACAGTTTTCATCACTGGGGCTGCAGCAGGAAGCCAGGAGTCTGTTCGTCTCTTTGTTGTGTGTGATGCAACACAGTTTTCATTCTGCCAGTCCACATGTGACGTGTCTCCTGCAATTGTTAAAGAAATCTGTCTCAGGAGACAGTGTTGTGTGTCCGTTTGCAAACCCCTTCTATTCCCGAGCGAACAGAGCGTGCTGTCCACAGAATGTTTCAAATTAGAGAACTTTGTATCTGTTACAGCTGCTTTAAGTAATGACTCAATCCCCGCAAGACTGCTTAACGTGTTATGGAAAGGTTAGAGATAAGCAGTGATTAAACTGTAGTGGCAGAACGTAAGAGATTATACCGTGAAGTGAGCTAATTTTTTGTTTCTGAAATTCGAGCTGCGAAAATGTTGATACATTATGGGGTGACGAAAATTATTGGTACAAGTTTTAATTTGTGTAAAATTTGTTGCGCTACTGTTATTTTAATTTTGATATTTCTGTTGTTTCTATTTGCCAACTGGAAGCAAGCATGAAATAACAATCATTGGTATTTTACAATGAATTGAATAGTTTGGAAAACTGATTATACATAGAAGTGGGGACATAGGGGGCTAGAAGATGTATAGGATGGTTGAAAATAGGTATTTAAAGACTGAAGGGTGTTAGGGGAAATATACATCAGGGATGTGGCCTATGTTGAGATGTATTTATGCATATATAAGGAGAAGTGGAATGTGAGGAGGAATTAATCATAAATTGAGGGTAGCAGAGATAAGGGATAATGGTATTTAGGATTTGAGGTTTTCACGGCGGTGAAATCGAAGATGGCTGTCTTCTGGGTTGTTGCGCCGTAGAAGTTTACCAATGTTTCAGAGTTCCTTGCTGATTCCATCTTCAGGTCGTACTGGTAATGGAGGCAGCCAACACCTCAAAAACGTCGGAACACCGCTGCCAGACTACACGGTGCTACAACCCAGAAGACTGTCGTTTTAGTAATAAAGTTCTTGTTGCTATAATATAGTCTGTGTTTTTCTGGTGTGTAATTGAACCGCTTTTTAAAGACAATGCACAGTTAGTGTAGTACCAAATTGTGAAATGTCTGCAACTCTGCTAATAGCTCTCGTTTTGTATTCGCTTAGAACAAAAGAAAACTGCCAGACGTGATAAATGTTCCGTTCAGTGTTCCAACGAAGAACAGAGAAAAGCTCAGTGGTTGGTTGATAGGATCCGGCCGTCTTGCTGCAGCTATCTCACTCTAGTACCCTACAAATATAACCATACCTTACAGTCGGAAAGATGTGGGCTCAAAGCATCCATACAATTGCTGAAATTATCTCCACGTAGCAGATTCAATTTTACAAGCGCTGGTCAAAACAATTCCTCCTCTCTTATGGAACGCGAGAGTTTATTACCGTGTTGAGGAACCAACCTCTGAAATATGTTAAATCCAGTCAAGTCTCTCACAAGTATTTTCTTAAGATCCATGTTATTAGCATTCTCCCATTTACATGTAGCAGTGTCCAGTGGTCACTTTTCCTTAATCTTTTGTGACTAAATTAACCCCCCCCCCCAGCGTCCTATATGACCCCCACATGTCATTCTAATTGATTTGTTTACCCTGGTTTAAAAAGACAACATCTTAACTTGTCATTGAAGCCCATCAGCCTTTCTTAAATTCCCAGTGTTCTGTCACGAATAACTGGTAAATTGTCCGCCGGTTTTGGGTTTCATGGACAAATATTTATGAATGTGTGTTGTTAAAACCGTCGCCATGGTAATGCTTTCAACGGAATTTGGAGTTTATTGAATAATATTTCTGATGATATGTGTTTACTACTTTAGATTTTATCGTCATTCTTGGCGGGAAGATTAATAGTAATGCAATAAATATTTTCATGATAGTCGCTTTTCCTTGAAGAACAAGACAATTTAAAATATCGGAAATGTGGGTAACATAGCTAACTTCTACACGATGTCATTACAGAAAAATAAGATTAAAATCAGCACTGAACAGTTGTTTAAACCTGAAATAGTCTGTGACTGAATTTGTAAATGTTTGTGAATCCCTTGGTATATACAGTGCCATTTATGGAAATGAGTGAATGATGTTGATGATGATGATCATAGTATGCAGTGAATTGGCTGAGGTATGAACTGTTGCGAACGGTTATTTGTTTGCATAAGGGTGTCGAAGCGCTCCCATGTCATGTTCGAGGGCGGCTTTAAATCTTGTCTTCGGGATATGCTACATCGACTGAGAATTTCAGTCGCGTTCCACTGTCCCTACATGCAAATTATGGGACAGTATCTTCAAATGGTTCATGGCACGTTGCTTCCGGGGTCCTCTCCAATTCACCATTCACAATCATCGTAACATTTGATGTCGTACCTTACGAAGATTACATAGCGCAGTTAAGTAAACCGAGAAGGAAACAGGAAAATGAAATTGCCGAAAGCTACATGTTTCGTTGACGATATCCATCAAAATCCGTGAGGCTTGGTTTTAGACTTCTCATGCATTGTATACGTTGGAATTCGATACACTGAAGTAATTTTGTTCCAATACGTACGAGTTGCTACTTACGTATGTACATGGTTATTTTTATGCACAGTGCATTCTCTTATATGGGACAGAATTCCGTATTTTGACGTCCTGAATTTCATTTTCTGCACTGATTTTGGATACGCAGATATTCTGTACGTTTTTCTTAGATTCGAAACCGTTTCCGAGCAATGTTTTATGTTGCATTCTGTTATTGATGGGGAATCGAACTGATACTTTGAGAAAATACAGATAGTTTAAGAGCATTATTACGTTACGAAAAGAGAATCACTATAAAAGAAGTGGCCTAGTTTGAAGTGACGATTGAAAAGTGGTCCAGAGGGCAGAATTTGATTTTTTTCTCTCTCGCTGCATATGAAGAAATAAATTGACATGTTATATAAAACGAATTGTTTTTATGAAAGCGACATTAAAGTAAAAATGTCGTAACTCGGAAGCGGTAGCAGATCTGAACAAACTTCAATTACATTTTTCCTTCAATTTATTTCCCAAACAACCTCCTTAAATATTATACTCGACGCCGAATCATCCTGTGTACAATTTACGATGCATCTTAAGCGGGTCCATATTTTGACGTTAAGGGACGTCATCATGTTGTGGGTGATGGAGACGGCTTCCATTTATGGACGATAGCTTCGAATGTATTTTATAAGTAGTGACGGACAACCGAAAATGGGTGCCCCTCTTTCTCGGGGTTGGTGCATGAACAACAAAATCTCAGCCGTGCATGTTATGAAATGTTTCTCAAAGCCTCGTTTTTTGACGAGCTGTTATGAATATGGTAATGGACTTTCGGGTTCTGGGAAAGGCGGGGGATTTATTGACTAGCTTAGTGACTGTCAGTTTCCCCGGGACTTTGGTGTGTGGAGATAGTTTCAGCCCTCGTACGTGTCTCTCAATTCTTCAGGTTTACCCAAAACTCTTATACTCACAAGACTGTCGGTAACTTGTTAGAGCGATTTCAGATGTTTGTCAATTGTCATTCCCAATTGACAACCAACTCAAAACTGAACTTGTACACAAATTTCTTTGATGATTTTACGCACAGAGACGTTGCTGGTGCTTAAATCCCGAATGATGAACGCTTATCGAGATGTTTGTAGATTTTCTGTGTTTGTAAGTCAGCTGAAGATATTCCAGAAGGCGACGCACGCAATATACCTGCGTCACTGCGAGGGGGAGCAATCACGTGATATCGGTCCATTAGTCCGCAACTATATATTAAAAGTTTAAGCGTACATAATTCCTGTGATGAGAGGCAAGATAAAATGTAAGTCTTTGCAGCCATATCTCGAGTATTTAATACACTTTTGGCTCAGCAAACACAGGAATCTAAAACATTATAGGAAAAAACATATATATACGTCATTAAAACGTGTTTCCATTTTAATTCGTTTCACATGTGACAGGGTCATTAATTTCACCATAACCCGTGCAGCTGATAAAGCGTTATGTAATAACCAACTGAGTATTACCTGTATTGTACTAAACGTAACACGAATTATACTTGATGTGGTGGTGTCATGGCTTCGTGTAGTCAAATGACGCCATCATACCGTCTCTGACACTTAGTGGGATTAGCTGATTTTAATGAAAACGAGTCGTCTAAAGGTCGCAGAACACACTCTGTTGGTTTCATGTAAAATTAGAAAGTCTGATGTATTCCCGGAATGAAATAAGAGCATTGCAGTAAAGTTTTGGAAACACTCCTCTCAGCCGGCCTAGTCTCTCCTTGTTCTTCATCACACATGTGGCTGACGGTGGCCTAAACTGTTTATGCTACTACTCCCCTCTTTTTAAAGAATCTTCGTTCCATCTTGTTAAACACATTATATTTAATGCCTTGCTGCATCTCATACTGTTAAACTAAGAGCTTCTGTTGTGGGTAATATGAGTAATTAAGTTTACTGTCATGTAATAAAAACTGAAAGTTGACCGTCGCGAATGCCAGTTACTGACATTTGGCTTGACCTTCGGACGTTTTCTTGTTGATATATTCACAACCAGTTACGTTAATATAATTTTTAATATTATTCTTTCACCCTTAAGTTGTCTGACTGATATGAACTTTAGAGGGTTATTGCTGTCAGAATTATGATTACTTGTATACCTTTTCCACCCAAACTGCAAGTTCAATCAATTTTAACCCGTACAAATTCGGAAATACCTCCCTACGAACTATCCTCTATTCTTCATTTAGCTGTGTTACGTTTAGGAGTCCAAATATTCATATTTTTCTGGGCATATTGTTTCAAGCAAGATTCATACTCATTGATGATGCGTAATTTATTCTTCAATGTTTGTTTCTTAGACTTTGACTTTTGTATTAAACGATGCATTTTCCTGAAGTTGGCTGGTTCTGTTTGATGAAATGTAGTAATTTTTGCTCTCGCTATCAAGAACTATGTCCATATATAGTTCATAAGGACTTGTCTAAAGTACTTTAAGAGAGAATAGACTGAGTTTATTTGTCTCAGATTTTAATAATGGGTTGTTGTGAATGCGATTTTGATCCTTTGGGTTAAATAAGGGACTGGGAATTTCTTGAATAACTTAATGACTAATGGCTAAGTGCTCAATTTAATACACCAACTCCTCTGCAATCAACGTCCAGTGATGTGTTACATAAGTATGGTTTTGTAACGTATATAATTGTTATGGTCTGTAAAAGAACCATAATCTTTTTATTTGTATTATATGAATTAATTTGTTTTGCCTCTTGAGGTCGAAACGCGTTTGACATTTGTGTCCTTCAAAATTGTAAACAGGTTTGTTTGTGTATGTTTTATATTTCCAATACACTACAAGGTATTCAAGTTTTTAAGATTAATAACTAAGTTATCTGTTACATTGAATTAATCGTATGTTGAGTTGTTCTGTATTCATATGTAAGTACGAAATGCGATGAGATCTAATGTTTTGGAACCCTAATTGCCCCACACAACAGATTGATGGTTTCAATGTGCTGTTTAATTTCTCTCCTCTTTTCTGTAATTATCGAGTTGGTTTTTCCTCTGCTCAAGTGGTTAGACTGTGTTGGCATTTATCCATACACGTGTTGAGTAAAAGTGATGGTTGTTTGTCATACCATCGCCTTATCTTACGACAACACTCCACCCTCCGTCTAAATCTGTCGTAAATCCGTCTTGACACTTCAATGGGAACGTAATGAAAGAAAACTTGGCATCGCGAGTCTATAAATTAGTTTCGAGTCGCGCCCCGCTACAAGATTGTTGATGAAGAAAAGATCATAATAAATTAAATAAAGATTTCTATTTGTCTTTATCGATGTTATTTCTCTTATGGTTTTCCATATACTTTGGATTATGACAAAACTCTGGTAGTTGAACCCGAATGCCCAACACCTAGGCATATGATACAATATTGAGCTAATTCTGTCCGTATTGCATCCTCATACATTAATTCCATAAGGTCTGTCTTAACGATTTCATTCTCGATCTTTCGAATGGGTGTTTTTCACTTCTGAAACGTCGGCGTACGTCTACCCGACTTCGAGGCGCTATAACCTAGCAGAGAGCTGTCTGTATGGATTTATCTTGATTGTCCAGCAGATGGATTTGGTATTCACCTTGTTGAACCCTCATGTTTGATTATCAATAAACAGTTAATTTTTCGTAATATTTGCAATGCCATTAGTGTTATGTGTTACTCAGTTCCCTCTTTTTAATCCTTATTTTTATCTTTTCTTCTGCACTACATTCCTGTGTGTTCTATTTTTCAAGTTCGTGTTTATTATTTCTGTCTTGTATGTGTTTGTAGATTTATCCAAATCATTCAGTCGCTTGCCTTTTTAAAGAACTCGGCCTGAGTAAGGAAATCTTTCATTCCTCTAACCTAATTTCCATTTTCCTCTTTTCATATCCGCAGGTCCTTCGTAGTTTTCCGCCAACGATTTTTACTTCTAGATCTTCATGCAAAACAGTTTTCAATCATCTAATTTTAAGCTTTTTATATCTACACATCAGAAGACGAAAGTTAATTTTTCTTTCGGCATTTCCGTTTAGGATCACTTCTGAGAATTAACTTACGTAGATTCTGGCTTAAAGGGGCACTAATATAATAATAACTTTTATAAATCAAATTTGACTTGGATATAAGGTCTGTTATCACTAAATTATAGAATTTCACACTTTATTCCGATTAAATTTATAACTGTTAAATAGAGATAAACTCAGGTATGAAGAGAATTAAAGAATCGAACGGTATAGAACATCAGTTACTCAGAGTATCCTGGAATTTGTAGCATTTGTCCTGACCTCTGGTGGAACAACTATTTCCGGACTCATTTATATATGAAATAACGCTTCTAAATATGTGCTTCTGTCTATATGCGATGCTGTCTGTTCGCCGGCCAACTAACTGGACCATTTGTTCTTGACGGACGTTTAACGTCAGACGACAACATTAATTTCCTGCAGGAAGAGTGCCACTTCCTTTCGAGTGTTTCTATCCAGGGCAGGTTAATCACGTGGCTGCAACACGACGGCGCTCCACCTCAGTTTGGTTTACTTGAATTGCTTCTGTAGAAATTCATGGATTGGTCGTGGAGTCCTCATGCTTGGCCACCCCGTTCGCCAGAAAATGCGGATACGAAATGATCTATTACGGTGATGCAGTTGATAATTTCAAAGATTATATATGCACGGGATAACATTCAAGAACAAAAACGTACACATATATGTGTTTAAACAGGATTGTAACCCGCATTTCCAGTGTTCGGGAAGAAGACGTTTCGTAGGTCTAATAATCTCTTGCGCCGCTTTTTAATAATTTAAGTTAGTGATACATGTATTCCTTTAACTTCTGGCCTTTTTGTTTTTATGGCAGATTTCATTTCACTTATATTAAAATGAGAATGATTAATATCTGTAAGTTACTTTCATCTTTCCGCTTTTACTCATATCAGTCACTTAATTTTCTATACTTTGTAGTGAAGGTCTTCCAGAAAATTAAAAAAGTTGTTTGTGATACAAGGCAGGGAGTCTTGTTAAAATACATTTTCTATCTCCATAATGATATAAGCAAATCTGATGTTAGCTATTTAATGAAGAATATTTCTAAAGACTATATTATTTCAAACTTCACAAAAATTGATGTTTGAAGGGTCGCATGCATGTGTTTAATTTTATTAGTTACTGTTCAGTATTGGTATCACTTTTGACGGGTACATTTTTGTATAGCAGAACATTTTTTTTTGAAGGAACTAAAATTTTTTAAAGGAAGTTTGTTCCGAAAATGAAAAATACCAAATTTTAAATTGTGCTATCGTTTATCTGCATGAAATGCAGGATTACTGTAAGATGGCGTGTGAAATTTGTATCATGACATGATATAAACATATCTAGAACTGCTGGTGGTGTTAGAACGTACAAAGCCTAATTATTTGGAATCCACTGTAACGTACTATGAGATGAGTGACTGATTTCAATGCTGTTTCAATCGTCTGTTTCACCCTTTCGGAATGACACACGTCAGAGTAACATAGCAAACTCTCTTGCAGGTTGCGTTCATTCATAGATTCCTGATAACGCTAAGCGTCCTGTGTATCTATGCACCACACCCTAATTATGTGTCAGTGGTGTGTAATGGGCCTTTAAGTAATTGTTTAAAAATGTACCTCAGAGCTAATTAAAAGTAAGTTGCCTTATTTAATCTCAAAATTCTCTCAGGATTTATTATTGGAAACTATTATTTAGGCTTTTCTTAAATTGTTATTTTTAGTGATTTGATGTTGCTATAATTTTTATTTTATGCAATTCCTGATTTATAAGTTTGATACCTGGAGACAGATACCCAATACAAATCCTGTATTCTTTAGAGAAATTAATGATTCAGTACCTGTCTGTGCCCAGATTCAAATACTATCTCGTTGTATTGATGTACCGGGTAAAAATGTTGTATTTTTAATGAAATCGGGATCATTAAAATCCTGGAATTGTTTCGGAATTCCATTAAACTGTCATTGACGTGGACACTCGCATTACCTTATACCATAAGTATATATTTTATGTGTCTGGTATGGTAAACAGCATTGTTATTGTTTATGACTTGAAGATTTCGCGGCGACTAAATGCGATCAAAATCTTTTCGGGCGGCTGGTTGCTTCAATATGGCCCAGTAGCCCAACGTCTGGTCTAGTCGCCCGAGCAGATTTTATCGTTCGGTATTTAAACTACATTTCTCTCATTAGCATTCACCACAATTATAACACAGATGAACTGTTGAGGTATTAGGTACTCACGGCGGCGAGTCTGAAGATGGCTGTCTTCTGGGTTATTCCGCCGTATAGTCTGGTTTAAGTTTACCGACGTTTCAGAGACCATATATTTACCCTGAAATGTCGGTGATTTTTAACCAACTGATGACCCGAGAATGCTTTATTGGCTAACTACAGTTCGTACAAAATATAAATAATTTTGTCACGGAATAGCAAATTTGGCGGAACTTTGCTTAGTGGATGGTTGGCTATGGCTGGCGATGTGTGTGGGGCTGTATCGATTTGTCGTGCTGCAGTCTATGATTAATTACCATGGTTATGGGTAAGAGGTCCCTTGTTCCTTTTAATCTTTTGTCTTCTGTTACGTACTCGTGTTTCAGCTTCACTGCGAAAGCTTAACTCACTTGTTTCAAGTTAACATTGTTTCTAAACATTAGAAACATTAATTTCCCTTAAATAAGAAGGATATAAGAACCCTTCGTTATAAACTTAAAACTTGGATGATTGGTTGGTTTGTCATCCGCTTGCTTTCTAATACAAACTTCTGAATTTATTTACTTTCGAATGTAGGATGATTGTTAATAGACCGTAATATGTGATGAAAGTAATTTAGATTGGCGTACTATGCTGGTGATTACTTTGAAGTATTAAACACAGAGATGAGGAAGGATTCTTTAGTCCCAGTTCTGTATTCGAAGCGAGGACTTCATGATTGTGAGGAAGACGTGTTACAGCTGTTATGTACTCATCCTAAGAAGAGAATAATACTATGATACGGACAATATTGTCATTGTATAAGTTTTATTTTATTAGAGCACCGTAATATATTTGTGATAATTACGTTCTGAAGAAACCAGATACGTAAGCCTTCTTTAAAGTGCTTTGTTCTATACAATAAGGCTAACAACAGCTTTAAGTTCATTAATGATTATATTATTTACTGAAAATGTCTGTATATGTATTTAACAGTTCACATTACGAATCCGTTATATTTGTCACAAAAAAATTCCTTGTAGATTTTTCGTAAGGAAACAGATTTTGTATTGTTTATAATTTTCCAATTTAATTAAAACTGTAGTAAAAATTGTACTAATACAATAGTTAGTAAAACTCAAAATTTGAAATGTCACTCGCACCGTTTTGGCATTTGACATTCTCGGTGCTAGGAAGTTTTCGTTGTAATTTGTGTTACGGTGAATATGCAGTGTTCTTGTTCTTATCAACGCTGAGCATACAGTAATTTGACTGTGTAATGTCTTACTGCACAATTCCCAGAGTTCCTTCCGGCAGAATGGTGCTAATGTACACACAGTTCGAGTGTCTGTAGATACTCTGCAGTACGTGTTTTGCGAAAAATATGAATGATATCTGGCAATGAAAGTACTCATTTCTCACTTCTCGATTATTATTTGCACGGATTATTAAAAATGAAAGCGTACAGGTAAAGAACATTTTTTTCACTTTCGAGTTATTTAGGGACGCCATCATAAAAATAATCAAGAAGTTGATAATGTGAACAAAATAAGACCAATTCTAAAAGGTTCTGACGGCGGTAAATTACACTTAAAAATACTGTCAGTACTTTTTCCATCGTCTTTTCTTCAAAAACCCACGACGTTACGGAGGCTGGTTCTGTCTCCGTCCCAAGGGTTTTTAAAGAAAATACGATGGAAAAAGTCCTGGCAATGAATAATTTTAAAATTGGACCAGTATATGTGTAAAAATTCGTGGAGGTAATTTCCAACATTTTCCATGAACACAAACCGTAAATTAATGCGTGTTTTAATGGTGATACTCAACTAATTACCACGTGATGAGATATGTGGGTCAGTGGAGATAGATGAACGTGACTGGTTAGCTTTACGCCCCAACTACCTGATCTATCCTTAAATAGACGGATGGGTTCAAGCAGAAGAAGAAGAAGAAACCAGAAAACTATTACAGATGTAGGTTGATTTTTCGATCACGTTGAATATCTTGTGTGACACTTCAACTAGAGATCTACTTGGTTTGTGTGAATTTGTAATGTAATGAAATTTTGCGTCGGAGTTGTCTGTGGGGTAAATAACCTTTGCGTGGGCGGGGCCCCCGGATTCAGCCTGTCTGGATCGGTGATGAGGTCATCACTGAGAATATCCCTCTAGGATTTCCCCACATAATAGCGCTGGAGGCTGGTGGTTCCCCTGATGATCCTTGACGCGGGATGCTACAACGAGTAAGTTTGGAAAAGTGCCTCTTATTGTTGTCGGATTTTAACCAAACTTTGAATATAATGACAAATTTTATTATATTTCCAAAAAACTAAATATCATGAAACTCCGTTTGGGTGACCCATGAGTTGTTGTATGCCGTTAGACACATAGACGTGCATGGCGAAGCTATTTGGCCCCTTTTTTGCAATTTAAGAAGCGAAGGCTTCTTTCAGGGTGTTGTAACCTTATGATTCTCACGTTTTGTAGTTTAAGTATAATGGGGTCAACAGATTTCGGAGGAAGATATTTCGAACTGAAGAAGACGAATTAACAAAGTACTGGAGAAAATTATACAAAGAGTAACTTCATTTTCTGTATTAGTTGCTTAATAATGTTAAGGGTGATTAATGAACGAAGTTGAGATGGGAGAAGCATGTCAAGTTGAATTTAAGGGGAAGTGATAAGTATTATCTCCGCAATGTTAGTTTCATCATGTTAAGATATATAATTTTAGGTAATTACAGACTCTAGAATCATACAATTTCGTACGCATGTAGTTTTGGATTTTCTGTATCTGCTGACATGTCATAGAGACATATTTACAAAAAAAAAAAAAAAAAAAATTTCTACAAGAGGTAAATGATAAATGTATACTCACTTTCTGTCGGAAAACTATGCAGAAAAAGACAGCATGGAAGATCTTTGAAACGACGGGACGAAAGTATAAAAATTTATGTAAAGAACGTGGACAGGATTCAGTTGGCTCGGAATAGGGTAAAATTCTGTGGCTGTGTGAACACGTCGAAAATGTAGGATATCTAAAAACGGCGGAAATTTCTTGGCAACATTAATAACCATGTGCCACACACATAGCTGGTATTAATAGACCAAATAAATAATATAATAAATAATGCAATATATTCTATTGTGTGTTATATAGCCACTATTTTGAATCGGTTGTGGATATGCAGTGCCGTAAATTGTTTTTCATATAGACAGCATGAAATTAAATTAAAATTTCTAATTATTTATGCTTTAATCTTCAATTGAACGTATATAGTTACAAGTTAATAATAAACGTAATTTTCTGGGGTGTATGAACTTCACCTGTCGTGATTCTGTGCTGTGTTGCTTATAAAAATCTTACGCCCACTCAGTATCTGTTTATTCGACACTTTATTACATTTCATGCTTCCGTCGTGCTATTTAATTACGAGCACGTGTTGTTTAACTGTTTAATTAGTTCCGTCGGTAACAGTAAAAGTGAAGAAACTCATCAGCCAAGCTTTAGTAAAAGCAAAACAAGATGGGTGGATGAGTAGAAAATGAAGACAGTGTACGACAAGCCCTTGAAAAGTTCTTCCTCATTTCTGATGCTTAAATGCTGACACGTGTAATTACATTGTTGTGGAGTTTAATGATTCGCTTTTGGACAACACACTGTAAATTAAGCAGAGTAGGTCAATTTCAAAGCGACGTAAAACAAAAACGACCGATGAGAAGTTACAAGCACACTTTGTGCTTAAATACCTTGACCACTCAACAGTTAATATAACGTAAACAAAAACACGGTGATGTAGCACTAGAAATGTGATTACTGTTCTACCATAAGTATAAAGTTAATAATGAACATCATTATAAATTTAGTAAGTTTTTGGTTTGTTTCAGTTGCAGGAATTAAAATGGCCCGTGTTTTTGGTCGAATATTCTCGTAATTATTTACCAGTCGGTTTATATTTAAGTTTTCAGGCCCGGTTTTCTGGTATTCGTTCCAGATCTTTAAGCCATTCGTTTTCATGAACTTGTGTTTGCAACTGAAAGTTTCAAAAATAATTCTATTTGCTTTGCCATGTCTTTCCGTCCGTCCATTTGTCATGTAAAATCTTGAGAACCGCAGAACGCTTTTCTGCGATATTTGGTACTGAGGAATTTACCTACAGTGGCTGGGAATTTTATTATCTTGCCACGTTGCTATATTTTTTCACATCACATGTGCCAGTTAATTTCTTAAAACTGCTCTAAGAAGGTAGTATCTTCTACGTTGGTTCATTACTCTTGTAAACTAATTATTTCTCACTAAATGACATTTCACTTGCTAATATATTCTCTCTATTTTATATTGTACTGTTGAAATTTGCAAATTATTCAAACAATTCTGTTTGGAATAATCAGTTATGTGTATTCTGTATAAACAGTGGTAACATTTGATGAGTTTCACAGTTTTATAAATCTGTTCATTAATTGTTAGTAAGGGTTGTGAGTTGAGTCAAAGTCACATGCTATCTGCAGTTGAAAGCATGTTAAATGGCAGCTGCAGGTAAGAATTTTACCTCAGAATGTAAATAGAAGAAAATGAAGATGGAATTCGGTGAACCAGAATCTCCCGCGAAGTGTTATGTATGTACGCGGTTCAAATCTTGTTTTGCATGTCGGCTGCCATGACTGAATCCAGGCGAAAACCTTCCTAGTTCCTTGAAATGGACCACAGCAATATATTTCCTGACTCTTTCTTAACAATCAAGTACCTTCTGTCCTTGACACTCGACGTATATAACTTGAGAAGGAAAGCTAATTTATAAGTAACGAAGATTTTTTGTGAAATATATCTTAGAGTAGTGTCGTTTGGAAAAGTTTAAGGATGAAATATGATGAAGGTCATTTTATATACTAGTGAATATTATTGTATGAGTAAAAGTCAAGAAGCCGAATTATTATAAGATGTTATATACCAAAAATTATAGAAAAAGTTTATACTCTTGTCATGTATTTTGATGTAGTAAACAAGTATACTCTCAATAGAACTTGAGAATTGCAAATGTCTCCTTACCGGAGAAGTGGAGAAATTTTAAAGATAGGTCGTTTAATGTAGTTTTGCCGGGAGAAGAAAGCATTAGGAAAATCCCGGTGACGAAGAGAGGATAAAAGGCTGATAAGAAATAACACAAATTGAAATGTAAAGAGCTGGAGTTTATTATTCTGTCTCTTGTTGACGAATCCAACGGAAGATGAACAGTTAAAAAAAAACACGCTTTGGGGATATGAGAAGAATTAAAAAAAAGTATTTGAGGAATTTAGAGACAAATTCACCTGATAGTCGAATAGAATATACGGCCAAAAGAGCTGAAGCGAAAAGGGAGATTATGAAAATACGCAGACAAAGCGAAACTCTGTGAAAGTGAAATAAAACATGGCCCGCGTGGTAGAGAAGTCTATGTTTATGAAATAATAGAATATTTAAGTGGGAATGACAAAGATGCAGTACAACCGAATTCAGACCCCGAAACGGACTGATTTTAAAAGGTCTGCTGGAAACAATGGTGGACTAATGACGGCAGAAACAAAATCACACACTGAACGAGCAGATTCATTGCCAACAGATGAAAAATTTTGATTTTAGAAACATTTAGGAATAAATGTCTCCAGGGCGTAGTAACATGAACGTATGAGCCATTGAATATAACGTATTTAATGCAACTGTAAAGGGTTCTAGCGGCTGTACGTTGCATTTTCTGGACTTGGTCTATCGATGAGGTTCTTTTTAAACAGGGTTATTCCGTTTTTGGGAGCTGATTTGAGATTAACCCCTCCTGTCGTACCCGAGAGAATATGTATTTTCACTTGAAGAGGGGAGCAGAACCAGCTCCCGAAACGTATTGATCTTATTTAAGAATGCCGAACAAAGGATGAAGTCTCGAAAAGTATCACTATTGAGCTAGTTTAATGTTTGTTATAGTAGACGATAGGATACATTCCAGATCTTTCTCATGTTTATTTTCAGGATTTCACATGTAACATCTTTATTGTTGTTTGATTCTCAATTTTATCGATTATCTTCCCATTATTCCTTTTTTGATTTACAACTCTTTCAGATTTTTACCTCTTACTGTACAAAATGTTAAGTTGACTATTTAATTTACATCTTCGTTATTCTGCCATATTGCAAGCAGTGATCCATCCTTGTGCAAATTTAATTTCTGTAGAAAATTTCGCAAAGGAATAGATGGTGGTATACGTAAGAGAGAGGCGAACAAGAAAACAGGCGAAAGAATCGCGAAGAATCCCGATAAAGACGTGCGGAAAGAAAGAGATAGAACATATGTCCCAGATTACTGACGTGAAGGCACATAGAGGGGTGACTAACATCCCATATAAATACAGCACATTATCAGAGACGCGGTGCCGCCATAATGGATCGTTTTGCACATGAAATATGACCTGGCTGCTTGATGGTGGTGCCATGGTATCGGGCCTCACAATGACAGACGTGTCTGAATCGAGACGTAAAAAATGTGGCACGAGGCCAGAAAAATGAACAATCAGAATGGAAGCGAAGGGTGTGAGGAGACCATGCTATTATTTATTTGTATAATCGCCAGGACTCTTTTCAAGACGTGCATCAAAATAAAATTCACAACAGTTCGAAAAGATAATTGAAAAAGAATTAAAATAAGTGGCCTGGGCGCTAGTTTAGAGAACTTGGGAAATATTTTGAAAGTGTTTCTCTGACCATGTTTTTTCGTGTATTTCGACCCATGACAGTAATTCCTAAAGAGTGTAATCGAGCAGATTCAAGCTGCTGCTACTTCTATTTCTTACGTGCTGTGGCCCCTTGTAAGACTTGACCATTATGGAGAGTTTCTACAAACTTATAGAATTTCAGAAGTTTTTTAGACACTGGTAGGACTTCTTAGACTGGTTGTCGACCCGACAGTGCCTTTGCCTACACAGGGCAACGCAACGCAACGCAGAAAGACGTGAAAACTCATCCATGTCTCGAGTGGGATTCAAACCCACGATCTAGCAGCCAACACCCACTTCATAGACCGCGTGGTCTCTGTGGTTGTTCATGTGGGCTTTAAGACACGTACTAAATTTTTATATAAAGGTTAATAATTACAGATATTTCCCTTCAACGAACATTTCAGCACACTAGTGGTTATTAAATTCCCATCTGTCTTCTAAATTGAATCCGAGGGTAATAAGCATGCACAGGGTCTGAACCCAAGGGCCTGGGCAGACACCTCTTGACTTCTCACAGAATATTGCAACTTTTAATAGCGTTCAGAATTGACCCCTTCGGATTCGGAGTTAACTAGCATCTTATAGATTTTTACTACCTGAAGAATAGACTGAGAACACGTGATTTTATTTGTAGAAAATTAAATTTCTATAATTAAAATAATTGATTATAACTGACTAATTAATAATATATATTTTTATTTAGCAAATACCTTATTATTTTGCCTCTTACTTTATGGAATGAGCTTGTATTCTGTGAAGTAAATAGTTACAGTACAAACTTTTTGTCTCGTTACATACTTTAAACAAATTGTTCAGTTAATGTATGAAATACCCTCGGGCATTCTATGAAATAACATAATTACACACTTTAAATGTAACATATATAAATTTCAGTAGGTAATGAGCAGTTATATTGCTGTGTGATTGGCTGAAGACTGGACGACCGTGGTTAGATCTATTGGGGCATTTTTTTTTTGTTTTCTCTACAAACTCAGAACGATCATGGGCCCACTCAGCATCCAGTCCATTGTGTACTGGGGATGCTGTATCCTAATATGAAGCGGAACGTTATCTTTATTTTCACTCTTTTACACTTTAGTATTTAAGAACAAATATAATTTTTCCTGTTTTACAGTTGTACATGATCCGTTGTTTCTGGTTAGCCTTCTGTAGTCATTAAACTTAAGTTCTGAAACGAAAAGTTGTGATGTCACTTATCTTTTACATTGTGTAGTCAGGGTAAGTTGATCAGTTTATTAATTAGTTATTGTCGCGTAGTCAGTTAATTAGTAAGGGAGATGAAGTCACTTTGACAGTTGGTCAGTTAATTTTTTGTTTGTGTGATCCTACTTAACAGCTCCTAATGTAAATTACAGACTATGAAAAAAAAGTATTTCTTAGTCATCACGAATATTCAAAAGACGTAACTGTATGTAATTTAAGGAATCTGCCATAGTCATGTACAGTGTAGATTTTTATTCTGAGAGACGTTTTGGCCTTCGATAAGAAATAAGAAAAGGAGCACGTCATTTCATCGTCTGTTGGAGCAAAACAAAGAATAAATCGCGAAAGAAACCAGACACCTAATTGAATTGATCGGGGGACGATTGCCGCCTCAGGGCGGGAGAAGAAGAAGAAGAAGAAGAAGAAAAGCAGTAAAAATAACTTGATACGGTTTGTGTTGTAGTCCATCCTTTATCCACTAGATGTCTTGATGAATTCAAGTGAATTAACTCACCTCTTATTTCATCTTTGTTTCCTTTGCTGTGGTTTTGGCAATGAAAGACGACGTTTTCAGAAAAAAGTTTTATCTTAGGTTCCTATAGATTTGTTCTTTGTTCCTTGACTGTGGTCACAAATACGAAACTTCGCAGATATTCTTCCAATGGGAAAAATGATATAAATATCCCGAGTTTTGGAATTGGCTTTAACGACAGAACTAACTAAAAACAAACCTCTGCGTACTCGCTGTGTTACTGCCTGGAAATTCGAGAAATGTTACTGTTTTATTACCAATGATTTTTGCCCAAAACCAAATCATAAACGTGATCATCCAACACGTACCATAAAAATTAACGCTTAATTTTAACATGATAACAGTGAGACAAGAATTATAATTGCAATAGATTATC
The DNA here is from genome assembly GCF_000696155.1 of Zootermopsis nevadensis. The sequence continues at coordinate 398,195 of NW_019059988.1, read as the reverse complement.
TTTTAAAAGTGCTTTATAATATGCTTTAATCGAGGTTAGGGTTTATGTAGGAAACTGGATGCTAATTCTCTGTTTTCCTGTGGCGCGAAGCATAGGACAGCCCAGGTGAATAACTGCATTATGGAAATGCAACCACAGTTTGAAATGATGTGGCGATGTTTGGGATTTATTTTTTAGAGTATGCACCGTATTTGCATAATGGAAATGTGTGGTCATTGCTCATATTGCATCTATCATAAAAGTGTATCTGTGGCAGTTTGTATCAGCCTCACACTACTAGGGTCACAAGTCGGTTTGGCTGCGTAACTCTAAGGGGAGTTATAATTGCGTATTATCAGTGTTCCCAGAAACAGTGGCTGCGTTTTAAAGTTTGAACTATGGGTTGAAGGAACGCATGGAAGTTTCCATATAAAGTTCTCCGTTATTGTTGTGTGATTTTAACTAATATTTTTATGTTTAGGCAAAGCAAAGAGAAATTTCCTTGTATCAAATTGAATAAGAATTAATTCATTTTGTGATTTGTTAGGAACGGAGGGTCGAGTACAGAGGTAGAAATTACGAAATTAATAGGCTCATTTATAAAATGTTTTCTTGCGAATGTTGTAAAAAGTGTAAAAAAAAGGAATGTAAATTGCACTAATAAAATTTCTTAGAACGCTTAGAAAATATTAAAAGCGAATAAACGAGCAGCGGACTGCAAACTAAAATATGTGCTCGTGTTAAAACGACGTAAAAACTTGGTAGTTGATTTAAAGACAGCTTATAAATAACAACGCAAGGCCACAGAATGTTGAAAATGGCATGTTTATTGTATGAGAAACGTCATTGTTGTCACAATTGTTTACGAATAGTTTGGATTGAAGGAGAAGGATAATTTATTTAACTAACCCCCTTGAAATACTACATTTTACTAAATATTATTTAAAAATCGATCCGTCTTATAGAAAACACGACGCACGTCGTTTTCAACGAAGGTGCGTCTTTAAACTGATGCATATTCTAAGACGTCCTCCATTCGGTTGGAAAACATCACTTCGAAGGCTGGCTCTGTTTCCCCCTGTCTAGCGAGCGACCTGATCAGTTGGGTGCATCGGTCAGTTGGTTAAATCTGAATAGGGAAATATTAGCAGTTTTTTATCACGTGAAACACATAAATGCACTCCGTTTGCAAAATGCAGGATTATCGAATTTTAAAGCAGATAGATCAGAGTCATAGCAGTGTTTTAAAATGTTTGAATATTTAAATATGATAAAAAAAAATGTTGTAATTTAGGAACCTGAATTTAACAGAAATTGTAAATTAATTATACAAAGTTATCCCACGATATTTTAAAGTGTGATTAATTGTATAAAAAGTTTCTTTTATAAAATAAATATTCCTTCGTCAGTTTTACTCTTTCGTACATTAAAGTAGCTCATTTAATGCTTTTTCAGTATAGTGCCTGAGGAAAACGACGGAAGCGTAGACGAAAATAGTTTAGTTTATCTTCTAAATTTCTAAACGGGAAGAAAAGATATATTACTAAAAGCGTGACAGATAATATATTTAGTTAGATATCAGCTCTTCTTTGTACGTAATGTAATTAAGCAATATTTATTTATTTTTCCTTACATTTCATTTGAGAAGTGTGTTTGCATTTTATTGCGATACTTCACTCACAGCTCCCTTGAATCGCGAAAATCAGATCTTAAGGGGTGAGTCACGAACGTAAGGCGTATTTAAAGTTAATTTTAAAACTTGAGTGTACTTACTACCCTACCATTTATTATTTTCATCCACTTTACATGACCCGCCTCTTCATTTTGAACGTGGTTTGCCGGAACGTTTGTCTTGTCTTGACTGCCGACAAAACAGTTTCCTGAAAAGTTTATGCCTGCTAATTTTCCATCCACACGAGACACAAGAGAAAGAACACGCACTGTGGTTAGCAACACATGTTTGAATTTAAACTGCAGCAAGATTTATTGCTCTCTATGAGCGAAAGATTTTAAATTTGTTTTAAAATAGAATGAAAACTTATGCAGCAATAGTAGACCTATGACCTGTGATTTACTGGGCACGTGGCTGGTATGGGTTAGGCGAGGAATGCATTCAAGGCTTTGGTGGGGAAACATGGAAAGAGATCGGACGATAATATTAACATAGATGTAGAGTGTTAAGACTGGTAGATTGAAGGAAGACAAAACACTGTTCAGTGACTATTTTCTTATTTTGTGTATTAATGACGCTTTCAATGTCTAAGATAATATAGCGTCAGAGTTTAGGACAGTTAGTTAATAATTTATTGGAAATGATGTGAAAGAAATCAGTTGTGGCCTAATTTGAAGTGCTATCTTAACATTTGCCTAGGACCCAGGAAAACCACGAAAGACCTCAGTAAAAGGATATCCGATCTCCAAGTCGAGATTTTAAACCGAGGCCTTAGGAATACGAAGCAGTAATGCTACCCACACAACAGCGACTTTCAGTGGCTGGCCATGGTATTAGCTGTATTCAACATTTGAATTATGATTTAATAGCATTGTTTAATTAGTTAATTATGAGGAACCCATATTTTTAGATTCTAATGATTTTATCGTAGCCCATAGAAATACGTGTAAGATTCCGGATTCCCTCTCTTGGTTAATTTGAATGATATTTGATGTTATAGTTGTTACTAATGACTCTTTGGCCATTTACGTTAGGTTCGTACCGTCAGGTTTTCCGCCATGGTAATTTCAACAGTGTTCTCGAGTTATTCTGCATTTCGACTGCTCTTTGTACTAGCCGCATAAATTAATTCGTGAAATGGAGTCAGGTCTGATATCTGCCCGTCTGTCAGCCCTTTCGCATGTTTAATCTCCCAAGCCACGAGATGGATAAAAAGGCAACCAATTCCATGGAACATAACCCTTCTTCGCTCGGCTGCTCGAGAAATTTTTCCTGTACGGTTTTTTATATACACGAAAAATGGTTACCTTGTACATTAGATCCTGCCAAATTCACAGGTCCTGAGTAACATTTCTTAACACTCTAATTTTATATTTTTACGGTCAACCTCCATTCCAAGCCAGAAGATGAATTATCAACTCTTTTAAGCTGGCTGTAACTGCTTATTCAGTACGCTAAATTACTACTAGTCTTGCGTTTCTCTTACTGGAATGATTTCTATTAAATTATTATAGGTCAGCAACTTACACTGCAAGGATTTATTTTAGATCATTATTCCTTTGCAATAACATACACATCAAACCTAATCGACGAGTGGTTAGAAGTTCAACTCCATATTCGAGAGTTATCGCGTGATCAAATCTCTGCGAGAAAGACAGGCTATTCTATCAGACATTTTTCACGCTTTTACTCCATCCAGCCAGAAAAATTCCGGGATATTTTCTTAAATTAGGCCTTCACTGTTTAATTCAACTTTTCCAATTAATTTTAAAAATGTTATTCGGCGTTGTATAGTGTAGTCTACTGATAATGTTATTAAATAAATCACAAATAAATAGATAAGTAAATCAATTAACTGAATGTAATATGCTTTCTGTGAAACTTATGTTGAACTGTGTGCGATGTCTAAATACAAAATATTGTAACTTACATAATATAAAATATATAAATTTTTTCAAACCTTGAATTTTTTACGAATAATTCGTAGGCCTGTGGTAGACCCATTTATTTTTCTAAACACAAAACCATTACATGCTTTGCTGTACTTCGCTGTAATCAATAGATTTACGTAGAATAGGATTCAAAGTGTCAAAGAAAGCATTCGAAAACATTGGAACCTGTACATACCTTTTCTTCGCTTGCCGCTGTTGCATTGTCTTTATTGATGTGGTCTGTGGGAGGGTTTCTGATTCCGCTTACTGTTCTGTAAAGCATTTCCGTCCCAAAGTACAACACTAAACTTTACCACATTCGAAAATGACGTATGCTTTGTGTTTTTGATGGTTCTCTAGGCATATAGGCCTTCCAATTTGTACTTAACACCTGTCGCTGTGTTGTTTGTTTTATTTGGGGGGGGGGGGGTAAATTGACCCTTGTGTAGCTCCCTTCTATTCAGCTAGTTGCCCACTTAGACGAAACTTTAATTTAACCCTCTTTATCTTCACTCCAAGAACTGCAATATATTAGTCTAGTATAATAATTTCTTTCTAACATAACCTCATTTTCATACACCTTTCTCAAAAGACTTTATGGCGACCGAGCCACGAAATATGATCATTACATTTGTTATGCTGCAAGAATTTTTTTTTATTTTACAGCGCTTTCACTGGTGAAGTTTAATGCAGTTGACACGAACCAGCTCCCAGCATTGATAAGTTGATTTTATTGTTCTGTGAGGCGATGCTTGACTCTTATCGTTAAGATGTTGTAGCGCTTGACGTTGATACAAGCAGTTCCAGCCGGGAGCTAGGATGTGACAGTCGAGTTCAACTTTTATCAGTGAACGCGCTGTAATAGAATAATTATGGCAGTGACGGTTCAAGGAGAGTTGAAGTGGTGGAGATAACTTGAGTCTGCGGCCCGTTCGTTCGTCTTTCGCTGTGCACCCGTCTGTTGGTTCTGAAGTAATTTAACACACGCGTCTACAAGATGGCTTATGACAGTGTTGTCACATTCTCTTCCCCAACATAGTGATGAAAGTTTTAAGGTGTGGTGGCCCTAAGTGATATATTTTTAAAAATTTTCATAGCGAACTACGTGCGGCCGTCACCAAATTTCGTTTTCAAGGCCACGCAAGAACTTCAACTTTCCGTGTTGCTGGCTTTGATTTTAGTGTATGAACTTAAAAATATACGTATCTGTAGTGTACGAGGGTACTTGACAGCAAATCACGAAAGAAGCCAGTTTTTAAATAACTTCGTGAACAAGTGTTGCGACAAACCTAACCGTTCCTGCCCAAGCCATTTATAGAGATGTTAATATTTCATAAAACTGTAATGTTAAGTTCAATTCTAAAGGGTTTTGACGACGGTAGTTTACACTTAAAATTATTCGTTGTCAGGACTTTTTCCATCGTCTGTTCTTTAAAATCACGACGTTTCGGAGGTTGGTTCTGTCTCCGTCTTCAGGTGAGAGGTACCTACTCTGTTCGGTCCCTTAGATAGAGCTAGTCTCTATCACTGGACAGTAAAAATCGTGTAATTATTTCAACTTATCCACCCAAGTACGGGTTCTTTCAGTAGATTATAATACTTGAATGATAAAATAAAAATTATAAGACCGCTCATACAGCTCTGTAAGCGACCAATTCTGAAACCGCAAAATGTAATGTTAAGTTTTAAATTAAATGTTACCTGCAAGAGAGAATTTGTTTTACAAAATTGTTGGGCCAAGTTCTGCTTTTCCTGTAATAAATATGCATTGATTCATTCATTAATACTAATTTTAAAAAGCCAATTTAGTCGCGCATTGTTATTATTAAGATGATCATGGTTTTAGATGCATTATTCGCTACAGGATTCAATCCTCAGAATCACAAGGCAATTAACAACTTTGCCTTGAGCGTTCTCGGTTGTAGGAGGTAGGAAGTGCGAACTAGTCAACACATGACATTCTGTTCTTGTTTGAGCTTGTCCCTTGGCTTAGTGCAGAAGTGAAATAAGTTTGACTAATTTTGGGGCTCAAATAAACGGTCCCCAATGGAAACTAAAAACGCCATGGCTGTAAAACCATTATATTTATAGTATATGAAATGAAAATCTTTGACATAAAATCCATATGTCCATTGTTATCCATTCCTCCGTCTCTGGTCTGGTTGATGGCCTACTATAAACTGTTTTATAGCGGAAAGTAATCTGCAAACTGTTCCATGTAAATTGTATCCCAAACTACAATAATATAAGCTTTTGTGTCATCGGCATAACAAGGCAAACATCTTTTTTAAAGTTATTATTTGTTAGGAAGAACTTACAGAAAGTCTTTGGAGTAGTAGCTGAAAATATTCACCACTATCTCAAGAATAAGCATCCACCCTTCGTGTGTCCCGAAATTTTGTTAACATTCGGTGTATTGTTACTATATTTGGAACTTTCTCGTCAGTATGCGTGTTGGCAAATGATTCACAAACATGAACATAGTACTTCGATGCGCAGTGATGTTCGAGATTGGATGCAGCACGTTCACACCAGCACAGCTTCTGCGCAACTGTCGTGAGCAGCGGCCTGTCAGATAGAATGACATTTGCTTTATTGTCACAAGGGAGGCTAGGAGACTATTTCACGGGTATCGACCTGGTGATTATTTGACTTTTGTGCTCGTGACTGACGTTGAGTCGCGTTTTAAATGTTAAGTTTTGTATATTCATCGCCGTTTCGTTACGTAACAGTAGTTTCATGCATAAGCGATCAGTACGTGGCGCCTCGACATCACAAAATGGAACGTTGGTTTACGAGAATATATATTTACGAGGCTGTCATAATAAAACGATTTCATTACTTCGGTACAGTTTATTTAAAGAGCAGTCGTTTCCGCTGACTTCTGTTAAATATTTCTATCTAAACCTGATTTATAACTATAGTGGTGATGATAATTGTGATAATAGTAATAATGTTCAGTTTATTGTTAGTTTACTTGCTGACTTCACAGCTCAAAGGTCAATTGCAAAGTAACCACGAGTTGAGATAGAGAAGGAATTTATTATTTATTATTTATTTAGTGCTCTGTCTGACGACAGGTCCATATGAACAGAATCCTTCCATCCTTTTCTCGGACTGGGACCTGTTCATATACGTTCTTGGCAGATGATCCAGAAGTGGTTTGCCATTGCCTTATTCTGTGTGTGAATGGAGTAATTGTTGGGATGCCACGGAGAAACCGGGGAAGCCCCCGGAGGAAAACTCCGTGTTGCCTAGACCACGGCCTTGCCCAACACAAGTTATAAATTCGGGCACCGCCGGGAATCGAACCCGAGACCCCCAGGATTACAAGGCCAGCGTTCTAACAGCTAGACCAGCTAGAGAAGGAATAGGCAATATAAACAAGCAAAGTTGATACTAAATCAGGGTAATTCCTGTGACACAAGTCAAAGTTTTTAATAGCAGGTCACAATGACCCAGCGCAACCCAGAAGACAGAAATCTTCGTCTATTTCATAATGAATTCTTAATGGGAACAGGCAATGAGACTTTTACCGTGATAGCAGTAGGTCTATATTGGGCTTATGAAGCCGAGCACCCTGTACTGATCCGCAGATTAGTGCAACAAATGAACGACAGGCAGAGAGACAGAACTCTTAGAATACAGAGAAACTGAAACAAGTTTTATAAATCTTCGGATGAAACTTGTGGATGGGTAATCTTCTGTCTCTATCACGATTTTACACAATGCCTTTTCCCATAGATGACGCTACAAATATGTTCGCTTAGTTTTTTTTTTGCTTACCCTTACTCATCTTTTTTTAATGCATTTCATATTTTATGTAGAGCATATTATACTTTGCTGGTTTCTTGCGGTGGGGATTAATACTTTTTCATCCTTTTCAGGATATTAAATTATCATGCTGTGTTATGTACGTCTCTTTTTCTACAGAATAGATACTGAGGAGAATATGTAGACGTAAGAAAGAAGTAACATGAAGATGGATGAAACTGCATAAAAGGGAGCTTAGTAATCTGTAATATTTTACCTAAATTTCATCAAATTAAGGAGGATGGTAGATGTGACAAATTAATAGGCCGACACAATTTTAGCTGGAGAACCTGAAGGTAAAATATTACTTTGACAACCTAGTTGTACACGAGGGGATATTATTAAAATGTATCATAAGCTTATATGTGTTAAGATATGAATAAAATATAAGTTGCTTCTAATAGGATAAAGTAGCAGGCTTTTGTGAACGTGATAATGAACATTGTGATTCCATATAAGTATTTTAATATCTTGACTACATGAGGGGCTGTCGTTGACTCTGCTTTCTGTGAGGTTAGGTTAGGTTCTAAACGATATCCAGTAAAGTGTTGAAAACACGTCATTATCGCACAGTGTGCGTGTATAGGCCCATGTAATTTAAAACTATACAGTGTCGTGAAATATGTTCAATGGACAATCAAACTGGAAACAGGGTCCTTGTTATTTTGCCTACTAAATCTGAATCTGTTGTTTCCATGCGCTTCATTTCATATTGTGATTATCGGTTTTATCTGTCTTTGTACTGTCCACGCCATGGTTATGTACGTTTGCGTACAAGTACAATAGATTTTGCTTAATATGACAGCGGTCCCCGCTCTGGCCATATTCTCTGATTTAACCCAGTCAGGAGTAAAATGATGAATGTATTCGTTCCTTCCGGTATATCCACTGAGCAGCAACAGTTTTCAGCTAAATCATGTGTATTACGAATTATGATGGCGAATATAGTGCATTTGGGTCTTTTTTGTTCTATCCGATTTAATTCTTCCTAGAAATTTGAACAGTTGGCTACAATAGGAAAGTAGTTAGATATATTATTTATTTGCGGTATCTCCCTGCTTTTGAATTCATCCTGTCCAATGAATCAAGTCTCCTGATTATATACCACAATAAAATATCTCTTTTATGACTGAATGTCATTTTTATACCACGCTCTTATGCTCTTTTACAATGCTGATCTTTAATAATCTCTAGTATGCTGATCTATTCGCTCCTTAGCTTCAAAATGTGTTAAACTAGCCGGGGAAAATGTGCGTTACGCCTTCATCGCTAGCTTTCGGGGTAGAAAGCATGTACTATATAAACTAAAAATATTGCCGATATATGAACTAAGACAGCGAGCTACAAAATACTGCCGTTGGGAAGTCATGTTTTTAGTATGTACAGTATATGCTTCCTTTCCTGCTATTATTCCCATTACCTCTGATTCTAACGTACGGATTCATACAGAATACAGTAGAGCCGATGTCCGTTCTGAACATTCGTCATTACTCGTCCGTCCTCCTGTGAATATTTTCACTTATTCGTAACGTTCCCAATGCTCACACAGTTATAGCCACAGTGAACTGTTAAATCTTCCGGAAATTTCACTAATTTTCGTATCCTGTGATCACAGAAGTCGAATAACAGAGCTTCGGTCTTAGTGCACTATTTCAACGTGGCAGCCATAATGCGACATAATTATCTATACCCAAAAGAGAATTAAAGCCAAGTAAATGAAAATGAGATGAGATTCAGTTCTCTTAAATACGCAAACTTTTTGTGCTAAACTAAACTGAATTAAATTGTCGTTATTTTATATTTTTCCTCTATTTGACGCGTGTGGTTCATGGAGTTAGTTGAGTAACTGTAGCAATTAACTAATGCAGTTGAGACAACTTTAAACAGATTTGTGCAATGAATCCAACCAATGACAATATATGTCCTGTGTAAAGGAGTTTGTACAAGGGACGGGTACCAGTTCTCACATTCGAAAGATTCCGTGTTCGATTTCGGTCCGGAAATCTTTCTGGGGTATTTTAAACATTTCCTTTTAATTTAAATTTCTGGATTAGTAATTGTGTCTGTGTTATTTCGCTTCTCGTACTTACTTAATGTGGGACACATCCCTTATCAGTATTTTATCTAGGGCCCTACCAATACCGCGTAAAATCTGAGATTTGAATTAATATGTACGTCTTCACACACGAAATAATTACTGCCGGGAACACTAACACAATATTCATCGTATCACTCTTTACCCTTTCCATGACATTGAATGTGGAAAAACCTTTGGTTGGTGGCTTATTATTAGTATAAAATCCACTTTAGTCAGCATTGTAAATATTGGCAGGTTTCTCAAGCAATTTTAAACCAGAAAGTTGTTTACAGAGCAGGTTAGAATAGTTTTTACGGCGGTAAGGATGGTGGTATTCTTCCGGGTTTTGGCGCCATATAGACTCGTGGGTAAATACCAACGTTTCGGACGTATCTTTAAAAATCCATTTTGAATTCTTGAACTATTTTCTGCATGCAAGGAAACGCCCTTTTCCCTCGGCTAACTAACATCTACTCTTTAATAGCCCGTACAGCTTCTTGTATGGTATTGTCAGTCCATTAGGTCATCATGTCTTCGGCGTGTTTTGCCATTTTCCTGTATGACACAAATTCGATACATAAAGAAATTATGACCGAAAAGAATTACCCGTTTTACCCTGCATTGTAGGTAGTTTACTTCAAATGTCATGTTGGTAACACTGAATACTGAGGTAATTTTAATTCTGACAATGTAGATTTCTTAAAGCACTATGGTTACAATGATAGAACTTATAGTTTTCAAACAAGTAGACACAACACATGTTCTATTACTGCAACTTAAAGATAGGACATAGATACATTTTAATGAGTACTTGCTTCACGAGCGATGGAACTTCTCCCTTTGTCTCAGACACACACGGCTTGAAGTACATTTTTTCTGCTCTAAGATGACACGGGACACTTCGATTGTTATCGTAAACGGCAGCAATGGTGAAAGGTTTTGCTTGTCTGCCATCTATAGGTCGTTATGTTAAAGTGACTCTTTTCCGCCTGAGCCGAGTCTTACTACTTCATCCTACGACATGATCTTTAGAAAGTTATCGCCGTTGGTCACAATCTTTTGGTACTCTGTAGTAAGTTTCAGTCAACGTAGTGACACAATCGTATTTAATAGTCATGTTAATATTATCCGTCCTATATAATTTAATGCCAGTGGATGAAGTTAATGATGAGCGTTTACAGTTATGCCACTACAAGTTTAATTGTATCGCGTCTGCTCCAACTTTAAAGATCCATCTGTCGCTCGTCTTATGCGCGGTTTCCGTTCCGAAAGCTGGGCATGCAATTGTGGTATATTTCAGTGCCTGTTTCTTGTCTGAGATTATAAATCACTATGACGTAAACCCACATCGCTGCGTCCTCTTTCAGGGAATAGCCACATTCGTCTTGTTTAAAGATCGGTTTTTTATTCAAATGGCGGAAATTCAGAAATCCGAAACGGGCACAAGAAATTGTTATTGCAAGAAGAAGAAGAAGAAGGACGTATCGTTTGATTTTATTACTTTGTTGTAAGAGCGATGGCGGAAACGCGTAGAAATGACGAGTCATTTGAAATTTTGATTGCTTGGTTGGTTGGTTAGTTGGTTGCAGCGTTTTACAGAGGACGCTGCTGCTTTAACTATTATGCGTCTCTTAATACAATAAGCGATCAAAACTCTAAATATGCTCACAATCAACTCCACGTAGTCTAATCTTAAGTCCTGTTATTTTCTGACCACTAACTATAATGTTTCTTCTTTCTTTATGTGTTATTTATTTTTCTGTTATGGACTCGTTATTGAATATTTGATATATCTTTATTAATACGTCAAAACTATCAAAGATAACATTTTGAAACTATGTTATTCTGTTGGAGTACACTTGCTCGTTAACGTTTATTTGATTCGTTAACTAATTTCAACAAGGCCATCCCACTCCAATTTGAATTGTGACGTGCAGTCGGATGCACAAACCTCCGTGTTTAATGTGGTTATATGCGCATTCTGTGACATCCGAACACTATATTAGCACCATTATGTATAACTTAATAACCAGCTTCTACGCCCTGTGGTTGATCAGAAATTTGTGTCTGTTTATAATTGTTTTCGTTGTAATGTGCGTTATTTATTATTTTTTATTTTCAGGTGAGCTTTAATTTTACTCGGTGGTCTGCTATTGTTTTTTTTTTATAACGTTCTTTCATCGATTGACTAATATACACGAAACGAAGTTTTAAAATACGATGTGTTGGCCGTTCAATGGCTGGTGGGGTAACTATTAATCGCAAACTCGTATAATTTCACCCCCGAAAATTGATATTTAAGTGCTGTGAGGTCATAAACAAATAGTAAATGACTACTTTCACTTTATAGGTTCTACATGTATCCAAAGCGTTATGCAGTTAATTTGTTAAAGTGTGGTCATAACCATTCTCTTCCAACTCTCTGAACGTCCATCACTGCTGAATTATCCTCTTAAATTATCCTACTTCTGCTCTCAGGTTGTCGATGCATACCTCAGACTCGCAAGTCGTGTGTCAAAAATAGGCAGTATTTTGAAAAGTCATTATAAGTTTTAGGAGAACGCTGGTTTTCATGAATTAGTTGTGGCTTTCTTATACTGACCTCGTAACTCATGAAAGTATTTTATGTGTAGCAGAAACCTCGTGCGATAATAAGCCCTATTTTTAGGCCTAGGAAAAATAAAATTTTACTACCAGAATCACAGAATGTCTTACAACTTATGTCTCGTCAATTAAATTTGATAAATGAATGTAAAATGATTATATGTCCCATCAAAAATATGATTGGTGCGAGGCGTGTAATATGTCCATAGAAAAATACACTATATTGCATATGTTGATTATAACAAAGTTTATGAGAATGTAAGTAGTTTAATGAATAATGGTTGTTCCACTGAAAGGAGCATTAATAAAGGTTTCATACAGCCACCGCTGTTGTTCGAGGCAATACAGTATTATAAATACATAACGACTCACTCCATGAAACTGATTTCTTCCTAAAAAGCTGATTGTGGCTAACCACCGTCGTATGAAACAAACGTTCATTTCTGTACTCGCAGACTTCGACACTGCGATCAGCGAAATTATTCCAGTTCTCACCTTCACACCGTGTTCCTCTGAGTTATATTTTAATATCATTCCTTCCCTACGACTAGGACCCTATTTGATCTCTCGCCTTCAGATTATCCTTAAATATTCTGTATGCATTTCTCATATTGTTTAAGCATGATGTGTGTCCAGCCCACCTTCTCGTCTTAGATCTGATCGCCCTAATAACATTCAGAGAACATTAAAAATATATGAATTTTTTAATACTAATATGAATAAAACTGGTTTTAGCGTTTCAAGATATTGCAGTAAACGGAACCTTGGAAAATGTTTTCATGAACGAAGAGAAACTGGGAAAAATGAAGAAGAATAAATTTTGAAGAAAGTCGCTCATATAGGAATAAGTCAAATTTATTACATAAAATTGTTGAAGTTGTTAATTACATAAAAGTCTGCTTTATGTGCAGAAGAATCTACTCAGTATTTTCAGTCACGTTCAGCTGACAAAATATATATGTTCTCGTAGGACAGCTCATATTTGACATGACCTTGCTATTGTTATGTAATCCCCGGGTAATATTTAACACGTCAGATCCATGCTGCACATTTGTTCATAGTTTCCGGTCGCTTTGGGTGGCAAGTTCTGAGTTAGCGTCGTAACTTAGTAACGTCGTTTAACATAATAATGTAAGACGTTACGGTAAGAACGTCTGACTCCTGAGTACGTCTAGATATTTGAGTCAGTGTCGCGTGGTTACCAGGAACTCTAAATTAACAGTGTACAATTAACTAATTTGGTACCTCAGTACATTTTCATATACACAGGGGTGTTCAAAGTAACACTACATTTTTATTCATAATTTTCGTGTTATATATTTATATTATTTATGTTTAAACGCCAATAAGATTATGCACACACATTCTATTGTTTACTGAAAGGTTGGAACTGCAATACAAATGTAACGTGAAAAGCAAATCGTACATAATTCTAAAAGAATCTTGCACGAGCGACCAGTCAGTGCACGTATTTTCAACTGATCAAGACCAACATTGTTCTACCGATAGGGGGCACGGTCATTTAGTCCACACAATGAAATTTATACTTCAATAGGAACAGCTACTCTGCTACCACATGCTGACCGCTAACAAGCAGTCAGCATCACTGATTTAGTTTATTTTAGTTTAGGCTAAAACAGTCATTATTCTCAAATCATCATTCAAAATAATGTGTCGTAGATGAGATATGTATACAAAACTTTACTCTTAAAACCTGAAGGTAAGAGGAAACCTGTGAGATGTATATAAAGATTGCAGGATAATATTAAAATTGATCTAAAACAGTTGAAGGGTATGGAATGGATTCATCTGGCTTAGGTTAGGGTAGAATGGGTGGCTCTTGTGAAAACGGTAATAAACTACTTTAGGGAACAACATGAAGATGTCTTATTAAAATCGAAACATGCGGTTTGTAATAAACATTGAGACCATAATCATAAAACTTGTGTAGAGGGACTATTTGCCTAACGATCAGCACACAATAAGATGCAGTCCTTAAAACACGATAATTATAATTTGTTGACTGTCTTATCGACTAACATTTTTTTATATATAATTTTGTTACATGAAGTTAGTTCGTAGTTTGTCATGATAAGGCTGTACCAGCTGTGGGATTCATACAGCGTCGTTAAATATATTAAGAAGCAGGATGCATTATACCAGACTTCATATTTTAATGGAGGTTGCACGATTACCGACGGAAAGTCTCCGAATTCTGCGATAACCGTCCTGAATCTCGTTGTTTATTAATGATCCCTGTGCGTATTTTCCATCTATCCTGAGAACTGCTACCAGCTGTTTTCATGAATAATCATACATAGTTAGATTTCAGGTGTTACGAAATTTCGTTAACTTCTTGAGAGCTTTACTTTTCTGCATATTCTGAATAAATCTAGCATCTGAATTATTCCTTGCGTGCTCAGAATTGAAATTCCTCATGTGTTGTACAGCATCCACGTAAAAGCTTTGTTAACAATCAAATATCTTCTATGAAAGCTACCTCAGGAATATTTGTCCCGAGAATTAAGGCTCTGCGTGGTTGATTTGAAGCTGACTTTTCTGACTACATAAAGAAACATAGGTTTGTGTTATCATGTCCGTGTGTCTATTCGCCTTAAAATATGTAAACAAACTGATGGAATTTCGTTAAACCCAGTACAAGCATTATTCCTCTAGAAACGTAACAGTGTTGTTTATGTCGGAAATTAGGGATCTGAAGATGGGACAAATTAGTCCGAAACATGTCGCACAGTGCTTACTGGCATGAATAAAAACAGGTGGATAAAACTGAATGAATTTGTAGTTGAGACCGATTTTCAGTGGTATTTTAGGTGTTCTTTTTAATTTTTTACCATTAATAATATCAGCATGCTGGCACTGCGAATTTCCGTTGTGGAACTGGCCCTAGAAGACTCCATTCAGAGTGGGTAAATTTATTGTGTGTGGTAACAAACATTCGAAAAAACATGCAGAATGTATTAGGAGAACATAGCAGCGGCGAGAAATCGCGTGATTTGGGTTTAACGTCCGAGACAAGCACAGGATATTTTGTGGGAAGGTGGATCATAACAGAACTTAGGAATGTAATAAGAAACAGTTTCATGTCTTGTTGATGTGTGTTTAGGTGCCATGTCGACCTGTCGGTAGGTGCCACCGTTTCAGAGAAACATACTGTCTCCATCTTCAGTCCACACGGCGTCTAAACTCAGGAGAATCTCAAATCTCACTTTCATATTTTAACTATTACAAACATGGCGATCGTGCGTGTGAAACTTTGGTTACATCTTACAAATTTAACGTAACTGGGAAATTTTCTAATGAAAATTGTGCACATAGACGGTTTATTAACATTTTAAAGCCTATTAAAATGATATGTACCACCTCCTTTACCAATTATAAGATCTACATTTTGTATTTGTTTTGTATGATTCTTCTACATGAAGTTACGATATTTTAAGTGTTTTCTTTTCTATAATGGACCTACTGGTATTCTAAGTAGATAACATAATGGGTAAATAAACCACTAAACATCACCACTATTTAGCATTCTGATTCTTGTCAATACCCAGATGATCTGTGGACTGGTATAATTCTAACAATAGTTCATTCCACGCGGGGACTTCTCGATAACATGCACAGAACTAGTTGAAGGGCCCCGTTGATCAGTAGTACGCAATGTGAATCCGAAAACATGCTATCGGCAAGTCATGCTTTGCAACTACGCTCCCTTATCGGTTCACGGCATGTTATTTGTTAGGTGGAAGGTGAGCCAACACTAGCGCCACCTGCAAGCTATTTGTGATACTAACAGCACGTCTGAACAATGCAGTTGGCTGTTGGTATGCGTGTTGATTCGCTGAATTCGATCCCCGACAAATAAATATCCCTGTTTTTAGGAGTGTGATTGTGTTTAATCTATAATGTGACCTGCATAATTCATAATTATTGCCAACAACGAATATTGCGATCACAATAGCGCCATTGTAACACGCAACTTGTATGTCATAATCTCGTTGCTTTGTTTCGCGTCTTTTAATTGAAACTGTGATGGTATTATTTTACTGCAATGTGTGACCTATGCTGTGGGCTCCAGTGTCCAATTATGATATCCGTGGAGTTTTATAATTTCAGATGACACGTGCGTGTCAGTAAGTTTGTCGGTTCGAACTAGAAATATTAAGAACTGCTTAACGTTTTCGTGCTGGTTCCTCTTATGTTTATTACCAGCTGGCCAACGTGTTTTTATATATTTATATATATATATATATAAAATATGCAAATGCTGGTTGGTAGCTGGGTTACTTGGTGATTATTGGCTATTATAAAGAATTTTGGGCCTTATGTTATATTTATGAATGTGTATGGTTATAACAGTTCCATGCTAATGCTATTAAAATGTTTTAGGATTATGGTATGTTATACTATATGACTGTGTGTTAAATGATTTAGATTTTTTCCGTTGTTCTTGACAGGTAATTTACTAGTCTATAATTTTCATATTATAAATTGAAATTCTTTGTAAATTTAACGTTAAATCATAGCATTTATTTGCTCTGACCCCATGTTACTCTCTGTATTTATAAACACCTGCAATCTTAAAATATACATATTTAAGCATCTGTTACTTTACTAAATGTAAGTCTTGATTCCTGTTCGATGGATGTATTCTAATTTACTGATTCCGTGGTATAAAGTTTATTCTGGGAAGGCAACAGTGTGCTTTTTAAGAACATTTCCGACATTTATGGAACCGAAAAATTGTAGGATTTGAGATTTTCGCAGTAAATGTCTTAAGACAAAATAACGAATCGTGATGTAATTCTTTATACAAATAATAGTTGAAGAACGGCATCGGATATCAGACAAAAGGTATTCCAGTGAAATGAGATTTGCGGAAGCAGGCTGAAAATTTGCCTATTGTGCTAAGAATATGAAAGTGATATTTTTAATCTCGTCAGTTTCTTTGAACCCCAACATCGAGGGTTAATAAGATCTCGTTTGTTGTGTTTCTGTATTCGATACGGAGACAGTGTTCCTCAGGCGGGGGTCTGCGGCTTGTGAGGTTGCGAACTTCCTAGGCAGTGTTTTAATATGTAAACCTAACCACATAACAAACTCGATGGATCAGAGCACTTTCAGCTCTTTATGGGGCCCTAAGGGTCATTTTCATGTTTACAAGAGCCCTCCAGTGACCTCTGTCATGAGCCAGATGAATTAAATTCATTCCCAACCTATTTTCCTAAGACCAATTTTAAATTTATTTTCCCAACTATTCGTAGTTTTGTTGACTGGCCTGTTTTACCGAAATGCTGGGAACTGCTCCCACCATTACATAGCATCAGAACTGGAAAGGAAACACGAAAAACCGCCGAATTGTTTTCAGTGATTATGAAATCTGTTAAGTAAAGATGTACACACAGTTATAAGCGTGAATGTGTGGCATACCATACTTTCCCTAACGATATAATTATTTTATTACGGTTATTATAAGAAATTACCTTGCAAAGAATCAGAACATTAGCGGTATACGGATAGAAAATTAGTGAGGTTTGGGACTCTGAGCACTTAGACATGGAATTATTAATTCACCTGTAAGAACACAACCTGTAATTATTAAAATTTATCTGCAGGAAATTTAATTTTCTGAATATTTATTGTTTTAATATTGGAAGCACTTTTCATATTTATAGGCTAGTTTATCGTTTTGACTAAAACACACGGTGAATGTATATTGTGGTAATAAATAATAATTTTGTACCTCAACAATGGATAGTATTGAGTGGGGAGTTTAAACCTCTTGTTGATTCACCCCTAGGGAAAAGCTCTATATACCAATTTACTTTGGCTTTGATTTAATGTATTGACTGTCGCAGATAATTATAATGATTATAATTTGTACAAGTGAGTGCATTTAAACTAATTAATCGGCCACGTTGAATGTAAGCTGGGTGAATTAATTCTGGATGTGGAAGTTCCCATTTCGAAGGATTGTACACGGGTAGCACAGTACTTGACTCGCCATGGCATTGCCTGAGCTACCACTTTGGGACCGACCAGGTTTTTGTCAGTCGTTATAAAAAGGTTCGTATTTGGGAATATCCGCGTTTTATTCATTATTTGTAAAAAAACTCCAGGGATAATACCTTAAAATAGATTAACACCACTTCGTTCCCTTCCGTTTAAATTCTCCGCTTATCATCATCATCACCATCACGGGTTCTACAGCCTATCACAGGCTTTGACCGCCCCAACATTTTTCCGCTCACAAGACATTATGCCATTCAGCACTAAATAATATGCCCAGTTATTCAATTAAATTCAGTGTTTGCCAACAGTAGGAAGCCAATAACAGGCAAACACTGATAATACATTCAAATAATAGTAAAATAATAATGAAAATAATTACACAAACAGATTAACTAAACTTGTACCTGTACAGAATTAAATATAACAGCCAAATACAGACAAACACAAAATAAAAACAATAGTATATAGAAAGAAAAATAAATGAAAAATATAAATAATAGCAAATAATCCACCTAGGGAACACTAATATAATTGTAAAACGCTAAAGAAATACAAGGAACAAATTAATAGCAAAAATTAAACTAAAAACAAATAACCAAGCTAGATCATCTATGAAGACAAGCTATCTAGATCATTTCCCTTATTGAGAACGTGACCTCAAAGGAGACAATGTTTGTGCAAAATACGTCCAAAGATTTGCATCCGTCATTTGCAGCGATGACGCACCTGGCTGAATGACTATGTCTTAGCGCACTGCTCACACTAAAAGTATAAAATTATCTTATTTGCCTTGACGGCACACGTATGTTATTACATAGTTAAATAATTCAATAATCAATTATTGTTTCTTTATGAAATGAATAGTCAGTCTATAAAAATATGAATGGAAAACGAGCAGTCACATGGACCGATGTTGGATGGTGTTTGATAGAGTGTATGTTACGAGGATAACATAAAGCAGACGTTGTACACTCTGTAGTCTGTATTAAAGGTAAAGGAATTTTTCTTTTCTTTTCTTCGTGGGCGCTGAGCTCAGTTTGATTTGAGTTTTGCCTCCTGGCAACAAGTTCTTTCTTTGCGGAATGCAAGACTCTCCTCGCAGCTACCATTTTCTTATGGTGGTTCGTTTTGTTAGCTCCCTTTTTATGTCAACGTCAGCTTTACTGGGTGAATCGAAAACTGCCTCTGGATAACACTGTTAGTTCCTGTAGTTCGCTGCTCTCTTATTTTGCTGTAAGAAACACAAAAGAATAAAGTTTTGCTCCACAGAATTATGAAATTCACTCCTTTAGATACGCTCTGTCTAACATACAGTTACGTAGTCTGCTCGTGTGCACTGTTATGACGTACAAGACAAATCGGGCGCTAATGAACATTTTCAGCGTGGAGTAGACATTTTTCATTGAATTACATTAACTACAGTACACTCCCGTTTATCCGGGAGCGGATTAACTTGGTTTTGTTTGATTTAAAAGAAAATTAATCTTTAATTTAGAAAATCTGTTGTGAAAGAAAGTTAAAAAAGAAAGTAAATACAACAGTGACATATCTGTTAAAGTGTTAACATAAATTATTTGTTGCTAAAACCTCTAGGTTAAGACAATACAACGTTATTACTATCCGTTGGAATCATTTTTAGAAATATTTGCTATGTACTGTATTAAAGTTTATATAAAATCTTTTCTGTTATTAGCGAATATTTTTTTTAAAAAAACAGTGTTTATCTATAAATAAACTTACGTATTCGTTACATTTGCGCGTTTCTTTCCCAACTAATCCGGATTTACTGCATTCAACGTCTTGAAGCAGACTCTTTCTTGAAAAATTTGCAGTTGCTCAATCGGTCAAGAATTTTTCAGTCTTAGGATTTGAGGTTTTCACGGCGGTAAGTGTGAAGATGGCTGTCATGTGGGTTGTTACGCCGTTTAGTCTGGTAGAAGTTTACCGACGTTTCAGAGGTACTTCTGTCATCGGGGCAATGAGATGACGCACCTGGCTGAATGACTATGTCTTAGCGCACTGCTCACACTAAAAGTATAAAATTATCTTATTTGCCTTGACGGCACACGTATGTTATTACATAGTTAAATAATTCAATAATCAATTATTGTTTCTTTATGAAATGAATAGTCAGTCTATAAAAATATGAATGGAAAACGAGCAGTCACATGGACCGATGTTGGATGGTGTTTGATAGAGTGTATGTTACGAGGATAACATAAAGCAGACGTTGTACACTCTGTAGTCTGTATTAAAGGTAAAGGAATTTTTCTTTTCTTTTCTTCGTGGGCGCTGAGCTCAGTTTGATTTGAGTTTTGCCTCCTGGCAACAAGTTCTTTCTTTGCGGAATGCAAGACTCTCCTCGCAGCTACCATTTTCTTATGGTGGTTCGTTTTGTTAGCTCCCTTTTTATGTCAACGTCAGCTTTACTGGGTGAATCGAAAACTGCCTCTGGATAACACTGTTAGTTCCTGTAGTTCGCTGCTCTCTTATTTTGCTGTAAGAAACACAAAAGAATAAAGTTTTGCTCCACAGAATTATGAAATTCACTCCTTTAGATACGCTCTGTCTAACATACAGTTACGTAGTCTGCTCGTGTGCACTGTTATGACGTACAAGACAAATCGGGCGCTAATGAACATTTTCAGCGTGGAGTAGACATTTTTCATTGAATTACATTAACTACAGTACACTCCCGTTTATCCGGGAGCGGATTAACTTGGTTTTGTTTGATTTAAAAGAAAATTAATCTTTAATTTAGAAAATCTGTTGTGAAAGAAAGTTAAAAAAGAAAGTAAATACAACAGTGACATATCTGTTAAAGTGTTAACATAAATTATTTGTTGCTAAAACCTCTAGGTTAAGACAATACAACGTTATTACTATCCGTTGGAATCATTTTTAGAAATATTTGCTATGTACTGTATTAAAGTTTATATAAAATCTTTTCTGTTATTAGCGAATATTTTTTTTAAAAAAACAGTGTTTATCTATAAATAAACTTACGTATTCGTTACATTTGCGCGTTTCTTTCCCAACTAATCCGGATTTACTGCATTCAACGTCTTGAAGCAGACTCTTTCTTGAAAAATTTGCAGTTGCTCAATCGGTCAAGAATTTTTCAGTCTTAGGATTTGAGGTTTTCACGGCGGTAAGTGTGAAGATGGCTGTCATGTGGGTTGTTACGCCGTTTAGTCTGGTAGAAGTTTACCGACGTTTCAGAGGTACTTCTGTCATCGGGGCAATGAGTCATCGCCCTGATGGTGGAGGCAGCAAGGAACTCTGAAGCGTCGGTAAACTTCTAGCAGACTACACGGCGTAACAACCCAGAAGACAGCCATCTTAAATTTCCTAGTGTCTTCCGGTACCCTATTGTTGTCCCAAGAATCCGCCTCCAGACCGTGACCTGGGTCAACTGAGTTCGTTCCACATCCTGACATCGACTTTCATCAAGATTTATTTTAATATTGTCGTCCTAATAAAAGTGTTCTTTTTTGGTTTTCCGATTAAAATTGTGTATGTATTTATTATATTTCTAACGCATGCTACATGTCTTTGTCATGTCATCCTGACGACATGGTGACGAATACTGATTATGGAGTCTCGTAATGCTAGACCATATGGATAAGTCGTTTCAATAAAGTTGCAATTTTTAATGAAATACGCAGCCTTGTTATAAATACACTATATCCAGGTGTTTGAAGGTTCTAATTGGTCTTCATTTAAAGTATGGGTTCATAACGAAAGTCTACAAATAAAAATGAAGTTAAATTAAATATTTTATCGGGCGATATTTTACATGTGTCGGCTGTTTTCGGATTGTGAGGCAGAAATTCTCTGAACGAATTGATTTATGGTTTACGATTTAATTAAGTTTAACGTTTAATTTTTTTGAAAATTGATCGTATCAAAATATTTTTCAGCCTAAGATTTATATTCCAATATAGTTTGAGAATGAAAATTCAAAATGTATTTACAGACGGGACCGAACTTAAGTTGGAAAAGAATTTCGGAACTCGCTGCTAGACACTCTGTCTAAATGCTTCTGTAAAAATAATAGAAAGAAAGAAATAAAGAAAGAAACATTCAGACATGAATTATTTGCGCTTGTGGAGGTTATTCCCTGAGCAGAGCCGTGTGGTACTGAACACATGTGGGTAATATATGGGCTGCCTTAACATGGGTGTCTACTTAGCCAGGAACTTGGAATACATCATAAATAGTCACCCCCCTCCAATCGTAGATTCATTCTTTTTTAGTTATGACTTTTTTTTATTTTTGACGAGAAATTTATAGGGATGTTGCTCCCTATTTACAATCGTGGAAGCGGAGAAGACGTGGTTTTGCTCTGCCTGCCAAATTCATAACTAAAAAACTAATTTTCTTATCAGTACAGAGCGAAGGCCAACACGCAGACTTGCATATTACACGATAAATGTTCTTTAATGGGTGAAATATTTTATGTGGACTGCACATTTCTTTTGGTTGTCTCTTTATATTTTCATTAATCAAATTCTCTCTTTCTCTCCTTACTTATTCTGTCTGCCTCATTTTCTTATCGTCTTCCATTTCATTTATATAAATTATTCCCCTTCTTATTTTGCCTTTCTCTTTGTTTGTTTCTTTTATTTTTATTTTATTTTCTGTCTTCTATGTCTTTCGTTTCATCTTTCTCTTTCATTCATTGTTGTGCGTTCATTGTCTTATGTGATGTCTGATAATGCTAACTTTACTGTTACGTACGAAATTATTCCGTAAAACAGAGTTCTTCTTGAGTAATTAACAATCCCTGAGGTAAATTAGAAATTTCCTGGCTTTTATCGAAGATTCATTATCGTCTTTGAAAGAGCCTGCCACATTTCCAATCCTACGTAAAAGTGTACACCCTCCCCTCACTCAGTGGACGCCATCTTTCTTTGTAGAAGATGTTCTTTTGCTTCTCCGGAAGACGTGGCGGTGGCGGTGGCGGTGGCAGTTTCCTGGGTACGGGTCGGTCGCAGTCTGTTCCACTTCGGAGAAATGGGATTCCTGGGGCATGGCAGGTTATAACGAGTAGGTGCATTAGTTTGTGGGTAGGATGACGTAACGAATCGGAAGTGTCTGTGGCTCTGATGATAAGGCGTATTCTAAGTAGACACTGGATGGCAGACTGTTTTGACTGAATTACAGAGAACTGGCTTCATTAGTTGGTTTGCTTCTGATATTAGCAAACAGTCGCTTCTACACGTTTATCACATTGTTACGACTTCGACATAAAAAATTCGAAACGTGTTATGCAACACGATTAACCTTGATATAATGAAATCAAGTTAATAAAATATTCAGAATAACCAGTATTGATTTTAACTTGAAAAGTTTCCGTTTGAACTTGAAGGCATTCTGCAAACTAATACCGAGTATGAATATAGCTTTATGTCTTACTCATCGCCATGATGATGTAGGCAGCAAGGATCTCTGAAACGTCGGTAGAGTTGACCATACTACACAACGCAATAAGACAGTCATTTACGTGTCTATTAATTTGTTGCCAGTGTTATTTCAAAACGAGATTTTGTTCTTCTACTACAGGAGGTCATATCTGCAATAAACGTCTTTCAACTACCTAAAAATCATCACTGTTTTAGTTTACAATTGCCTTCTAACATTAAACTATCTGATAGCTGTCGCAGTTAGGGATATAACTATTTACTAATTGAAAGCCGAGTGGCCGGATCTAAATTATATCCAGACTACTTGCTTGCACTTGATTTATTTAAGGTTCATTTTAATAATATCCTCCGTGTAATCTAGTTTTAATGATGACATTTATGAAGAAGCAAAACGATCCGGAATTTCCTTCTTATTTATCGTCGTTGTCACATCATTTGGACTCGTATGTAGTTCAAATGTCACGTACCGTCTTATGTTCTTGCAATGAGAAGAGTTTGAACTTAATGTTTCTTTACGATGCACGAAACCTATGAGATTTTTGTTCGTAATTTTGTATAATAAGCAACTGTACATTAGGTAGGTAGTTAAATTGAGACCATTTTGCAGGCTGGATTAGAGAATCTGTGCATTTGTTCATGCGGTGGGAATTGTGAATCTAATTTCACGTCACGAACTGAATCAGATGTCGTTGCTTGTTTGTGTCCTCGAACAAAGGATTATTCATATGCACAAACCTCGTAAATTGAATTGAAATCGTGAACATGGTGGATGGACTGTGGTCGTTTTATCGATTAATAGTTTAATATCACACAAGGAAACATATTTTGTTTATGAAGATGGATGTATTCTCTGGTAGAAGTTTACCAACGTTTCAGAGGTCTTTGCTGCCTCCATCATCAGGGCGATTTGGCGCTCTGTTCTATTCAGGTCTTCCGACACACACACACACACGGAGTTCTGTAAGAAAGTTAATATTCAGTATTATAATATGTATACATCTATTTGTCACCAATTTATTTGTTCATTTCTTAAGCATTAGCTAAAATTAAACCAGTTTACTGAAGAAGAATATGTTTAGAAGCTAATAATTCTGCAGCTAGTCAATAAATGACGCGGCATTCATTACCATGTTCAAAATATCCCGCCAGTGAACCCCACCCTGAGCCAGCTGTGTCCATTCTACACCCTCAAACATCATTCGGTTACCATTAGTATTCGTTCATCTTCCCCTTGGTCGTCCAAGTTGTCTCTTTCCTTCGGATTTAGCTACTAAAATTGCATACACACTTTTTGCTCCCCATTTGCGTGCTACTCTCCCGTCCATCTCATCTTCCTTTTTATGACATTAATAATATTTGGTGGAGAGTTCAAATCATAACACTTCTCAGTGCGAAACATAAAATGTATTTCAAGTAATTTATGTCTAGTAATTTGTTTTTTTAAGCTTTTAGGGACATTTTAGAATGGTCGTGGAGCTTAAATCGTCAGACCGCTTTCTGGTTGTAGCTCCAATACAAAAGCTCTTTATTCCGTTTAATCGTAGTGAAAGTATTTTTAAAAAATGTAATATCTCGCAATTGGTTACACATTATATAAAAGTGAGGAAATAGTCTTTCCGTCTGAAATTTAATCTTTGCATAGTTGTGGTGCACAAGTCTGCCGCAGAAAGATTTGTTTTCTGTCCCGGTCTTTGCTTCCAACGCTTTTATTAAAAATAATTAAATCCCATTTTATTTTGAATGAGAGAATATAAGCGTTAGGTGAAGTCGCGTCCTGTCTACCAAAAAATATCCCGAACTTCACTGACTGATTTTCATTACGAGTGTACAACCGACAGCGGCGGTTCTAACAAAATTAAACCACCCGTCACTACGATTAATATTTGAATTGCACATTCTCGCCAACATGGCACCGCGCGTCAATTTGTTCTTTTTTGTCATTGATTGGGATGTGGCAGTTTATCTGAATTAATTTACGGCTTAACTCTTCAGTTTTGTGATTTTTCATTATGTATATATAGGTAGACGCTAACGTTTTTTAGGGCTGAAGATGGAGGCAGTTTGTTCCCCTGAGATGTTGATATCAACCATCAAGTCCACAAGACCAACATCGACAAATAATTAACCAATTTGAAATGACATTAACAGTCTGCACGAATGAGGCGTCGAATAACCTGGAAAAATTCTTCCTCACTCTTAAAATCTACGGAGAATGTCACATCCCTAACAATGAATAAGGATGCTTCCAATCTAAATTGTGAATGAGTAGACAGACAGTGCCGTGTCTCTTGGGTTTGCTACACCAATTACAGCTTTTGTTCCCCAATCGGATGCTGGTATAACAACTTAATTCACAATAATATATAAATTACTTCTGAAAATAAAAGTAACGTACATATGCAAGGTTGACGCTATGAGAGGAAGATACTTGGTCGACTGTACCAGGGCTGACAAACTCAAAGAACCACGATATGTTACTTCAGTTTCTACAATCTTTGGGGCGAAAAGCTAAGTCTCTAACCAATGCAAGATAACATGTAAAGTTATAATTTTAAGATTTCTGTCTTCTGGGTTGTTGCGCTGTGTAGTGTGGTCGATGTTTACCGACGTTTCACAGGTTATCAGGGCGATTCATCGCCCTGATGACGGAGGCAGTATGACCTCTGAAACGTTGGTAAACATCGACCAGACTACACACTGCAACAACCCAGAAGACAGAAATCTTCATACTCATCGCACTGATGATGGAGGCAGTATGATCTCTGAAACGTTGGTAAACATCGACCAGACTACACAGCGCAACAACCCAGAAGACAGAAATCTTCATACTGATCGCCCTGATGATGGAGGCAGTATGATCTCTGAAACGTTGGTAAACATCGACCAGACTACACAGTGCAACAACCCAGAAGACAGAAATCTTCATACTCACCGCTGTGAAAACCTCAAATCTTACTTATAGTTTTAATTTAATCGAATTATCTGTAATGTGAATTGGGAAGTTCGTCTTCATGGAATTACCTTCTGTCGCCTGACATGAGGCAGCGTAATTAAAACCAAGCCATGCTGTGCTTTCCACTGTGAAATAGGCTCTCACACCTTTCCGCTTCGTAATACGAGACTGCATTTCCTTTATGAAGAACAGCTGTGATTTTATTAATGTATTTTTTCTTTCTATCTTGTACCTTCACGACTATGTCGCAGGAACTTGGGGCTTCTTTGTAATATCTATCCATTTATCGACCCACGTAATATCAACGTGTTAGTGAAATACTCGAGCATGTGTTTCTAGAATGTTCGCTCGCCACCCATCTATGGAATCAGCTGTCAAGAACCTTGGAATTTCTGCTGGGATATTACAAAATCAACGGCAAAGCAGTTAGTTACCTACGTGTATAAACGTTCTGAAAGCACGACACACACCAACTCGTTAACTTCATACTAACTCTTGCAGTAAGCGCAGTGTATAAAAATAATGAAAAGTATGGACGGATTTCAGAACTAATTGTTACATAATCACGTGGGAAGTCAGAACACTTGGTGATATGCACGCCATATACACTATATATATATGTGTATGTACACATGGCATTACATATATTTTAACAGTTAATAAATCTGTGATCTGTAATAAAGTTCTAACTTTCTGTCTTTATTTTGTGCCAGACGCTGAGGATTTTCCTCGGACCGTTGTTTTTGTATCGTTTTTTTCTTCGTCGATTGGTTATTTTGTAAGGTTTCAAAAAACACGTTCTTTCACTTAGTGGGAACATAAGCAGAAACTTCTATAAAACAAGTAGTAAAGAATAAGGCGGATATTAAGTTGCTGATTGTGGTCTTCTGGGTAATGACGTGGTAAAGTGTTTTAAATAATCGCCAAAGTTTCGGAGAAACCTATCAGCTCCATCCTCGGGTCTGCAGTAATTTCAAATGATCTACTTCAACTTGAATGTCGATACCGTCGAATTAACTATAGATAAATTGCAGCTTATCTTGTTATCCATATAGATATTTTCTTTTTGTGACTTTCAGTATTTATAAATTAAATTAATGAAATAAGATAGTATAATTGCGTCATATTGTGAATCAAATATTAAATTAATTATTCGGTTTTGTCCGTCTAATCACAATTATATTTAAAATTTACAAATAAGATAATTAAAATATCATTTTATGTTCCACATCGAATAATCGATTTACATTTGGAACATTTTTACAACATGTTATTTGTAAATTTTAAATATAATTGTGATTAGACGGACAAAACCGAATAATTAATTTAAATTAATGAAGTTCTAAATCAGCTTTATAAATCAGAAATTGAATTCATTCTTTATGACGATTTTAATATAGATTATTTTACACAGTTTTTCCACGTGCTAGAGCTTGTTTATCTGTTGAAACGTTTAATATTACACCTGCTGCTCATTTTCCTACAAGAATCCGGAAAAAGTCAAGCACAGAAATTGATAATGTGTTTACAGGTATTAGCAGGCAAATTCTTATTATATTAATTCTGTAGAAACGGTTTCTTAGTTATTTTATTGACCAATGAAAGGGTAGAAGACATTTATATTTGGGTCAGGTATAAACAGAAACGACCGCTCAGTTCAAATGTTACGTTCAGAGTTAAAGTTATAAACTTACGCAAATCCAAAAGTAATTCCAGTTGATTTGTTTCATGAAACATTCATTTACTTCTATGAATTAGCTTCATATTTAAAAAAAAACAAAACACAATAGCCCTACACCAACATTTTAAGTAGCCTGTCAATTACTAGCAAAAACTGTTCATAAAACAAAGCGTGTATTTTGATATTAGACAAACATTTTATTCAAACGCTGGAAATGGAGTTAGCTTCTGTACTCGTGTGCAAATTATTATACGAAATAATTATGATATCTCAAAATTATTGTAGGTTATTATTACTTTTTTCAAATTTGGCTTGACTTTAGATTGTTTAAAACCAAGAATATTATTCCAGTTGACAACATCTTGATTTTTTATTTCCGTTTAATGTTTTACTGGATTCTGAGTGATAGGATTAGGTTTAGTGTATAATTCGTCCGATTTATAACCAAGTTCAGTGACGGGCTTATGTAAATATGGCAGTGAACCTGCGAGTTACATTAAAGCAGCCCTACTTAATGACTAGGTGAGAACTGTCAGTTTCTCTGGGACGATTCGTTTACTGTGACGTAATTGAACTAATATATGTTGCAGGTATTTATGATATTCGTCCTTAGTATCGCTCCTTTAAAATTTATAGGTTTGTGTTTCCTGATTACGTTAATTAATTTCAAGCTGATAAGGACTGAGTTTGTATTCTGTTAATTAGACTTTGTATGATGAGGAAGAGGTTTTTAAAAGGGAAAGTAATTAAGCACATGGCTTTTCTCACCTAATTATTTAACCTGTAACAGATTGCATATCTTATCACCTCAAGAGTGTGATCATAAAAGAGGGTTCGGAAGGGAGTATCTAAATGTCTACTACCTCAAGTTCTTAGCTCTTTTAACACCAGCAAAAAACCGAAAAAAAGCATTACAGGAACTTGAAAAAATAAATAAATTTCTCTCAGAAGCAAATTCATACACCAGCTTATTATAGATGTTTATCGACGTACCAGACGAACTTTCCACCTCCTTCATAATGGAGATAATGTTGAAGACAGCAGACACCACTAAAACGTCGTTAAGCTTCTACCATACTACATGGTGCAACATCCCAGAAATAGTCAATTCATATTCGCAACCCATAAGAAAAGAACTGGCTGGTTAATTTTCCTCTCTGTGATTTAATTTATTATGACCGAAATAGAATGACAGTAAATTAATTAATTAATTCAACTGTGATTTTATATATATTAGGACACTGTGCCTGAATATGAGCTTGAACGTGAAAGATTTTTTTGAGTTACACTTCACAGGGCGAAATGTTATAGGTTTGTTAATGGGTTCGTAGTCGTAGCTTTGGCTGCGAGCAGTACCTTGCCCACTGTTCGTGTTAACCGGAGACCGTTGCGCAGGGAAGAGTTAATTTCAGTGCTAATTCGACCGGCAGCCTGCAAATAGTCTGGTTGCTAGACCAGTTCTTTGACTGATGCCCTCCAGCACCGACCCTCATTCAATCCAAACAAGAGGCTTGATCCTAGTCGAGTGAATATTACAGCTGTGGTGGTTTCAGATATTCCTTTCATGACAGGCCTACATCAGTTCAGAACCATTTCTTTCTACCTTCCAGTTGAACTGAGTCTGCTACGTAGTGGATCAGAGGTGAATTGGAACCCATGCGATGTTCCCACGTCTGCAAAGGGCTTGAGAAACAGCAGAGGACACAGAATTCGAATACTTCCTGAAATGGGTTTACATTTAAGGTACTGCAATCGGAGATTTTAGTGAGAGACGTCTCGGAATAATCTGACAGAACGTGTTCTACTGTGGAGTTGATTACGTGACTACCGAACGTCGCGGTTGAATGGACTTAACTAAATGGTGTCATAAGCGGAAGGTCCCGGGTGTAATTCTGGATCACTAAGGAAGAACATAAATTGAGGATGTTTAAGAATAAGGTTATGGGGAGATGTTTGGATCTAAGATTAGGGAAACAACAGAATAAAGAAAATTATAGTGGAAATGGTTGTCTTCTGGGTTGTACCGCCGTGTAGTCTGGTAGAAATTTATCTTCCTGCCTCCATCAACACGTCGTCCTCATGATGGAGGCTTCTATGACCTCTGAAACGTTGGTAGCCTTCTACCAAACCACACGACTCTGCAACCCAGAAGGCAGCCAGCCATCTTTATACTCGTCGCCGTGAGAACTTAAAAACAGACCACGTGAGATAATATGCGGAGATGGAAAGATATTATTAAAATTGGTCTCATAATGTGATGTAGAATGAAATGAGTTGAATCCTTACAGGGACTATTGGTGGACTACTGTGAATAGTGATGGAATTTTGGTCTTCATAAAGGTAGTGTTTTCTCTACTAGCTTAGCGAATATGGCATTTGTAGTGAGGGCTCTGCTCCTGTGAGTTGCTTAATTCATTTCGCTCCCACGAAACTTAGTTCTAAGCATCTTCGAAGTCCATTTATTCATTTCATTTAAGCTTTTTCTTTCTCTAAAACCTATGTTTCGCAACACATCTTCAGATGAAGTCATTTATTTTTCGCGGTCTAGGGAATAGAATTGTATGTAACAGCCCTGCTAAAGGAGTGAAAGGTAGAATAAAGATAAGAGTTAGTGCAACTTGTTTAACGGCAGATTTTTCAAAAGTGTTGAAATTTCCATAGTCGGGTACACATTTGATACATGGGGACTAACTGTATTATAGTTCAGTGG
This sequence comes from Zootermopsis nevadensis, assembly GCF_000696155.1. Next base: position 367,319 of record NW_019059988.1, on the reverse strand, counting down.
AATAGCCTATTTTCTTTACGTTTCACGAGCTAAGATACAATGTATCACGTAAGTTGAAACCAAGGAGCGACCATATTTACATAGAGATTTTCCGTTGACAGTGATGGATTAGATAGTGTCCAAGACCAGCTCAGTTCCGGGTTTACTAACGTTATAAAAATGTCTGAATATGTTAGTCTTATGCTTGTGTTTATTTTAACTGTATTAGGTTTTCTATATGCATAAGACCTTTCGGATTGGTTAGACGATATCAGATATGTGTGTCTTCAACCTATATAAGTGCTGGTTTCATGGCCGCGGTATTAGCTGATAATTATGTTTTCTTCATCATAAACATCACGAATTTCCTGGCCTGTTATTGTTACAAGAATTAAGATGATTAATTCTGTATATTTATTCGGAGTTGATATCTTGGGATCCAATAATATTCCTCCAACTCTTTGGGATGTTGAGCTGTCTAGTCTGATAGAAATTGAACGACGTTTCAGAGGTGTTTACTATATTCATCATCAGGGCGATGAGTAAAGTGCCCACGAAAAAGTGAAACTACTAAATGGAATTTTATTAAATTTGGTATTGTAGGATTTGAAGTTTTCACGGCGGTGAGTCCGAAGATGGCTGTTATCTGGGTTGTTGAGCCGTGTAGTCTGGTATGAGTTTACCATTGTTTCAGAGGTCCTTGCTGCCTCCATCATCAAGGCGATTGTAAAACCCAGAAAAGAGCAATCCTCAAATTTGGTATTGTGATTCATGTGCATTAAAGATTCCGAGTAGAATTAATGTTTTATTAATATGTATCCAATATGTCATCTACTTCACTAGGAATTAAAATTACATTCCTAGTTTCAGTCACATTCTACGTTATCTTCGCGTCGCACGAGTAATTTTGAAATGGCACGTGTAGCAGGGATTTGGGGGAAAATCGAATTGAAGCAAGTAGCTTCAGGTGGAATTTCATGTGGCTGCATGTTTCCCAGGGACTGTGATATCGATTATTAAGTGTTGTGTGGGTGTAACGACGCATTGCAGTGCACGGAAGTGCGTGGACTACCGTAGATTTTGGTGGATTTCCGAAAATGTCTGATGCGTGTTTGGCATTATGGAATATGGCAAGGCTAGTAATGAGCCCGTACCTATATCCAGTTTTTGTTGGAAATTTGCCAGTTTCTTTAGCTGTATGTCTTTAATTATTTATAAAAGTATTAAAGTAATTTATAAAGGTTCCTACAACCTGTGATCGACTGTTATGCATATTTTAGTGTTCCCAATTAACACGGGCCTAGTTTGTTTTCCTGAATCATGGCAACGATTATAACAATACACACATTTATAAATATTATCTCACAAGGCCCAAAATCCATTAACGGCAAACAATTACCAACCAAACAACCAAGCTACTAGCAGTTTCATATTTTATAGATTGAAGTTGTAATGACATAAGTTATGAAACCACTGGAGAACTTTGATATAAAGTGTATTGATTAGAGATTACTTGCATAATAGGAAAAATGTTTCTGTGGAAAGCGAAATAACTTCTTAGAAACAGAGGCACCCTAATCATTAGGTTTACTGACATTTCCTCAAGTGCTGTTCTTTAAAGTGCTTAACAGACCTGAAAGTCTACACCTTTTACTGGCTCATCTGATAGCGGATGATATAACAGGTTCAACGTCAGATTCTCTCTAGAGCGACATGCATGAGTTTATTATAAAAGAAGTTAAAATTAATGTCACGATCAGATGACGGATTGAGTAGCTGGCAACAGTAATCTACATTGGGCAGTTCATTGCGTATTATGTACCGACAGAGACATTGTTTCAGAGTAAAAATTCAACTAAATTTCGGCATAGAAATATGGATAAGACTGTTAACGTAACTGTGAAAATCAAAACCTGTTTTACTGTCCTTTACTTTCTCGTTAATTTTTTTTTTACCTCAGTTTGCTTATCGTTTTAAAGCGAATATATTTACATTGTACGCCATGCAAAATGGACATATGGCCAGGACATATGTATAGAACGTTCCAAGCAGGCATATACGTACACTTTATAATACTTCTTCGTTGGCCACGTCATCCAGTCGTTCACTGCTGTCAACTGCGCCACGAAGCTGACGGTGGTCAATCTGAATAGCTGAACTAGATTTACTAAGTGTCAATGCTGATGTATTTGATGGTTCAGTTTATTAAAATGTTTATATTTAACTTATCTGATGTGTGTATACATCTTTTTGGGACATTCTGTATAAAAATTCTGTTCAGATAGAAGTACCTGATTATTGACAACATACGTTCAAAGATGCAGTACAGTTTGGAGTACCTTTCGTTTTCAGACACATTAATTTAGATTTAGTGCCCCTCGTTTGCTTCTGATTCGCGTGTTGGAGCGTTGATAGAGGAAATCAAACCTAGCTATATCAGTCCGTAATATATTATTATATTATTAATAAAGTCAGTTAAGGTAAATTACATTATAATCTGCTGTGGCATAGATGTTACTGTCTCTGAACTTTTCCTGTCCATAGTGTAGCCCATATTATAATCTAAGTTTGTAAAATTTGGAGACGTACTTAAGATTTCAGCTTTTTCCTTTTTTTGGCTTCTTCAGGATGGTCTTTCGTAAAGTAAAGAATTGTCTTGGTTGTCTAAACGACCTTCAGAAACTCAAGGTCTTTCTTGTTATGCGTCTTGACTTGATGTGATGTTACATTAAGTAAACCCATTAATTTCGTTCACACATTGTTATAGTGCATACAAATATATTGACAGTTTTAGGCTGGTTTTCCAGTCTGTAATACGCGATCCGATAAAATAATTCGCCTCGCCTAACTTCGTTCCAGTGCATACTTTATTACTTATATCCGTTAACTGGACCATATGCTTCCCACAGTAGCCCCATTTAGTCTGGTTTAATATACTTTGTTCGTTTAACCAAGCATAAATATGGAAGGTATCATATGTGTTAATATGAGAGTTCATGTGCTGTTTGATGTCACGAGGTGTAAAAAATATTGACTGTGGATATTGAAGCTTGTGTATGTTTTGGGTATAGGATGGAATGTAGACTTATAATAGGGGATTAATAATAATGGGATTTACATTTTGGTATTGTTAAAAGAAAGTAAACATTAAATAAACATTTGTATGGTATAGTTTTATGCTTTCTTGCCGGATACTCAGTCGTTTGAGATTAACCACGTTTTACAAATATATATAACTCAACGTTCGTGTAATGTTTGACATTAACTTCATGTAGCATGCAAGGATGATGAAAAATGCAAAGACAGTAAAGTTCAAGTAAGAATACTTCTATGGAAAAAATTGCTTTGGAGACAAGCATATATGAGGTGACAATATTAAAAAGGAGCTTAAAGAAATTTTCAAATCTAAAACTTCTTGACGATGGTGAAGAGTCAATTGAATAATTTTTTTTTTTGATATTATCCATCGTCTAGTAAAGACATTTTATGTAAACTGTGGACTACATTCATCTGTCTCACGCTGGGTTCAAATTGTCGACTGTTTTGAAAACTATAATGAACCTTCGTGTACCATAAAAGGTGGAAGGTTTCTTGACGTACTTTCTCACTGTCAGCCTTTCTGCTTCTTGGAATTTGTTATGAGGATTTTTATTCTTAGATTCTTGTACATTCGGCTTCGTCTAGATTCGAACTTTGACCTTTTCAATCACGACTGTTATGGTTATATTCTTCTCTTACACTTTGTTTCTGGTCCATAACTTCCAGCTTTATCATTTTCCTCTAAACACGATTCAGCCACTTTTTTATAGTCTCGTGGTACCTCTTTATCCTTCGGGCTTGTTACGTTATAATTTTTAATAAAATCCTCATCTGATTCCATAGAGAAAAGTTTGTGAGGAACTAATGTTCCTTGTGCTAGTTAATAACTTCTTTAGCTTTAATGTAATCCGAAGTTTCAATACCGTTTTCGCAAGAGCGCGCCTTTGTTCCTGTCCCCAGGCTGAAAAATCTAGTCTACACTTTTACACCCTTATTTTAAAATCGATATTAAAATTATTTACTTAATGCCCAAGTGTCCCACCAAATTGAGTCTCTCCTATAGAATTTCCAACAAATATTTTTGTTTGCATTTCTCATCTTTTTCATGAAAAACTGTTTCATGTCGTTTATTTCTTTCCAGTTAATCGTGCTAATTTCTCATAGGTTTATGATTTGTCAATAGAAGCTTTCTTTCAAAAATATGATGTCAGTTTTCACTCCTATTGTTCAGGTCCAAACATACTCTCTCCGTATGTGTGTGTGTGTGTGTGTGTGTGTGTGTGTGTGTATGTATGTATGTATGTATGTATGTATGTATGTATGTATGTATGTATGTATGTATGTATGTATGTATGTATGTATGTATGTATGTATGTATGTATGTATGTATGTATGTATGTATGTATGTATGTATGTATGTATGTATGTATGTATGTATGTATGTATGTATGTATGTATGTATGTATGTATGTATGTATGTATGTATGTATGTATGTATGTATGTATGTATGTATGTATGTATGTATGTATGTATGTATGTATGTATGTATGTGTAAAACTACATAATTATGAGCTTAAAAATCTGCACTCCTCCCCCAGTATTGTCAGGGTGATTAAGTCGAGAAGAATGATATGGGCGAGGCATGTAGCGCGCATGGATGGGACAATGGGTGTGCACCGGGTACTGGTTGGGAAACCTGAAGGGAAGAGACCGCTGGGGAGACCTAGACGTAGATGGGAGGATAATCTCAGGCGGGATCTATGGAAGATAGGAGATGAAGGATACTGGATTTTATTGGCCCAGGACAGAGCCCGGTGGAGGGCTTTGGTTAATCCGTTGATGAACCTTCGGGTTCGGTAAGCCATCTAGTTAGTTTGCTTGTATGTGTATTGAATACAAATTCAAATCTGATTTCTTTGTTTTTCCACCTATTGTACAATTGTAAACTAATTTTCGCGCAGGCTAAACAATTCCGCCCAGAATTAGGCTTCTTAATATTCCCAATTTTCGCATGTTAACTTTGTTATGTGCATGGAGCTGTCTGGTAGCTCATGATGGTAGATATAATGGTTGGCAGGGTACACGACGAAGTTTAGAAAGTCTCCATTCTCTTTTAACTTTATAAAATATCGATATACATTGTTAGTGACAATGAACTTATTAACAAACCTGGGGAGGTAAGTGTTTAGAATCGAAAAGCTTGTTCCAGAATTGAATATTTGCCAATAGATGATTAAAAATATACGCGAGGGAAATTGGCCATGTGTATACAATAGGAGGGAAAATTGTTTAGAATTAAAATTTTTATTCTCACAAACATTTGAGTTTCTAATATTATTTCAGGGTATTTAAAACGTATTCAAGGAAAAATATATAGTGAACGAAGTTGCTTAAATTAATGTGTTGCATTTTCCTCTATATTTTAACGGCAACTTTGCATGGGTTAAATAAATATTTTAATGATATGTCAGAGTTGTAATTTAATAACCATAAGTTATTATAAGAAGCGTGCTTTAAACAGTAAAAAGTGTTAAATTGTATAGATTCTGCTGAGTGAAGGTGATATTTTTCACGTATAAATGATAAAAAAATTTGTAATATGAAATTTTTAGCTCCATTGATAATTAAATATTACCGTCAATAGGATTGGTTACAGTCCTCTGTTTAATAGTAAAGTTAATTTGGTATTTGCATGTTTTATTCCTATTAAACTGCAAAATAATGTACTTCAACCACACGAAAATAATTTAACTAATCAACTTATAATATTTTAAAGTATGCTTGCATAATTAATGAAGTACGACCATATCCAGAAAGCATTTTTAATCGTAAATTGAATTATGTTTGTTTCATTTTTGGAAGTCTTTTATGCATCACGTGACAAACACGAACGTTCTGATTTAATTGTACACAATCAAGTGTTCTATATTGCTGTTTCCATGGACTTGATCTGCAGTTCAATATATTAACAACAAGGCCACTAAGTTTCGGGACCTGTTTCTAATCGCATCTTCAGGTGAAAATACCTATTCTTTTTATTTCGATATAAGAAGCTAATCAACAATCCCTGGACCATAGATTCAACAGAATAGGCAGTTTCATCTGAAGACTGGATTAGAGCTAGTTTTCGAAATTTAATGGTTTCTTTTTTGAAATATTTAACTGTGGATCAAATACAGAGAAACAGTAGTATAGAATGTTGTTAGAACCCTATAGAGTTATATTGCGCGTAAAGAGGTTTTCTACATAACGATGTAACAAAATTACCTATATTTCTAGAGTAGCTACTCAGAACTTACGATTACCATTATTACGATAATAAACTGTTGAAATGAAGTGTCTGAGAGGCGCCAAAAATGCATCCATTTGGAAAAGGTGAAGAATTATGGTTTACTCAGAACGTCTTGTTCTTATGTCTGATATAAAAGAAAAATGAAGTTTACAGTTAGAAATTCGTGTAAGAAATCTAGGCAGAACAGTAAGTCAGACTTCTGAAAAAAATATTTCAATTTTTTACTAGACATTGCGAACACTAGGATGACATCAAAATTGAATTAGACCTATAGCCTCTCTTGTAAGCCTGAAGAAATAGCAATAAGTAGGATTCGAAGTTTTCGCTGTGGTGATTCTGAATATGGCTGTCTTCTGGGTTGTTGCGCTATGTGATCTGGTAAAAGTTTGGCGACGTTTCAGTGGTCCTTGCTACCTCCATCATCAGGGCGATCGGTAAACTTCTACCACACTACACGGCGCAACAACCCAGAAGACAGCCGTCCAGAAAACAATAAATTAATATTTTAATGTATTTGTGCAGTTTCTATTATGTAACATTCTGTATATTCCGAACTACTGAAATATCTGAACTACATTATGCGGATTCTTTCTTGAGGTGTTTATACCTGTCTTGGTTTACAAACGATCTCTTTTATTGCAATTTCATGACCAGAATTTTGTATCTATTTCCTATATCCCCACGCATCCTACATGGGTTTGCCGCGCCGTTCTTTTAATTTTTCGCCGTAGTAACAGGCGAAGAATAATCATTACGAAGCTTCTTATTAACCAATGCTGTCTATTCTGTTACGTTTTCTTTTGTAATTCCAAACATTTTCCTTAGTACGTTCCAGAACACCTTCAGATTTATTAATTCTTACATTTAGAATGAATTGTCTTGTGTTTTTTGATACCGCATGTCAGTATTAGAAAACTTTAAATCGAAAAATATTGTTAACAGACACACGCAAGACAAAATTTTAATCCAATTACAGATGCAAAGGAACTGCTTAAATCTAAATTCCAGTGAGGAACTTAATGATATAAAAAACTCCATCTGAAGTACACTTCAGCTTGCAATATGTGCTTTACGTCACTCACTGCTTGACGTCATCTTCTTAAACATTTATAATAGTAGCGATTAATAATAAAACAGCCTTCCATTTCCCCTCATTGCTCTTATCATGTACTCATATTTATTATTTTAATTTGTATAAGTGATACATTAAGAGACTAATGCACACTTGTTCAGTGAAATGTAATAGTTACTTATCTAAAGTGCTCAGTAATTAAATTCTTTCAAAAGAAGACTTCCTTTTGGCGTTACCATGACAACATAATAATTCAGTACATGTAGGGTAGGCACGCCACTGATAATTCGTGTCACGAATAGTTTGTAGATCACTGATAGATGACAACACGGACGAAAACGTAATTTGTTGTCGAGGTTCATGGACAATGGCGTAATGGCAATCGATCATCGTCCCACATTACAAAAATGAGAATCCGTCACATTGGTGTTATCGATTTTAAATTGCGAGTTTGGATCATCCTCCAGTGGCATAACGTCCATCCAAAATTTCATGAAAATCCGTCCGACCTCCTCGAGTTATATGCGCCATGATAGAGGATCGCGGGTCATGGCGTCGTGACGGTAAATCTTTCTTCAACCTCACAAGTTTTAACACCCGTCGCTTTGGTGTTAAAGGTTGTAGGGCCTTTTTAAAAAACGTTTGGGGAAGCCTAACTAACTAACTAACTAACTAACTAGCTGGCTTAGGGAACCCGAAGGTTCATCACCGAATTAATCAAAGCCATTACGATGACATAATGACGTAATAATTTCTTTCAGCAATCGTTGCTTTAGAATTGCCGACTCTAGAAAATGAAAAAGTATGTGTTTGGACAAGCCTGTGGTGGCAAAAAAATCCGTATCAAATGTCGTAAAATTTGATCAAACTCTCCCGCTTTACCTCTTATTTGTTATTTATTTGCAAAATTTGTAGTTATTAGGGTAACCGAAAAATGATAGAATGTTCTCGGCTGAAAGACAGACAGTCGGACAGAACAGGTATATAATGTTTATTTTGCTTACGATAGAGCGTAAAAAACTACTAAAAAGCAAGATTTCAGACATTTTAATAAATCCATCATGTGTCTGTATTTACGTATGACAAAACGTATATGCATTATTATATTTTCTTTCTTCTTTTCCGTCTTGAATGCATTAATCCATTCATTCATTCGTTTTCTTACTATCTCCTGCCTCTTCCATACATTTGCCTCTTGTGCTGCCATGTTGAATAACCAACCTTGAAAGGTCTTCGTGACGTTATGTTTTTCAATGCATAATAATATAATATAACGTAATGCAACGCAAAATAACGTGATATAACATTTGAATCATTTTATGTCATGTGTGCAGTGAAATTTTAAATTTATTTTACTGAAAATTTGTGCATGTATTTTATTGTGTCGGATGTACGACTTTCTTGGAAAAATTAACTGATTCTTCATTAACTCCGGTAATTTCAAAACTCAGAAGAAGTAAATTATACATTCATTTTATTGGAAACATCTTTTAGAATTGAATTACTAACTTCTACAGAAATGAAACTAGGTCTGAGAGTTCAAAGCAACAAGAAGGAAATACGTATAAAAATAACTTCGTAAGAACACATTCTGAAAGAAATATTCAAATACTGCAGAACATCCAAAATAAACATAAGCACAAAGTTTCATATCGAAATATTTCCAGAGACAAATTAGTAATACAAATAAAGCATAGGAAATAGAAATGAAGGTTTTAAACTGAAACGCAAACACAGGAACCATTGAGGGCATGTCTCGTGATTTGCTAAACAAGAAGGAAATCAATATAAATATGCAAGTTAAATACCAGCTAAGCTAAAATTACATGGACTTATACAGTAACGAAATAACACCGTAAAATTCGATGTTATAAATTGTTCTGTTGGATATCTGACATGTAGGTAGTCCTTCATATTTTAAAGATAAATGTAAAAATATCTAGAAGGTAACGAAATTCCGTTACGTACCGTTTACTAAATAGTGAATAGAGATTTCTGCGTGCCAAGTTCAGATGTGCACGTAGCTATAACAACCAATCTCTAACAAAATCAGGCATCAGTAATACTGTTTGGGGTTGATGCTGCCATTTCACTCCAGCAGCCCACGTTTATATCATGACCAACGATTTCTGCGAATAATCACTTCTACGAATAATGACAAACAGTTTCTATCTTCTATCTCGGAACCACAAAAACACATCAGTGTTTGGTCAGGGGCGAGTTGCAACAGCTGTCCCATATATAAAAGAGAGAGACTTTGGTCATTGGTTTGCAGCCGCCAGTTCCAGCCAAAATTAATGTCGAAATTCTGTGTGACACACATGCCCTGACCCCATAATGGACTAAGAATAAAAACCAATTATTTAAATATCTCACATAATTGAGTTAATGTTGTTGGTCACCATCGTTTAAGTTTGGGAAAACATAAACGTTGAAGTATAAATACAGTGGAATTTTGTGCAAAGGGCTGTTCTTTAATCTGCCTTCGCTCCCAAATTGACTACAGAACACCAGCACGTATAATTGACACGAACTTGACTACGAAGCAGGGCTCTGTTGTGTCCTACATAACAGTACTTTGAAAGGTCAATCCACTGTTGATTGAGCGATCGCCAGAACATGTCAATCAAACCTTTATTAAGTAATCGAATCAACTCTGGAGCTTGTCACTAGCACTGTATTGGTCAGAATAGCACGTGGATTGTGATGGACATTTCAACTTAAATTATGGGGGGTAAATATTGAACAGAGCCCTCGTACCAGGTATATTTTTCCTCCTTCATTATATTGTCTGATGGAGTAAAGCTATGAAGGTCCGAATTGTTATGTGTTATGTAAAAGTAAACACTTGTTTCAGTTCGTAGTAAAAATTTTAATATTTAGTTCTATCATCTGCTGACCGATTTATGTTTAGAGGTTTTTTTATATGACACTTCTGGAGACATTGTTCTACATCGTTTACGGGCCAAAAATATTACACAATATACAGTTCAAATATTAAAATACAGAACTGGAGACAGAATGCTTCTCCGAAACGTCGACATGTGCCAGCGTGTCTACACGACACCAAACCAAGAATAAAATTATCAGATGCTTATCTGCGTTTCTATGTTTGAGAGTATGTGGGATCAGCATGGCGACTGCTAAAGTTTTTATAGGGTGCTCGACTTTTGAAGTTTAAATGTAATAATGTCACTTCCTAGACTCAGAGGCTAAATTGATTTATCAACAGTTTTCGTCATGTTAGGAGGCCGCTTGATCTCATCTGTTGTTACTCCAACGTTTGCATCTCAGGATTAAAGGGGATAGTCACAAGGCATTCATTGAAATTGTTTACGTACGACCTCTATGTCTCTGACTAATTATAAATTTACAAATAAGGACCCATGCTAAATAAATTTGATATTTACGTGAATCACTTTGATCAAAGTTAACATTAGCAGGGAAGAACCCTGCATATGAACTTATCAAACTGGCCATAAAAGGATACAGATTACAAATAAGGTATATATTAGCCTATTTTATTTGGTGTTAACACGTTCTTTGTGTGAACCGTGTATAAGAAACGCTTATACCCGTCCATACGTCACGTGTCTTTACAGATGTTTAATCTCCAAACAGCTTAAGAGATAGACTTTTGTTAACGGAGCCAAATTTCATTTTGTAAATTTATAGTTTACGTGAACTCACGATATACTGAGTAACTGAGTAACTGAGTAACTTTATAAAATAGATTGTTCTTTAGAAACGAAGAATCCTTCAGGTGATCGAGAACCAACCACGGGTTACATAGACACAATATTTTTTTTTCTTAGATCTGTCTTTATAGTTTCCTTCGATCTAATCCTGTGTCTACCAGAGTTCCTAATCGAAATTTTGTGTGTCTTTTCGAAGATTTAATAAAAACATTGTCCCATTTATATAATAATATTGTTGAAACATGTTACTCAGTTGATAATATAGACACTACTAAGTAGGCTTAACTCTAGATTAAACATTTTCCTACGTGTTTTATACGTACTTCCCTGAAACCACGAGAAAACGTAGTTGATGAATCTTTACTACTGATCTATCTGTAGTTTTGTCTGCAATGAATGATCAGCACAATATATGCGGGACGAAAATCCGCAGATAATGCATTTATAAACCAGTGTATTTAAAACCAAAGGTAAATATTATTTTGATCTTGATTTTGCTGTAGACGATAGCGGCACTGGTCTGGTAACGGATTGAACACATAAGCTCATTTTAATGAAATATAGGGTAAGCTTCTACTGAACCTTGTTAACCAGCTCGTGGCTTTTTCACTAGAAGTCAGCTGCGTTTAGACGAGAGTATAGATATGTGGAGAAAACCGAAAGGAGCAGACTTTTTGAGAAGGTGGCAGTCGCTTAGCTGGCCAGGAAACTATAGTGTCACCAGACCCGCAGTGTTTATGAGAGTCCGCGATCGAATCAGGGTGTGGGTCCTGAGATAGTTGAATCCAGTTTTTATAAGATTAATCTTGTTTTGTGTTCTCACACTTACAGATCCATAAAATTGTTCTCCTTAAGTTTTCCGAATAAATTGTATGCATTTCCTGTTTCCCTCGTGCGTGATAAATATATTGTCTATTTCACACTCCTTTTCAGAGCATTAAATAACAATTCTCATATGAATTAACTTGTTTTTGTGCCACTGATGATGACCTGTTGAAGTCGAAATGCGTTTGGCATTAGTGTCCTACATAGTGTAAACAGTTTTGTTTGTAAGCATATTTTATATAAATTCTCTTATTTTGTTACAGAGGTCCTTGCTGCCTCCATCATCAGGGCACGTGAGTGACTTGATTACACTTATCTGGGTGTAGACATTTTGGTAGATGCAGACGTTGATTACTTAACGACTTTTACCAACTGCAGAAATTATATGGTGTCAAATGAGATGGGAGATGGTTACGAGCCTCGAATTAGACAGCAAGTGAATGAAATTTCCCATGCCTTTTATAAAGCACTACCACGGCATTTACTCAGAATATTGGAAGAACTTAATAACATTAATCAGTAATGAAATTGTTGCTTTGTCCGAGGTTAAAACTAAATACCTTAAGAAAAAATGTTAGAAGAGTTATCGCTTTGCTAACTAACCTTCTAGGTTTTGTGTGGTAATATTTTTGTTATTTAGTAAATTTTATATAGTTTGTGGCGATGTAGCATTTAAACGAACTGGGCTTTATGGGATAATTGTTAATTTGGAATGAATTTGAAGCAAGTTGCTGTGGCCGATTTCAAGGCATTTTCCTGACATTTGTCACGAAATTCTTCAGTTGGGATACCTACTACTTGGCCAGGATTCGAAACCATTATCCCCCGAATTCTGGTAGACAAGTTACCACTGCGATGTTCTGCTTGGTCTTTGTGTTACTAAATAGCAAGCAATTTTAAGTGTATCTGACCTTATCTCAACGCGAATATTTTCACCATTCTGTGTAACTACATAGTATGCAAGGAAGTTAAACTGACCAGTTTTAAACGAAACGCGATGTTAGCCACATTGCGAAACTTTCATCCGTGATTCAGACGCTGTATGTTACCAACCTACTTCTATTGTACATGTTTAATTACGCTCTTGTATTACAAATTCAAATGTACTTTCAGACGAAACAACAACAACAAAAAATAACGTAACAGCATTGCCTGTTTAACTGTTTGCGTTTGCTGTTTTGTATACAGTATCCAATTCCGTTGTTCGGTCCTCTTCTAACACCGCCATCCAAATTGAATTTCATTCAGACCCGACCACCGTGTTGTGAACGGTGGTGGCAGCCTTCGAAACGGAGGATGATAAACCTCTCACAGTACAGTGCACTGCATAAAAACTAGACTATTTCTTCTTATGCCTTTACCAAACATTTTCAACAAACTGTGACCACAATTTCAAAGCCTTGCATCAAAACTTTACAGGTATTAAAATCTAGCCGTTGGCCATGTGGATTATAGGATTCCTAAGTTTGGACTTCATAGTTAAAGCGTGTTGTAATTTGTATGTAAATTACTGTATAAGTTAACATTCTTTAATGGGAAGTTTCTTTACTTTGACACACCGTAAAAATGGATGTTTTAACTAGAGTCTATATAATTTCTTCAGGATTTTTAAACGTTCTTAGAAACCAAGACATCATTGTTTCGTAAAACATGTGGATATGTTTTTCTTTCAGTCCCTCCAAGCAAATGTTGTGGTTTTGTATTAAATCATGACACTTCTTCCGTCTACATATTTTCCAACTTTAATGGGTACTTTTATTTTTATAATGTTACATATTTTATCGTAACATTGTACCACTACATTTAATAAAATTACTTCTTTCTGTAAAAATAATACTAACTTTACAGTTATTATACTGTATTGTATTAACTATATCTGAAAGAAACAAATGGCTTCGCGTGTTTGTGCGCTGTATATTTTCCAGGATTTAGTTATGCTGGTATGTTCTAAAACACGTGGGAAGCATTAAATGGGACTTAAATTCAATTTAATGCATATAATTTAACACGTTGTAAAGATTATTTTGTACCACAAGAAAACACTACTGTTGCTAACATAATTATATTTTATAGCCTATTTAATCTTTGAAATGTAAAGTATTTAATAGTATAGGCCTATAAAATATCACGTCTAAGAACCGAGATGCCTTAAGGGAAACAACATAGATTGATTTTTCAGAACAGAATGCTAACGAAAATATTCATACCTAAGAGGGAGGAGGAAATAATTATAAAGTTTGAGAAAATTACGTAATGAGTTTTTATATGTTTAAGTGTTCATCAAATATTATTAGGTTAATAAAATCAAAGGCCATGAGATGGGTGCAAAATAGGTGTTTATGAGAAATCAATAAAAAATAGTGATCATAAATCCTGAAGAGAAGAAGTTATTTGGACAGACATAATAAAAAATTTGTTGATGTTAATTTTCTGGGTTGTGAAGCCGTGTTGACTTTGAGGTAGATACAAACATTTTGGAGGAACGTACTGTCTCCATCTTGGGGGGGGGGCTGCCGTGACGTTGGAGGCAGCATGTTCCTCCAGTATGTATCTACTTGCAAATCTACATGACATCACAACCTAGAAGACCAACATTGACATTATAACCGCCGTGAGAAATTCAAAAATAATTATTAAAATATTAAAGTGAATGTTACAAGTAGCACATGAGGAAGGTTCATGTAACTCAAAACAGGACCTTGTAAATACGATAATGAGCATTCCAATAAAAACAATATTTACAAAACGAGGATATATCGGCTATATTAGAAATAAAGTCTGATATCTTCCGAATATAAAGAAAATATTTACTACACCAACATGCATGCTAAATGATATTAAATAAATATCAGCTTAAAATATCTTAATGTTATCATCTATTAGCCAATATTAACAGGACATAGTTGAATGTATTTAGGCCAGTAATCATTCAAAAATATCCGCTTTAATATCTTAAGCCTGCACACGTCGATATGATATTTGGCAAAGTACAAGATGTGGTTTAGAGACGCTGATAGAACTTCAGCTTACAAACACAAAGGCTGTAATTAATGTCACAGAAAATCTCTCTCTGATTCTAATTGTTCCCAGTGACATCTGTCGTTGCTTGTCATGAAACATCTGTTGGAACAATTGAACTCCAACTCCTCTCATCGTAATATAGATATTCAAGGCGAAATATTTGTAATGCACGGATGAGACATGTGATCGGAATACTTGATGCAGTAATTAAAATGACTACCGTCTCTTCGCATGAAGAAGTGTGATACCCAGATGCATCTGACAGTATTTATATTACATTCCTTTTTACCCAGTTAGAATATAGACGAAATGCTTCATGTGCAGCGGTTACAATATTGATTATTCACTATTATTAACATGTTCACACTTGAATTTGTGATCTATACGTTATCATGCACCTAAAAAAATTGGATGTTATTTAGTTTAATAACATTATTTAGCTGGTTGTAATAATTAATCCCAATACGTATCTGTAGAAAATAATTATCTTTAGTTTAGTGCTACAATTATGTTTGTATTCATTTATAATACAGGATGTACACATTAAGTGTGAACAGTTTCACTATAGCATTGTTCGTGCCCCGAAAGATAGAGGAATGTAAATTAATGCGTTTAAGTAGGTTATATAATCAAGTTTATAACTCGAATTTACTTGCTAAATTTGCTTGTAGCTCGAGAACCGGTATGCCGATTTGCACCAAACTTGGCATGTTTATTCCTTGAAACCGGAAAAACATTGAAGAAAAGTTAAAACTCCGAAAAGTATGGTGAGTTCGTGACTCGGTGAAGAATTTTTTTTTTTTTTTTGCTCGGAATTTAAGCACGACGGAAAAATTCAAGAAACAGTATCGTTTGTTTCGGCAAGGTTATTACAAAAACTGAAGTCAGTTACTCAAATAGTGTCCTGAGTTTGAGTCTCGGTGAAGATGTTGGATTTAGGGATATTTTATTTTTTATGATATTCAGGCCTGCTTTCGAGAAATAGAAATTGGCAGGGAAAAATAGGCATTTGTCGAATTTCCGCCTGCAGTAAAGGTACGACACTCGGATAGTTTCTTATAAAGTAGAGCTTGTCGTAGACCCTATGTCCAATTTAATAAAAAAAATCGTGGCCGTGGTTTTGTGTCTCAAACATTCGCATCGACTGAGAAACGGTCTTTCCATGACGTGTTCACTTCCTACATTTCCTTTAAAGAACGCATGACGTTTATTATGAATTAGATCGTTTATTTTCAAATGATTCTTATGACCCTGAAGTTTGTATCTAAAAGTTTATGTTTCTAGTACCGCTGAACGCAATGGTTTTTCTGCTATCTTTCTGTCTTCTGAACCGAAAACTACGGTGTTCCGAGATGGATTTTTGATAGTCGCAAAAACCGGCATTTGCCATCCAGCCTATTAAATATAATCTTTATTTACTGAAGCAATGTCAATACTGTTTCCGCAGTCTCGCTATTTCTCATTTACGTGACCGAATTTTATCGTTTTTCTGCCTTTTCAAATACGAATGCTTGCAATGTCGAATATTAGCAATGAAATGAACATTACGTAAAGAGCAATGATTAAAATCCTGACTATAGATACAATGCAATGTTGCTTAATTTAAGTTTATCCTTGAGTGTAGTCCACAGATGCATTGTTAGTAGTTTGGGTATATTTTGACTTGCGAGATTATTATTACTTCATATAGACTTCATTTATTTTTTAAGATGGCCGTCTTCTGTGTAGCTCCGTGTAGTTTGATAGGTGTACTTACTCATCGTTCTGATGATGGAGGCAGCAAGGACCTCTGAAACGCTGGTAAACTTCTACAACCCAGAAGACAGCGTTCTCTGTTGTATTTTTATTTGTTTATTGTGTGGCATGTTCCCTACTAGTTCAGTAGAACAAGAAAATTTACAGTTTTACTTCAAAATTTTCTGGATTACATATGGGAAGACAAGATTCTAAACTGCACTGTAGAAAGCATTTCCGGAATTTAAATTCTTTTTGAATGCAGTTATGATCTGTTACCATCGTTCGCAGTTATTTTAACTTTGCAAAATATCGAAAGCGCTTTATTACGAGGCCATTCTAATGAAATGTCAGTGTATTTCTTTGTGGTATTATTTTTACAATAACTACATTCTTGTTCGCTTGAATCACAAATCACTTTATAACTAAATTTTCGTTAATTCCTATTTAATATATTTCTTTTAGCAAAGCGACTCCTCGACTTATGGCTTGAGTGTAATATATAATTTTATCAGTTTTAATTAACTATTATTATGGTCTCACGTAGGAGGTCTAGGTTCGTTCTCTGAACATGTCATATGGGAGCGGTGGTTAACAAAATTGAATTGTGACAGGTTTTTCGCCGAGATCGTTCGTTTTATCATGTCAGTATTGTTTATTTTAACCGTCTAATCACAATAAAATGTTTTATTAAATATTAAAATATTAAAATATTATTATTATAATTAAAATTTCGATAGAAAGAGCATCATTTTAATATATATTTTAATATATTTTAAATATTTGAAATATTAAATGTTAATTATAATAATATTTTAATATTTAATAAAACATTTTATTGTGATTAGACGGTTAAAATAAACAATTATAATCATCACAATATGACGCAACAATATCACCTCATGAATGTCAGTATTATTCAATTACTGGTCCATGTTCGCTTGTGTGCCATCTGGAGGATATACAAAGGGCTCGTTACAGGCTAAGTTGTACAAAGACAGTCTCAGCACTGCATCAGCAGTAAGTTTTTCCATACGTTACTTTCGTGTGCATTCTTGTAGAGCCAAACATAGAACACGAATCACTTCGGCTCTTCTGGGAAAGAAGTTTGTTAACGCCCTCAGAAACGTTGATTACATTGAGCATTTGTAAGGATTTTGTAGAAACCGTAGTTTATGAATTGACCAGAGTGACTTTTCTCAGGCCGAATTTGTCTACTTGGTTTCTGGGATTCTGTGATCTGGGATCTCATAGCTTGGTTCTAGGTTTTCAAACAAGAGTCTGATTCGTTTTATATTTCGAAATTGACAGAAATGTAGTTGCACATTGGATATAAATGTGTTACATAGTTGAAGATATTCCCCACCTTTTTTGTCGAAAATTTTTTATGATTGTCTCTGGCTTAATGTCCCTGATACAAGATCTCCATCCAGAGGAAATTAATACATGCTAAATATACAAATAAAATTTTGTACGTGAAAATGTCGCACTGCTGTATGTACTGTACCAAAGCTATGTTTTAAACTATCTGATATTTTGTGTTATTAATTGCCCAACATGTTTCTGCCAGCGGCACCTGATGATGGCAGAAACATGTTGGACAAATTACGATCTAATGTGAAACTAGTTCGAATCTGATGATTTTAAATATAACTTAAATATAAAATACAGTGGTTAGATACACTGATATTCACGGAGCTGAGTACGTGTATTGAAACTGATAGTTGCTCAGCTGCTCAAGAATAACCCGTCTTTCAAGGAATCCCAAGGGTTACAAGTGGCGACCACGAGATCCTGTCCTAAGCCAGCTGAATCCCATCCAAATCTTCGCGTTCTGTTTGTTTAAGGTATGTTTTATATTATGCTGTCATCTGTCATTGTCTCAATTGATCTTTAATATTTCCCCCATCTCTATTCATGCTACATGCTACGTCCATTTTATCCTCAATTTTGTCATCGTTGCAATAATTGGTGTAGTATACAAATCATGAAGCCTGTAATTGTGTAGTTCTCTGACATGTTTTCTTCCTGTTTCTTAGGTCTAAGATATTGTTCGTCACCACGTTTTTCTCAGACGCCGCCAATCCACTGTATAATTATGAGAATAATCAACACGTTTCACATGAGCAAAAATACAGGGGTCCCATAAGTCTGGTGCCATAGGAGAAATGTATTTTGTGACAGCGATTCTGTTAATTTTTATTACTGATGGTACAGAGTGTAGAGCCATAACGGCTTGTCCTAGGTAAAAATATTCCAACACTTCAGACTGGAAACACATAATTTGTTGAGACTATTCTATCTTTATATTTGTCCGTATTCTGCCAAATAATTGTGTCATTTAATGGTCCGGACTTTCAGGGTAAACTGTGCATTGACATTATTAACTGTTGGCATTATAACCTAAGTAGTGTGTTATGAGAAATATTGTATATTTTATCTGTCCAGATTCATAAGAATATTACGCTTGTTGAAATTTCATATTTATTTGTTACGTGTTGCATATGGTCGATAGTGTATAGGCACGCTCACTCCAAAACAGTGACAGACAGACTGAAAGATAAGTGTGTTCCGTAAAAACTCAAGAAGAATGTTTATATCAACAATGCGAAAAATGTTAGGTGTACTGTGTAAATGTGAAATATCTTTAGCATCATGTGGATCAAATTAAGCTTCTGTATTTTTCTCAGTCTACACACAATAATCAAACAAATAATATGTATGTTATTTATTTATGTCAATATTTTCTCCTGACATGTTTTGAGCGACATTACTTATCTCACCAAAGTAGGTCTTAAGTAGTTCTCATTTACGCCTGTGCTACAGAATAAATTTAACTTGAAATTAATTGCATCAAATAATCAAACAGAAATTTAAAAATCTTGAACGGCGTAAATGAGAAGTTATATCAAAGAAAAAATTGAAGAAAGCCTTTTTTATTTGTAACGCAAAAGGTATCTGATATTAAACTTAGTATGAAGAGAAGATAGTTTTAAAGACAGACGGGAGACATTGCTTTGTACATGTCGGTTTCTCTAAAAATCAGAAGATTCTGACTTGTACAAGAAGGAAATAGCAAGGTCACTGCAGACACAAAAGTGGGAACACGGAAAATAGAAATGAAGGAAGAGTCTCAGACGGGCTGAGTGTAACAAAGACTCCCTGATGGCAATCATTTAGCAAACACCAGTGCTGCAGATGTGAAAGGGGTCGAAATACGGAAAATACTCACCAATCTTACATTAAAGAAATTACTACATTGTCGTCATAGAGAAGTCTCCTTAAAGTGATTATACGCCAAACCTACATTAGTTTAACGCTGTTAGATATCGTTACTGGAGAAGTTTCTTTACATATTACCTACGTTTGTAAAGATGTCTCTGTCTCCTTATTCAAGTAAAACTGAAGCTTCCTTACCCTGAGGGACCCACTAAACAAAGCTATTTCTTAATACCGGATTTAGTTAGATAGTACATTTTTCATTATACTGTTGTCTGAGTACAATTTTTATTTTACACTTTTCAGCAAGGTTTGTGGATACTCCTTTTAATTTGCTAAATATTGTGTCTCCGTTAAGTTTACCTTTCTTGAAGAT
The DNA here is from genome assembly GCF_000696155.1 of Zootermopsis nevadensis. The sequence continues at coordinate 347,063 of NW_019059988.1, read as the reverse complement.
GGCTATCATCTGGGTTGTTGCGCCGCGTACATCAGGGCGATCATCGTAGAAGGCAGCCATCTTCAGACTCACCGCCGTGAAAACCTCAAATCCTACACCATTTACCTTTATTTTTCCAGTTTGTGAAGCATTTATTGAGTTATTGTTGCAAATGTCTTACCTCCATGTACAGTACATATTCGATCCCTGGATACTGTTAGTATGAAACTCGGTCTTTTGCTTGGAATGCTTGCAGTCAGGGTTCTGAAGCGACTGTATTTTCATATGAGAAAGGGAAGTCACAGGAAATTGAAGGTTGCATAACAGGAAGTGCATAATTAAATTGTACTCATCAAATGTTATGAGGGTGTTCAAACTTAGGACATGAACATGTAACACACGTTTGGGGAGATTCTAAATATATACATATGTTCGTAGAACCTTCAGGAAATAAACATTTGAGAGACCTGGGCGTAGAAGGTTAAAATTTGTCTTAAATTAAACTTAAGGGTGTAGATTAGATTCAATTCACACAGGATAATGCACTTTTGGGCTTCATAAAAGGCGAGAAATTTCATGACTGTTTGAGCGTCTGTCAACTCCTTAAGAAGGACTCTGGTACATAAAGCTGGTTCATAGATTGAATGTAAGATCATTTATGATTTGTAGTTCATGTGATTGATGTTTTGTTAAACACTTTCTTGTTTACTGTCTGTAAATTTCATGCCGGTTTCAACCAGTAAATTTTGAATAATATTTTTGCTGCTTTAAAGCTGCCTTTATTTTAATTGTGTCTTGGCTCTTGTACGAGTTTAAAGACTAAACAACTCAGAATACGAAGGATAACGTCTCTGGTTACTTCTAAGAAACTCCCTTATAATATGAAGAAGAGCCTCATTATGAAATTGGTTTCATGATGCACTCTTTGTATTAATACGGAGTTAATGACTAATTAGATGCCAGTCTTGGATCTCGATGGCGGGTTATTTACGTTATTTCACTAATTTTCCGTCGTATATTTAGCTAGTATGTCTCTGAGATTTACGGCTTATTATAGTCTGTACTTCATTAACTGAAGTAAAACTTCTTGATTATGCTAGTTCACAATGCACCTTCTAGTGCAAAAGAGGCCTATAGATGAGAATAATTGAAGGTGAAATAAAGTAATTTTTGTTTCTTATTATTTTAAGAATAAAATATGTTTCCGAAGGATCATGCTTATTTCTTTAGGTACATATTAGGCTTGTTCGTCCCTTTCCTTATTTATTTAGATTCATTAAGTGTTGTACCCCAACTCAGCAGCTGACAGACTTCTGAGTAAACACATGAACATTGCGTCTGACTGTACATTTAAGAGGGGGTGGGGCACTTCTACGTCGTGTCTGAGTGATGTGGCTATGTTAAATTATGTGATGGTAACATCACTAGGTTAATTCAGTGTTCTGCGTCGTATGTTTGTTTCGTGATATCTACAACTGTTTTCAGAATTATATGGGCAAGACATGTAACACGCACAATGTAGACGAACTACAAAACCTGAATAAAGAGACCAGTTGTGTAAATGGAACGATAGAATTTGAGTGTTTGTTAAAGAATATGGTGAAGTTTTTGGTCTGAATTCGGCTGGATAAGGGCAGGATTTAGCGGTGAGCGTCTGTGAACACGATGGTAAAAATTTTGAATTCCATAATTGATTGGACGTTTCGTGAAATTGATGAACATTTTTGTTGATATTAGTCCTTAAAGAATTTGAGGAATGAAACGCTGTATGGGTTTAAGTATGTTGGTGAGGCTGTGGTAACTGTGTTGGCTGTTGATGGTGGGAGTCCTGTTAAAACTTACGATATCTTATCCTTCCGAATTCACCATTTGAAGTGTGAGTGCTTTAAACACGTGTTTAATAAATGAAGTTACGTTTCTCACGTACTTGGAAATTCAATCTTATAGGTCTGGTTATGAGTAATTTAGCTTCAGAGAGAAGATAAGTCAATTTTGTAATATACCTGGAGTTGAAGTAACACACTCCTAGAACCACTTTTGTCTTCTGACATTCGTTAACTCCTGTTACTTGTGAAGCGCTTTCTTTTCGAAATGGAGTTGGTCTCACTCGGAATTGGGTTTCCTTTTTCTGCTGATAGCGCTCCGCTTTCCACTTTACTCGCCCAATGTTACACAGGGTGGAACATAACTATTATACTACCTGAGCGTACAGTAGCTCTGAAAATATTTTCATAACAACTTATACTTTATGTATGTCATACTGCTTCATTGTCCATGCTGCTTTGAATGATACTAATGTAATCCCACTTCTCTGTTAAAAGTCTTCATGGAAATGGTAACCTAATTTTGGCCATCCTGTAAGGCCATGGAGTTTTTAGTGACAACACAATAAATGAAAGTTCTTATCTATCTCTTAGTTTCTCAACTCTTCCCTGTGCCCCCGTCTACTTTTGCCGTCCTTTTCCTTCATCTGCCATTATTTTTCAATGTTTCCTCTCCTGTCACGTTCATTTTCAATGTTTGTCAGCCTGTTAAAGTCGTATTGTCCCCTACTGCTGTCCCAGCTTTCTTTTTACAACGCAGGAGGAAAGGCGAAAAATGATTGGAAGTAATACTTTGTTGCCTGGCTTCTGTTTACTTCTTGTACGCACAGATAATTGGTGGAAGACAAACACAGCTTACTTCTCGCTTTCCATACAGGAGGGATAAAGCAGTTCGTATTTTCTACCTGTTTCTACTCTTAAAAGGATGCGTGATGTATGGAGAGCTTACAGCAAAGTAAACAAACAATACATTGTTTATAGTCCTATGAACACGTATTTAGTTTTTAATATGAAACTTTCACGACAGTGAAGAACCAACAATTATTTTCATACGAAAATGATTACTTTAAAATATATATTAATTCGAAGCTTAACTTTGTTAACCAGTTATTCCGCTGTTTAGAAGTAAAACTTTTGTTTGCCTCATATGTACACCAATATAATTCAGTTTCCTTTTTGTTTAGTGATGGCGTTCTTTTGTTATTTAACAGTTTATGTTGGCATTATTATTTATTAGAGGCCAACTACTTTTTATACGGTTCAGTTGGATGTTTTTACCGACATCCGTTCTCTGGAACAAAGCCAAGTAACGGTTAATGACTGAAACTTAGCGTAATAATATTTGGTGGTCTTTCGTGCATATAATATTTCAGTATTTCTCAGGAGCGGGGTGTTCATGTTAACCGTGGAAGTCATGTTAACACAGCAGACAATGAAAAACTAGATAAATTGTTCTGAATTTCTTTCGTGGTTCAGTGATACTACATACTCTGGAACACGGGAGAACCGATTATCAAATAAAATACATCGTTAGACATCTACGAGCAACCAGTCATTCACCACAAGCTTAACCCTCAATTAACTAGGTAATATTTGAGGTTCTCAAGGCGGTGAGTACGAAGGTCCATGTCTTCTGGGCTGTAGTGTCGTGTAGTCTGGTAGAAGTTTACCAACGTTTTAGAGGTTCCTGCTGCTTTCATCATAAGTTTACCAACCAGGGCGATGACTTTCACATCGCCCTGGTTGGTAAACGTCTACCAGACCACACGTTGCTATAACCCAGAAGACAGCCACACTGTTTCCCAATTAACTGGCTGGCAACTCCTAGCCAGCTGGAAATGGCTGACGGTGCATTTATCAGATCGATTCCAACGTTTTCCAGTTTAAGAAGCACAACTGAACTACAATAGAAGGATTTTTCTTTTTCAGAATGTTAGCCATGCTTCGTTTCAAGTCCACACTTGCCACTCGAATCTTCAGTGACGCTTATCCCTAGTTAGAACACTTGTTTCGTATTCGTACTGTCCCGGGTTCAAATCTCGGTCCGGAGACCGGCTATCCTGACAGATGTTTTACCAGTCCCTTCAAGCATATGCCTTGATATTTAATTAAATTACGTCACGAAAACTTCCTTTACATCCTTTCCAATTCATTGTTTATTAATCGTCCTACCATCCGAAATTGTGTAATCTAAGCTACTGACAGCGTCGCTAAGTAAACCACAAACTTGTTTTCTTGTTTGTTAGTTGCTTAGAGTCTTTCGTGTATGTTGTCAGACGCCTTGCTTCTGCAATCCAACTATGCAGCGTAGCTTAAAGGCAGAATAGAATGAAGCAGATGCCCTACCAGCCTCTGTAGCGTCACAAGTGGGACAACTTCATGTCTTGTCACGTTCAACTTGTCCACTTAGCTGAAAAAGCTCGTCCCTTAATTGGCTGTTTGCACGGAGAAATGAACCGAGACATTTTATACGTTGTTCGAAAACTCTTAGGGCGAAGGCTTATGCATACAGTCTGTGACCTCAATACAAATATTTGGTTTTTATAATCAAACTAATGCAGACTTATTAACTTTATTAAATTTAAAATCTCATCCGTTGATTTGCTGACTTAAGTAATCCATCATTCACTCTGTCAGTATGCATGGCCTCATCTCAATCTGAAAGCAGTGTAGTAATTAACATTTTGAATTTGGCTTTGTTCCCGAGAGTATATGATTATTAAACGAGACCAAGAAATGTACACGAAATATTTGTACGCAAATCTTTAAAAAATTGTTATTTGAAAGAGGGATGATAATTTTAATTATAGCAATAAAACAAATATAAAGGAAATGCATCTGGATGTAGAAAGAGTTGATTTAGTGATCTTATAATTACTAGGATAAATGTCATAAGAACAAAAATTCTGGAATATTTTATAAGGCCTAACTTTTTTGTGGTATTAATTAATATTCATGTTCTTAATTGTAGAACGCAGCCTGGTGATGAAGTCATTTGCATAAATGTCAACTGAAACACAGCTAGATCATCTTAAAATTGTCCCATATAAGCACCGTGTTTCCATCGCCATGTTTTTGTTTTTAAATTTTAACTCTCTCCGTTTAGGATTTCTAACTAACTAACTAACTAGATGGCTTACCGAACCCGAAGGTTCATCACCAAATTAACCAAAGACCTCCACCGGACCCTGTCCTGGGCCAACAAAATCCAGTCTCCTTCAACTCCTATCTCCCATATAGCCCGCCTGACATTATCCTCCCATCTACGTCTAGGTCTCCCCAGCGGTCTCTTCTCCTCAGGCTTCCCAATCAACACCCGGTGCGTTATTAATGGCAAGCAAATAAAAATCTTAAAAGTGAGATTCCGGGTTCTTGCGGCTGCGAGAACAAAGATGGGTCTTGTGGGTTGATGCCTTATGTAGTCTGGTAGATATTTACCGACGTTCCAGAGTGGCTTGCTACCCCTGTCATTAGGATGATAAGACTACAGGGCGTAACATTCGAGAAAAGAGTCATGTTCAAGAAGATCCAAGATAGGGAAACTTTAAAGACGCAGGCTTTTCTGTTAGTTTCCTCGAAAGGTATTAGTTTGAGAGATACACATACGCACATTTTTACGTATAAAATAAAGAACAGGTTGAGAAAGAAAAGAAGTTTTAAGATTCGTTTTCAATGGTAAGTAAGATAATGAATGAACATTTTTTTTAGAGACGTAACTTTGTGCTTAGTTTTATTCGGATACGAGGTTCATTATTAGAAATTTCTTCTACAGAAATATATCTGCATTATTTCGATGTGTAGTCATCTATTTTACTGTAGTCATTTTAATTACTGTGTGAAATACGGAGACTTATTTATTTCATTTAGTACAAATGGAGCAGGAGACACTGGATCTGCCTTTTCATAATTAATGATTGTTAGCAGAGTGCCTCATATGTTTTTGTTCTGATCAGTCTCTGTGTTTATTTTGCTACACATCGCTACGGTAATTCTTCACAGAGAAATTCGTTAGAAATATTTCAGGTTAGGTACCCAGAATTAAAACAAGCTGAATGAAAACAGTTGGCTCGTTATAGGAAATACTAACACAACATTAATATTAACTTTAATAATAATTTTGTGTTTATACTGTAAAATAATATTCTTGGAACGATACATCTGTACTGTCTAAGCCACTGGTTTGATGGATATTCTACATGAAACTATTATATGTTCTGTTTTAAAAATGTTAGTGACTCTTCTGTCAAATGAACCTTCTTTTATTTACTATGAAGAGATGAATAGTTTGTAGATACGTATTGTCACTCTATACAATTGTAAAAGTAACGAATAATTTTATTATAATAATAATATAACCTACAGCCGCGTATTTTCGGAATTTCTGTCGTACAAGTGAATCATTAAAGTTCAAAATGGTGGTTAATTTGTTACTAAGTTAGAACGAAATTTGCTGTTATGAAACACGAAAATATGAAGTTGTGTTTTAAAACTGATAATGTTTTATACGTATAGGGGAATTCGGGTAAATATGAGCGCTACAGGTAATGTGAACATATTTAGATTTTATTATATCTGTGACTATTGTAATTTCATGGAAAAGCGCTCATTCGACTCCTATGGGGTGTTACAACTGTGGTGGAATGATAGGTTTTTTCTCCTCTATGTTCATAAAATATTTATTTTAGAAATCTGGATTAAAGGTAAAGTATTTATTAATTGCAAACTTAATTTTTTTAACTCACAGAGAAAATAAGCTTGACGTATATTTATCTTTAGGTACAAATGGGTGGTTGAGTAAGTTCAGTCTGTCACCAAGTTTTAAAACGAATATCAGTGTTCAGGGTAAGACGATCACCCCATAGTATGAGGCCAGTTTAGCATAGAGGTATCATCTTTAATTGTTGTAATAATAATAGTAATTGTTCGAATTTCGATACACTGTTTTCATGGTTAATGATATTCGATACATTGTATGATTCAAAGGAAAAGAATGGTAAGTGGAGTGTATAAATATTGTAAAACATCAAAACAAATAGACAATTGAACAAAATTTACAATATGTGTTTGGTTGTTTTCTTTTGGTAGAGAAATAAAGTAGTCTTCATTTGTATTCTCATGAAATTATTGTTTGTATAAAAATTATGAAGAAAGTAATTTTTTTGGGTTTGCTTACAGCTAGGGGTAATATGAGCATGATGACAAGTTAGTCTGTTTTTATTGTAGCAGAAGATAATTTAAGTCGGCGTATATCACATTGGTATCGTAGCTAAAGATTCTGAGTCCGTCTAATCAGCATGATTGCATTTTAATTAAAAGTCTGTTTTTTTAAACCTTGTCCTCAGCTGTGTCCGTATTTTCCCAGGTTCCCCTATAGATGGCTTTCAGGCACTCCATTTTTTTTCGTTACTCTGCTTATTTGTTAAATGGTCACGTTCTTGTTTTGTGTAACATTTTGTTTTGTAAATATTTTCAATTACTATGACATTCTATGTTGACCGGTAGTTTATCCAAGTGTTTCTTACGTAGTCCATCCGCTAAGTGACCGGCCATTTTAGTCGTCAACCTATAGGCTTAGTTCGGTCCCTTAATGATAACTTATTAATATTAATCGTAATTTACTATGATGATGATTCTTTTGTAACTTAATTCAAAATCCAGACAGTATAGGTTCATCAGTCTTTTAATACCGTTGTATCACCGGCAGTGGTTATTTGTTTGGCTGAGAGAAATAGACCGTTGTCTACGCGAACGTACTTTGTCGTGATTCATCAGAAAAGACGGAGGAAATTCGGGATAGACGCTTTTCTGACCTACACTGGCTGGATGTTTATGAAGTGCTTCCGGTACAGACGACCCCTTTTGTCCGACGCCCTGAACACACGGAGTTTGAAGTGGCTGTATAACGAAGACTGATTTCAGTAAGGTCCATGGCTATTTCTAAATTTAATTTAAGGAAAGTTCTGTTAGTGATTGTGAAATTAGCGCCGCTCAGTACGATCCAATAATGGTACCACCAGCTAAGCAGAGCTAGGACGTGATTTATTACAGCCCGCCTTGCTAATATTTCTCTATGGATGATTTCGCCACTTGACAAACAAGCGATGAAAGTAAATCAAAACAATGTTGGCCTAATGAATATTCCAATTCTGTTTCCTGGGACATGAGATGACCTGTGACAGATCGGATTTAGAGAATAATAATACGCGGTCACACGATCAACCAAATTTGTCGGTTTTATGCAATATTCTGGAAATAAATTCTTTATTAATTCGACGGTTCGTATCTGTTGACTGACTGAAAGTAAATTTCTTTTGCAAACATTTCTGAATTCCGCTACACGTGTATACGTGATGTTTCATAAACGTCGTATCCGCTCCGTGTTTGATCCGACACGGCGTAGGAACGTAAATATAACATGTAACAACTGACTGAGTGAATATAAACCTCTAAAGGTGAGATTCATTACACTTGTTTCAAGTATATAATCACCAAAATTGATGAAAGCGTATAAGACTACTTATTCTTTGTCACTACCATCATCTGTGCATGCAAACTCTATAGAGAATAATAATGGAATAGTAACCTTGATTAACGAAAGAAAGAAAATACCTTTGAAACGACGTTAAATATCTACGAAACTACAGGTCGCAATAACCCATAAGTCAGCCATTTTTGTCGTGGTAAAGCTATTCCTATGAATAATTAAGCATCTCGCCATGTTGTATTGGGAAGTGGAGGTATAGATCTACTTTGTCCAAATTTCTTTTACCTGGAGATAGGGTGCTCTGCTGAGCCGTTCTGGACGTGATGGCGAAGAGACATGTCCCTGAAATTGAACCCTGGTCATAAAACACCTAACCGGATACTATATTGACTGACTCTGACATTTGTATTTACCAAAAATGTTAATGTACAGTGGGATTTAGTGAAGAAGGTTTCCGAAGTTTAATTGGTGAAGGTGGAAGAAGCATGTAAACAACAAAGATTCCTCTGATTTTTTTCAACATTTGTAATTATTCTTATACAAGTACGTTCTTCTTGTAATTAAGTTATTCTTCTGTTTATATGTCATTTACGTTTTTAAGAAATGAACGAACACTGTGTATTCAAGTTTCCTGCGTGTAGATAAGAGATGTTTCTAAGAACAGAAGCCGCACATGTCACTACACAAACACGCTGTAAGGGACGGCTCATAAATTGAGCGTGTAGTCTCGTAGAAATTTACTGACGTTTCAGGTGTACTTTGTACCTTCATCAACAAGACGATAATGGAGGCAGCAAGCACCTCTGAAACCTCGATAAACTTCTGTCGCAACAATCCAGAAGACAGACAACTTCAGATACGGAATATTTCGTTCTGCCGGATCTAAGAGAATAGATGTTTTTTTCGTACAGTTTTATCTATCAACGAAGGAAGATGTATCCTTTGAAACGTAATGATCTTTAAATGTATAAAACCTTTAAGATAGACGGTCGATTAAGTCCAAAAGAAATAATGTATTACCACCCACCGAAGGCATTCATAGAGGAATATAATAGTTAGTCTACTTTACCATAATCTTTAATTACTCTTATTTTAAATGTGGACCACAGAGTGGTCCTTATTCTACAATTGGCTTTATTTTTATTTCATTTCTTGTGATGATGGTGACAAACTGAATCAATACTCTCTGGTTGTAGAGGGTAAAGTTTGATGCGGTACAGCAGAGCACAATCGCCCTCCTGGAGTTTCAATAGAAGCCGACTATGAATGTTTAATGGGCTGTGCTTCGCTTTGCCATCAGAGTGCTTCGTATAACAGGATCCAGTACCCAACGTTAGTATCGGACAACAGGTTAGACCGACGGACACACAGACGTTAAGTTCAGTAAACCAATTAACCAATTATTTTGTTCAACCTCTGACCTATGGTACGAAATGTGCATGTAGCTTTACGAATTATTTAACAAGTATCAGTTTCTCGACATTTTTGGGAGTATTTACCGTTTTTAAACCAAAAAGTTATGAAATAATTAAAATTAGACACGAAGATTTTTATCTTGTGGGTTGTTGCGCTATGTAGTCTGGTCGATGTTTACCAACGTTTCAGAGGTCATACTGAATCGCCCTGATGACGGAGGCAGTATGACCTCTGAAACGTTGGTTAACATCGACCAGAATACACAGCGCAACAACCCAAAGACAGAAATCTAAAGA
>NW_019059988.1:290979-336980 GCF_000696155.1 Zootermopsis nevadensis | reverse complement strand
GTGTCTGAAGATTCTGAGGGTAAATATTTGGACCAAAGATGGAAGAAATGACGATTATGTGGAGAAGGCTGAAAGAGCGTTACAATAAACGCCTTTTACCCGATTATTATTAGAGGAATCAAATAATGTAGATGATATGGACGGAGAATTTAGCACGCATGGAAGTTATAAATGTTTACAGCATTTAAGCCAGGACGGAAGAACAGATGTCCTAAGCGTTGATGTGAGGATAATATTAAAGTTTTTCATAAAGAAAGAAGGTGTGTGCTGGATTTATGTGGCTCAATATAGGGACCAGTTGCGGAGTTTTGTGAACACCGCAGTGAACCTTCGTGTTCAATAAAAGGCAGGGAGTTATCTGAGAAACTAAGAAACTGTTGGGTTCTCAACAACGACTGTGTTGCATTGAGTGAGTAGATTTTCGTATCTGAATCCCATGCTGACTGGTGTTTAGAGCTATCGTCGTCGTAATGCACTGAACGCATTGATTTTACGCTCAGAGAAGCACACTGACTGGGTCACGCTGAATATTATTCTGTAACATCAATTTTCAGCTGCATAATGACATTACGATGCATGAGATTCCCTGTGTCATACCGTGACAGATTCTGCAGCAGCGGTTCGCGAACTGCAGTCGGTCCGTCGTCGCGTTGTGCTAGATAACTTACAAACTGTACAGATCAGATGAGAAGAGAAGATAATTATAGAGACTGAAACATGTTCGCTTGATAATTGTAGCGGAAGGGACACTGTTCTGTTCTCGATTAAGGCACTGTCTAGCTTGCCGTAACCTCTAAGCGAATTCGAGGATCATACTTCGAGATAAGTCATGACCGCTTCATTACATGTCATTTACATTTTTAGGCTCGTTCACAAGCAAAAGTTGCAAAGATTTCGCTCATTAGTTTTACAATGTCTGTGCACCTTCCTGTTGAGAACCGGTCAAGTAATTTTAAATGTTATTAGATATTTTAGACTTTTAACAAAATTTGTAGACATTCTGATTTTCATTAATATCGGACTATGCAGGGGATTCCCAACTGGTCTTGCAACGATGCCAGGAATCCCCGTGATGACATCACAATAAGCTAGAGGGAGCTTCACTTACGACAATATACATAAAGGGAAATGACGCCATTGCCAGAATTAGTAGACTTTCATTTTTGGGGAGTGACGCTAGAATTGATACGCTGCGGACACATTTTCTGACATTTTAGTAACTACAAATTCATCTTGAATAAGCTGAGGGTAATTCGGCTCTTTAATTTCCCTGTGTTTACGCAACTCAAAGGTTGGTACAGTCCTCGGCTGTAATCTTGAGACTTGCGGGGTGAGGAAGTGGGGTGAAGGAGGAAAGCTAGCGTCTGCCTTTAACGCTACGGACTTCCTGCATTCCTTGCAAGTCTCAAGATTACAGTCGTGGACTGTACTTACCCTGAAGGAGATTCATCCGGCTAACGTTTTCAAAAACTCATTTGTCGTTGAGACGCTCTAACATTGCCCTGCCACGCGACAAAGCTTCCCATTGAATTCTCTGGAGATAAAGAAACAATTCGTATGCACGTTTTAGTTTTATGCGTGCTACATGTCCTGTTAATCGTGCCCTTCTTGAGCGCACGGTGTTTTATTGTACATACGTAGAATTATTTGTCCTCTCGAAGAACCGAGCAGGTTAATGTAGCGGTAAACGCTCTATACTAATGAAAACGCTTTAAATTTTGAAAGACTGCTGCTTATTCCGACTGATATTTGTCGTGTTTTTTTTTCTAAGTGCCTCCGGCCAATGTCGGGATAGTATTCTAAGACTGTTCATTATATTATACCTTTCAGTTGATGTGAGTTGTGTCGTTGTTCAGGTCCGTGTCGGGATGAGGGGGGTGCTGGCGGCATGAGACACACATCCGTGCAGCAGCATGGACCCACACCATCCGCAGGATCCGCCCCCCTTCCTCCGGTCCCTGCCGCCGAGGTCAGATACCCCTTCGGCGTCCAGAATGACTTCGGCCAGGTGATTCTTTCCAGCGGAGCGAAGGTGAGTCAAGGCGTGCATTGGTGCGTCAGATCGCTTTGTCTACCCTTTGACAGATAACAAAATACCACACACAACGAAACTTAATCCTTACGATTCCTTTCGTGTGGTTACGATGCTCGGTTTTCATTCACGTGAGCTGAAAATCTGATGATGTGCCCAGAAGACAGAAATCTTCAAGAGTACAACACATCTGCATAAATAAAGATATTTAATTCTTTTCGGAAAATTTAGTAGTGATACATTTCAATCAATTAAAAATTGTAGTAACTGAATGTTGAGGAAGATGGAGACAGTATATATTTCCGAAACGTTGGTATTTACCATCCAGTCAGCACGGCGCTGAAGCCCAGAACATCATCAGAGATAAGTTTATCTTTATGTAAAAAATTCGAGCTAATTATTTAATATTAATAGTCATTGGATGTCTGCTCTTAGTTCTCCAAAGTTATATTTTATAAGTTTTGTGTGAAAAACTTCACGGAGAGTTTGAAATTAGTTTTCGCGGGTTGTAATGAATTTCTTACTCACTTGGGGAAGTTTTATCAGAATGCATGTGATGACGTTACAGTTTCTTATCAAGTATTCTTTTGAATCAGCATTTACCTTCCCATTTTTGAGTAACATTATATTGTATTTTATATAGCCACATATTTATGTAAATATTTTTCGTAGTGTACTTTTATTTAGTGGTAATTTATTTTTTATTTTTTGAAGAACAATTCTGGCCTTGTTTGTTGTGTAATTTGTTAATTTGTTCCACTGAGTTTCACTCTTTTCTGTTTCCTCCTGAAATTTACAGGTTGGCATGTTCTAGGGTATAATTCGGAATCAGCAGAGTAAAACATTCTTTTGCTGTAAGCCTCCTCTCGTGAATTCGGAACGATTCAGATAATTATTTACTCTTTGCGCCACTTTTCAAGGGCTGTTTTATTTTACCCGTAGAACCGAGGGTGAGAGGCATTTTTAATTAACATACGTTTATGTAACTTTAAACGTTTAAAGCTTTATTTAAATTATATAGCAGTAGGTTCAACCTGAGAATGATCAGCTGCACGACTCTCCAAATTGCTCGGTACAGCGGAAAATATTCCCCGTGCAATCTGCTCTAAGTAATCACTTTCATCACGTAGAACATCGAGTTGAATCGCTTTATACTTACGCATGCAGAAACCTTACCGGTTAATAAAGTTGATAGTTTAGTCAGTCCATTGGCAAGTAATCGTTCTGGAGGGCATGGGTTTATTCCTCCAGAGACGCATTGAAATTTGTCTCTCTGTTGTCTTCTGTCTGCCTGATATCTAAACATGTAAGGATTGAAATATAAATACTTACAATTTTACTTCTTGTTTTGTATTGGTATGAAACCTGGTCTCTCGCGCTAGATAATAAATACCGAATCGATTTTAAGGGATGAAATTACAAGAGGGTGTAAAAAATTACGCAATGACGAAATCCATAATTCGTATTATCTACCGAGTAATATTTGGATGATTCAGTCAAGTAGGATGATTGGTGGGGCATGTAATCCACATAAAAGAAATAAAAATGGATCTCTGGGAAATTTAAGTTTGGGATGTAGATTGGATTTAGATAGCTCATACCATTGACGGGCTGTTTAGAACACGGAAATGAACCCTCTCCATAACAGGTGAGGAGTTTCTTTACTAGCTGAGCGTACTGTTAACTTCTCAAGGGCTCTCTTCGATGGAGGTCTTTTTTTTATTACATCGGAATGACCCTGAGACGCCCTATCTAGTGGTAACTGAGACTCATTCCCTGGGGATGAAGACAGTTGAAGGGTGAAGTCTAGTGACGTGTTTAAGAATGCGGCAATCTTTATTGCACTGACCCGTATTTGTACAGTACATGGAGCGTAAGGACATGATGTGAAAAGTTTATTTATCTTCTGTATATGAATACCCACGATGGTGCTGGAATGTGGATGTGTTAATCGATACGCCTCGGATGACTTTACATCCGAGGAAACAGTTTTCGATTCTCCTTCAAACAGAAGGTAGCCGAGCATCGTCACTGAGGGTTGCTGCCTTCCGAGTCCTTGCGCCGTGTACTCTGATAGAATTTTACAGATATTTCACAGGTATTTACTGCCTTCATCGCCCCTGGTAATTTATGACGAAATGTTCTATGACACTTTGTAGCAGAACCACATCTCTCATACGATTTATACAGAAAATAACGCTATTCAACATTTTGTGAAGACATGCACATAGCAATAACCAGTACCTAACACGATGTTAGACGCAGCTGCACTGTTGTCTGAATAATTTTAGCGGCCGTTCCTATCAGCGTTTGGCGATGGATCATGCAACTCCTGCCGGGAGACGGGATCAGAGTGTTGCGGGCAACCATGCTAGTAGACGCACTGTGGAGAGCGAAAGTTGTTAATAGTTTAGGTTCTGGAAAAATGTTGTTGTGGCCTTATCGCCATCATTGGCCTGGGTTCTTTAGGAAAATCTTAAAAATTATCACTCAAGACAGCCAGTAGAACAGCTCACATTCTAAACCAATTCCTGAGGAACCTAATCTAGGGTTTAGGCGTTGTATCACTGCACCACCCTGTTCTATGTTTTTAGAGGCGTGGAAGACGAAGGAGGCTTGTCGTTCTGAAATATAGAAATTTTTATTATTAACAACAGTAAATTAATTAAAAGTAAACCTTCAGTCCCGAGCAAAATTATGTCCTGGGACTGTGGAGATCATTCGTGGTTCGTTACGCGTCTGCAGGTTGTAGAACACTAATTTATTTTATCTCAGCAACGACTGCTAGGAGACAAACAAATTGTATTGTTGAAATTTATGAAATTAAAACTTTTCAACAGAAAGGATTTGTTTAATTATTTTAATAATTGTCATTCTACTCTAAATTTTCGTAGCATCAAATTAAACTTTTTAAATTACTTCTTCTACCTCTAATAATCGTAGGTTTTTTACTTATCATCGTCATACTTAAAACGTCCTATCATCAGTCCCAGCCCCCTCCTACAAATTTCTTCTGTTATTTCATTTATAAATTTTTATAATTCATCATGGCTTTGGTGTCTCACTTCCACTTTTGCACTTAGCATCTACAGAATTAATTGGTTAGTATATCAACATTCTCACATATTTGTGTTACAGAAGGACGCCGGAAGATATTTGAGTTTAAATACTTGACGGTAAGAAGATGCCTGTCTTCTGGGTTGTAGCGCCGTGTAGTCTGGTAGAAGTTTACCATCGATTCAGAGATCCTTGCTGCCTCCATCATCAAAGCGATGAGATGGAGGCAGCAGCAACCTCTGAAACGTCGGTAAACTTCTAATATAGAAACGGCACTGCAGCCCAGAAGACAGCCATCCTTATATTTGCCGCCAACTATTTACGTGTTGTATTGATTTATCACGTTTCGCCGATAAACTTGAGCCGGCCCTAACAGTGGGAAGGCTTTATCTCTATGCCCACACAACAGAGATTCAGCCCTCATCAAGAATCGTAGCAGCACAGGGTAAATTAGCAGATTATATATACCACACTATGCTATACGCATGTGCATAAAATACAGACGCACTATTACCGATGGTACAGTAGCTAATTTTGCGTTTATCATAGTACAGGACGATAATTTTGCTAGCAGATGTGTTGTCCAGTGATTATAGAGGGGGTGACATGCGTGGTGATAATTTGAAGGTAGAATTTGACGTTAGAGTGGAATAGGTAAAATTAAAGTACATAAACACTAAGTAAGTAATTTGTGGGTTTATGTACCTAATATCACAGATTCATGTGCAATCCAATTGGATTGAACACAGCCGCGATGCCTTCGGGAAAGGTCAACCCATTTGTTGGAGAATAAAAAATACTGGACTAAATTTGCGAACATCTGCACCATCGGCTGTCACAGAAACAATTCGCGAATGTAAACACTTTTGAACTCCATTCCGAAGTGGGTCCGTAAACTTCAGCTGTTTTTTTTCGGTAAACATATATCGTTTATTCGCGATGTCTTATTTGTATTTTGCATACAGTTAGGTTTATTCTTTTAATTAACGGTGGTTAAAATAGCAGTTCGTCTCTATTCGTTTAAATAATTTGTAAATTATTTTGTTTAGTGTTTTTCTAGTGATTTTATCTTTGTGCGATTTGTTGCCAGTAGATAAGAAAAGTAAAGTATGTTCGCAGGCTTTAACACCTTCCAGACCGAGGGTGTACATTTGTTCACTTATCCAGTGTTCTTCCTTAACACTCCTAAATTACGACTATGCTCTCTGATATCACGAACGCAGAGGTGCAATGATAAAGTGTTATATTCTTTCTTTCTTACACCTGTGAAAACGTTTTAAGACAAAATTTATCACACCCGTGAATCTTAGAGTGCGCTCTCTTCTTGTTTCTTTATGTCCTTCCTCCAGCATTTATTTCTGTAGTATAAGTTTAAGTAGAAGGAACATATAAGAGGATATTCTAATTAAAAGAAATCCACGAAGCATACGAAAAATAACATTGGGATTTGTACTGAGTTTTATTATGCATTTACTCCTCATGTAAATAATCCCAGTACTTTGTTGATGCAGTGTAGTTTTACGTTAAAGTAACGCCATCTTAGAATAACAAGTTAATCATGAAAATGTTCCTTCCATTTATCTGCTCGTGTCCGTCTGTCCTGTAATTACATCATGGGGGTTAATAATGTAAACATTAATAGATTAGTTATTTCAAAACTTGCCTTAAACTTCACGTCAGGAAGTTTACATAGTGGCAGTTCTTAGTTTAAAGTCTGCAACATCACAAACATGGCGTATGCGTTAACATTTCGTATTTAATATTTTACGAAAATAAATTTCCTTATATAATACTTCTCATAATTTATGAACTACACAGAAATGGAGATTGTGTTTCTATAAACTCACAGTTTTGCGACACAAAATATTTTTGTATTTTTATAATGAAATAGGCATGTTAAATGTTTATATTGACGCAGGCTTACAATAAACTTTGTTAAATAAATGGATGACACATATAACAAGAATGGATGAAATGAGAAATTTGTACTCAATTTTGCTTGGATACTGTCGGGGAAGGAATCACATTTGGTAGGCCTCTGCTTGGATGGAATGATGACATTAAAGTAGGCGACATTCAGGTTCTCACGAGAATTAAGACTGTTTTCTCGGCCGTTGCGCTGTGTCCTACATTTCTACCATACCATACTATACAGCCTTTTGTTGTGTCATGCAAAGACCCAAATATTTTTCTAAGAACCTTGTTCCCGGATATCCTCAATATGTGTCTTTCCCTTTACGCAAGATTGCAGGTTTTACACCCGTACAGAACAACAGGTAATATTATAATTTTGTATAATTCAATCTTTGCGTTTTAAACAGCAGACAGGAAGGCTGAAATTTCTGAAATGCATGGTAGCAAACATTCCTCGAATTTTATCTCCGTTTAATTTCCTCGTGAATGCAATTCTGATTTATTACCGACATTCACAAATATTTGAAACTTTGCCACATTTTCTAAGAATTTATAAGCCACGTTAATATAACGATTCTCTCCATAGTCTGGTGTTGAGAAATTTACATGTGTTTAGTTTTCTCCGATTTTCCTTCTAGACATTCTTCCGTACAGGCATTTAATATAGCTTCTATGTTTTTCTTTATGATAATTATGGTATCATTAAATAAAATAAAATTATCAAAAGCTGATGGGCAGATGCGTCTTATTTAATTCCAGTCCGTCTTTGAATTCTTGGACCTTCCTAATATCGTATCCTAAAAATGCAGCAGACAAATGTTAACTTAAACAAAATTAGAAGACAGCCTTTATCATATTCTCCGCCGTGAAAACCTCAAATCCTACATAAACAGAATTAACTGGGGTACTCATTTAAATATATTTTAATTATCCTAACTGACAAATCCCTAAAGTTTTGTTCTTTAACAATGATTTCTGCTCATTGATTTCATATTTCAGATAATTCGCTTCCTTGTACCTGGATGTCTTATATATCCCATATAATCTACATTTATCTGGCCTGTGCTTTGCAACAGCTGTACTTTAGCCTGCATTCTTGTAATTAATATTTTTAAACATTCTTCGTGTCTCTTCAAGGTCCAAATGCGACATTTGTTCAGTTTCTTTCATAAAGGTTTAGGATTCATAAAATAAGATGACATTCTGAAAAGGCGTTTGTGAAAAGTGACACCATACCAATGTTTGTGAACGGGGATATCTAAGTTGAAGAAAATAAACTAATTTCTGACCCACCTCGCTAATATTAAGAGCAATTTGAATAGTCGCTTTTTCACACCTAAAATTTTCTCAACATAAATAGATCCGAAATTCATTTGCAGTTACAGTCGGTGAGAAGATAAGTCAGCTTTCTATAAAATCTCAGTAATCCCTGATAAAACTTATCTCCCTTGAAATTAAATTTCAGGCTCTGTCTTGTCTTGTGAGTCATGCCTCACGGCTCGGAGTGACCTATCTCCCCCGTCTCCGCGATCTTTGGAGCCACAGGCTTCGACGCCCTTATGAGGCAGTGCGGCGGGCAGTCTGTGTGTGTCCGCCGCGCAGGGTACTTCGCCGGAGAGAACCTGAAGACATATTTTCCTGCCTGTTGTGAGCTAGGTCTAATCTTGCGTTTTCTTCTGTTTATGTCGAAAGTTGCTGGTCGGTATCCCAGCCGGAGCCTGAGAAGAGTGAGTTTTGTTTGGCTGTTGTTTCGATGTTTGACTTTGTCCTGTATGTTTCTTTTTATACTTTTAATATATTTTGATTATTTGGAACTGCCTTTATATTATTTTGGTTTTAACCTTTATAATCCTACGGCCGTACCACCTCCCGGTCTCTGGGTGTTATTTCTATCCATTGTCGCGGTCGCCGGTAGGGCGCACTTAATTGTCCTATCTGGAACAAATATGTGAAACACTCACAGCTAGCCGCCGACATATTACTTATTTTTGGTGCGATATACCTGTGTGTAAGTCATTTTTCACCGACAGCAATTAAATCAAAATACCTTAACCGCCTTTCGCTTACGAGTTGTACCAACGATCCACCTTTGAATGAGTCACCCAATCTGAAATATGCAAGCCTATTCTTCCCACGGCTGACCTTATTTATCTTTAATGTAAAATAGCGTATTGTGCCCTAAACATTTTCCGTATTTCACTGTTTGCACCAGAGAAAATGGGAACTATTGTTTCAGTTCATTATAAAAGTTTCCCTTTGTATCGTCACATTTATTCTCGGTTGGTGAATGCGTAATCAGATCGACAATATCACACCGACCACCTCTCAGTATTTAATATGACATCCTTTTACTGACAAACTGTGCCATCGTAACTGCTGATAGGGTTCCCTTGTGTAAGGAAAAACTGTCCCTAACTGATAATAAGCATTTGCATTTGCATTTCCACAGAAGAATATATAATCGTATGCTGGTTTAGTGCCACTTCACTTCCGGAACTTTACTACTGTCTGTCCAAGCGGAGAATTCACTTGACCTTCAAAACAGAATCACCTACACATTTACGCAGACATACCGCCATTGTAAAACGCGTTATACAAACAAAGGCTAACTCTTAGTTCTCCATTACTTTTCTAGCCTTATGTTATTTCACTTATTTCTTGTATTTTTAGTATTTTTGTAGTTTACAGGCCTACTACAGAGGCAGTTTTATTGTTTCAGTGTAGTCCGTAGAGGACAGGCACATTAGCTAGTTACTTTATTTCTTATTTTCCAACCAGCCGAACAAACTGTAATTCCCTTATTTAATTAATTATCTAACGGGTTTGGCTTCGCTGCTGGTGTTTTCACTCGTTTTCTGTAAGCAGATTTACATTCGCGAATTGTTTCTGTGACAGCCGATGGTGCAGATGTTCGCAAATTTAGTCCAGTGTTTTTTATTCTCCAACAAATGGGTTGACCTTTCCCGAAGGCATCGCGGCTGTGTTCAATCCAATTGGATTGCACATGAATCTGTGATATTAGGTACATAAACCCGTATCTGACATGGATCTAATTAAAATGCTCGTTTTATCAGAGTGGAAACGTTTTGGATGTTTCATATTATCAAAACGCTTTCTGAATTTAATTGTCAAATGACTTCAGTACTTCGTACAACAACATACTCCCTTTACATGTCATTCAATGTATGGACAATTCTTAGTGATATAACAGGTTATTTAAAAGATGGCTGTGAAGTCGGAACACGCTTGAGCCAAATACGTTAAATATAGAAGAAGAAAAAGAAGAAGAAGATGAAGGTGAGGAGGAAACCGCCATTTCTCCGAAATGTATTTAAATTTTTCCTCAGTACTTTGAACTGGAAGAGATGTGAAGGTGAGATTTCAGGTTCTCACGGACGCTGGTAAGAAGATGCTGTGTTCTGGGTCGTTGAGACGTATAGTCTGGTAGAAGTTTACCGACGTTTTAGAGGTCCTTGCTGCCTCCATCTCATTGCTCTATTAATGGATAATAAAATGCTGTAAAAGGAATAAGATTTTCTTAATTATGTATGCTTTTGATAACAATGCATTTTTGATCTCCTGTCTTTTCATAAGGATTTTGTAGACGTAACAACTGATTCATAATTTCCTTTGGGGCAGTTTGTGGAATGAAGGGCACTTATTTCTGCTTCAAGGGTTTACCCGATGCATCCCTCAACTTTATAATGTGATGAACTGGCACAGGCAGTTCGGATGCTTCGAGAGGTCAGAGCTTAAACTGCCGTTAGTCAGCCATACACCAAAGTCTCCAACAAAAGAAACGGGCTTTGGATTTTTCAACCGGAACAGAAACCATAGCTCAGGCACCAACCATCCGAGAAGGAAACAGACGAGAAATTTAAGAATGAAGTTATCTCTGTATTTGTTGGATTGAGGTCGCAGCTTGAATTCAATTCGGCTGTCAGGATTGCGAAAAGAGACAATGTCTTCTTTCGAACCTGTTAACGAATTTTCGTGATCTCTGTTCATCCCGTGATTATGGCAGAAACACCAGTATCGTAGTTTCGATAATACTGGCAACAACTAATCGATTTTAATTATATTCGTCATGAACTGCGTGCATTTGAGATCATACATAACATATTTTCAACTTTAAATTTACTGACGTCAGAACCGTGTAACTGTAAATAACGTTAACTGTCGCTCAGCTGTTCAAGAAATTTCCCGTGTTTTATGGAACTGCTACTCCTTCCCATTACGAGCAACGTTAATCCAGGATGCAATCTTTCACACTATTTAATATTCATTTTAATATTATAATTCCATGTTCGGTTTATCTCATATTTGTGCCTCGCATTAAAGAACTACAATATTAAACAGTATTAATCATATCACTGTTAGGTTAGTAACCAACTTCAAAACTCACATTACTCTATGGAAGCACATACACACATAGAGGCTTATAAAATATAAGGACAAAAAAAAGATCATCGAGACCTGGCAGAAAAACGCGCCCATAGAGGACACCCCTAATAATTACAGCACAATCTTCACATATTTCGTACTGGGACAGGTTTCTTTTATCAGATATAAGATTTTAACAAAATATAGATTTAACATAAAATATTATACACTTTATTCACATACTGTGTAATACTTAACGAATGGGCATTTTTCTTGGATTTACTAAAATTCGGATTATACCTGTTTATAAATAATTCCACTGGACCTAATTTTTGTTTTAAAATTATTGGTGCATTACGGTACTTGGGTTTCGCCTGATGATTATAACTTTGTAAATAAATCTGCCGCCAATTAATTGAATATTTTATGGTTTTAACAGTTATTTCTATTGAGGGTCAACGATATAATGTATATTATTAAAAATAAAGCAGTCGGAACCTATTTGGAGATACTAAACGGGTGAATTGGCTGGTGAGACTGAGGAAAAAAGCAATAACTAAGCTAACCAGGCATTGATTGAAAGCATGTTCATTCGAACACAAGTCTGAATTTTTAAGCGTTACACCTATAAAACCTTTGTCAATATTAAGAACCTTCTAAGAGAGTCAGTGATGGAATCGACAGGCCGCTCTCGAATTTGGCAGTCGCCTTAATATCACCCATTTTGGGGCCCGAGTTGGCTAGCGATTGTCGTTGCGTCGTTGTTTCTTGGCCGACTAAACACCCAGAGGCTCCCGGGATACTCGTAAATAAATCTACTCGGCTTTGACCCTGTCATGTCTCTCTTGGTCGGTGGCAGTTTGTACAAGCAAGGGGGAGAAGAACATGTGTTTCTTTCTTGGTCACAGAAGAATTGTTTTCTACTGTAGGTATAAATAATGTAAATAATTGCTTATATATTCTTTTATAGTACAGTAAACGGAAGAATGTAGAACTAAAGCAGATGTCACATGTTAGAATAAAAAAATTATGGCGTAGTATAATTAAAAATAAACAAACTTGACACTGTTTTAAAACGTCAATTCTTTTCATTTTATTGAGCCGTCTGAAGACATTCCCATGTGTTGATTAAACAATATATTACGTCTGTTAGCTTCAACACACTTCACTTGATTTAAATCTCAAAACAGTAATTTTGTTAGTTGCGTAGTGTTTCTGTATTGAAGTACCACCTTCAGGCCAACTTGATGTTTTAATGTGCCAACTATTTGCTTAAAATCATATTTAAAGTTGAATTAAAACTTGTAATAAATTTAAAATGAAATTGAATGGGACTATTTATATGGTCAACAGACCACTTCATTACAAAATGTTTTTACAAGTGACTATATTCTGTGCAGTAGAGTATAGCTTACATTAACTACGTCTGCTGAAATTGTTCAATGATTTATATTAAAGTTTCAGGTGGCCTGCTTGAGGGTATTTCATTGGATACCGCGAATAAGTGGTCGTTTTAAGAATGTAATCAACTGTGTTGAAGGTAGAAATATACTAATTTGTACATAGATGTTTTCTCATAACAGTGTTTATGCTACTCTGCAAAACGTAAATAAATATCTTCGAATAAGAACAGCAAATTGAGGTTCGTGATAACTCTTAGTGTCTCTTACACTTTCCGTAACACGAAAAAAATCAAATAATTGAGCGACATATGTTTAAACCTTAAGCAAGTTTTAAAATTACGGAAAAACTTAGGGCCTGTTGTTTTATAAGATTTGATGTTCTGACATCGGTGACGATTTCGACTGGGGCTTTCGGCTTCTAGCGGAGTGTGGCCATCAAGGTGGTTACCGGCGTTTCGGAGGAAACCTAAGGATGGGTGGACGTTTTTCCGATACGTTTGTAACCACGGACATGACCGTACTGGGCCTAAGCCTATAATGCCATCAACGACTAGTATGTTTATCCGAAAGAAAATATTTAACTACATTTCCAAATTCCATTACATTTTATATTCTTCATCTTTGGTAAAGACTGTCAGGATATTTTGATTTTGCATTCTTTTTCCCAAAAGACCGCTTTATATCTGTCTATGCTATGTTAAGTGCAAGTCGCAAGATTAAAATCGACCCAGAAGAACAAAGTTGTTGTACTAACCCCCCCCCCCCCCCCAGAAACCTCAAATCTCACGCCATTGTAAATTTCCAAGCCTGTAAATAATGAAGTAACCAAATAATGAAAAATTCAAGATCCTTGTTACATTTGCAATAACATTAAACCTAGTTGCTCCCATGACAGCTATGAATGGTATAATGTGTGATTAGCTTCGCAACAAGTTTATGCCCAGAGGGATAGGATGGTATCGTCGGTAAATGGTAAAGTTAGTACCGGTACTGCCTCACATTGTGTACATTCTACTTAGCTTTTGAACGAAGGGATGTCGTGGCGGCGAGAGAGATTTATACAAATGGAGTATGTTTCGCTCTTCAAGTCACCAACTCTCACGATTGGCTCACGAGAGCACGTGACAATAGATGCGCAGCTTAAGTATTCGGACTTTGCGCATTCGTCCACAATCGCTCTATTCCCTATCAGAACAGGACAATGGAATGTGTCACTTCCAGTGATAAACAAATTAATGAAGGGTCGTACTCAGGAAACGTCTGAAGTGCTGAGTGATCTCTAAAACCCAACTGCCTCCTTCAAATGCAAGAACAAACACAGATTTGAATATGCTCGCGGTGACAAGTGAATGGTGTCCTCCTGTGCATGAGAGAAGGTAGCAATTTTATTTATACTGTTGTGTAGCGTTTCTTTTTTATTTCACAAACATAAACACTTTCAAATAATGTTTGTGAGAAAAAATCTGTATTATCCAGGTACTGATAGTGCCAGACACATTTGCATAGTTTTAATAAATTTGTTAATAAATTTTCCATCTTCCCACTTTCCCCCCTAACTTTATTCGGAAAGAAAATACAATTTTTTTAAAGGATTGTAACCTGACTTGTAATGAATAGCAATAATCTTACACAAGCTTTCATTCTAATTGTACGGCATTACATGTTTCCATCTTACTAGGCCGAAACATATTGTGGAGTACAACAAAAAGGTTGTGTGTACGCAGATATTGTGTGTGTATATATAGTTCTTTATTTAGAAAGCTCATTTGGAACCTATAAAACTAAATATAAGTAATGAAATGTGTCGCATACTTTACGCAAATTATGTAAAGATACTCTTAATGGGGACTTTTCTGGAAAAACTGAAGTTTAATTAACGAAAATACATTGGATTTTGTGTTAGGTATATATGGAGTGGGTGTAGTTTTTGTGTTTTTCAATAAATTACAGCTTCAGCTTACAGTAAGCAGAAACGTCTGAAAGCCGACTTACAGTACAAGAATTAGTGCGGGACTCTAAATAGCTTATAAAACTAATTATGATATACAAGTTTTATTTTAATAACTATTTCTACGTATTAAATTTTTACAAAAATAGAAGTAAAACTGATTTCTTTCCTACGTAATATGTCCAGATGATTTCGGCTATGTAGCTTGATAACAATATGGCTATCTCCAATAAACTCGCTGGAACCGATGACTTAAGTCAGGTCAATTCTGGTTCCAGCAATGCGGTCTGATCTCTTTGAAGGGTCGTAACAAAATCAGGGGTGCACAATGAATCCAACAGTGGTCTGCGTGCCTAGGGAGCTTAAACTTGTCCCTCCCTGGATCAATATATTCTCGTAGATGAAATACGGTCCCTGAGGCATGTTGATGTATCAGTGGCATTGGACAGACAACGGAATGAAAATATAAGAAATATTGCTACTACACAGGCATTACAGCCCACTTTAACCCTTGACCTTTCTGGAGAATTTTTCTGTTGTTCCTTTTCATATTTGATAGGACTTATTAGACGAGGTTCGGTTCGTCTAAATTCTTCTTTTATCTTCCTTGCACAGTACAACACAGAAAGGCGGGGACATATGCATGCTCCGAGAGGGAATCGAATCCATGATCTTGGTATTGAGCGACGAAGTCCCACCCAGTGGGCAATTTGGGCATTAAGGTCGGCAGTACTTGACCGCAGTTTGTTTCAAATAAATATGTTACTGGTAGGTATACACTGTATTTGAATTTGGTATACTGACATAATTGCAGGAAGCCGTTATGGGACACATGTAATGAAGTGGGTTTATCCATCTAAAAGAAGCAAATTATTTAAGCTTACTTCCGATGTAATGACGGTATCGATTACAATAGCCCATTGTCTAATTTCACTGGCTTTCAAATTAAGGTTACCTGATATCATACACAATCGATAGAAAACATTTCCATATTTCACCATTCACTCAGTTTTTAATAAAATGCAAAAGTTCCCCATTCCAGGACTGGGAAGACCTGTGTATCCATTACACCCCTTTAATTAATACCAGTTTCTTTGTTGTTATGATACAAACCATCTTTTTTCGTGATTTTTAATTTGCTACAACGCTGTGATCGTTTAATTACCAAACAGCAGTGCTGATAATGGAATATTACCGAGAAGTTTAATTTCGTCTCTCATTTGTATAAAAAACACTTAGATCTGTATACGATTATGTTACGATTTCTGAGATTTGTTAATTAATTTAGATAAGAGTGTGTTAAGAATTACTGATTGTTCTTTCTTAAATTTCGCAAAGCGCTGTTTCTGGTATCGTTATCAGTTTATGTCTTATGTGATTATAATGGTTATGTCATCTTTTAGTGTCTTTACAAAACTAAGTAAAAGAAACTTAAAATTCATGTTGATCAGAGATTTATACGAATGTTTCGTATTCTCAGGCTAGACCATAGATTGAGCATGTATGATAATCCAGGGTCGAGGAAAGTATTTGTTCTATGGGATGTTCAACACGTAAGTTACTGGCGCCATCGAGAAGGTCATAGGTCATGTTTTGGCGGAACTTATTTACTGTAGAGCATCCGCCATTTAAAATACAGACGCAATGAGAGAGAAAACGCGATAGAATTTTTCTTTCTGTTTTTCGTTCGTTTCCTAACTTGTGAAAAGGGCGACGCGATATGAGCAAGATGGTATTATGTATTTACAATGAGTTACAACATGTAAAATACGTTTATGATCCAATTAAACCAAGGATTGGACAATTATAAGTATACGTTTCTAATTAACTTAGTTATTTCAGAATACGTGTTATAATTCTTTATATATATATATATATATATATAAGAACTCGGCCAGTGAAACGAAAAATATGAATGTAAAACTAGATTTGGTTTATGCTGGGGCACCTGGAAATTGTTTTTTTACCCCCGACACTTTGGCTCACAATCTACTGAAATCGTAAATCTGTTTACTTGTTCTCGGTTGTAGCGCCGTGTAGTCCATCATTAGGTTCATACTCATCGCCCTGATGATGGAGACAGTAAGGACCTCTGAAACGTTGATAAACCTCTACCAGGCGCTACAACCCAGAAGACAGCCATCTTCGTACTGTCCGCCGTGAGAACCTAATATCCTACTGTTTACCAACGTTCAATTAGCCTTCACTTTGTTACGCAGATGTCTGTGTTTGAACGCTCATGTTCGTTGTGTTTGCAGGATGAGGTGAAGCCTTCTAATCGGGAGGCGGGTGCCTCCGCCTCCAGTGTGAATCCCGTCTCTTCGCCGCCACCCCCTGTGGTTCTACGCCCTCGCAGTTTTAGCCCCTCTGGACTTTCTCTGCAGTCAGACAGCCTCCATTGCAGGTAAGTCGGTCGGTCTCAGCCACAGATCTCCCAGCTGTGCAGTGGTCTTAAGCCAACCCTCTGTAGGCCTAGAGTATCAGTTCTTCGTGATGTACAGTTCAAGCCAAGTGCAGAAACTCTGTTTTCCGAATCCTAAAGCCCTTGACTTCTGGACCGATTTACTAGTAATTTCGTGGTAACACTGCTAATGCCTTTTTGGTTAATATGTTTGTTATAGAATACTTCATTTTTCAGAAAAGGGTGGTTTATACATCTGAAATATTTCCATAACACCCGTGTACTTATTACTTTAAATGTAAATAAATTAACTTTTTGCGGGGCTCTTTATCCAAGAGGAATATATTTTGGGGGTCGCCATTTTTACGATGGATTGTTTCACCAATTTGCCCAGTTTTTGAGACAAAAATTATCATTTTCTCAGGTTATTAATTCAGTATTACCTTTTTGTATTTGTCTTTACAATCAAATATCATCATTTCTCTTGCCCGGAACTGTTGCAAAGAACAGCATCCAGAAATATTAACCATTTTGTGCTATACTGAGTGTACAGGTCAGTTAGCTTCACTCCACTCCCCACGTCGTTAAAGAATAAACGGCAAAAATAAGAGTTGTCTGCTTGTAACGAGCAGAAATCAGTTCATTTAATTACGTGACTGAAAAGCATATTCTTCCAAATCAGCCTAGGCTATGTTAATTTTTATTACACACTTTCACGAAAACATTATTTAAATGAAGTGGGTAGAAATTTGTTTAGAGGAGATTATACAATCTAGATACTCGACATGTAAAATAAATCGTACTTCACAAAGGAATTGACACAAAGGAAGAATCAAATAGCCTTAACGGTTAATTAAAGAAGCAATTCAATGGTATATGGAAAACTGCTAATGGAATAGCAAACAAAAAACGACGATTGAACTTAATTCAGCGTATTGTGTCTGAAGGAAATTCGAACAAATTTTAGGCTATTTTCCTTTCTTAACTAGAACAAGAAGTCTTATGAGATCACATCTGTGTCTGTATTCCTCTGCTTAAAGAGACATGCGGGAGAAATTGCGAACTACTGCGAGCAGCTTTACGTGGAAACACTTTCACCTGTACACTGAAAAAGAAACGTGGCTTGCTGTGAACTTGCTACTGAAGCCTCCTTTTCCTTGTACGTCTAAGTTCCCTACAATCAGTAACAAGATGTTCAAATGAACGAACATTTTAGGTTGGAGCAAAACTGAATCTGAATTAATTTATGGTAACAGAACTTTGAAAAATATAGAACATTTTTAAGATAATGTTTTGTAGAAAGTTAAACAACATGTCGGACATGCGAAAATGTTCTGTGATTTCCATTTTGACACAAATAACCATTGAAGTACTGACGATAAGCATGTAAAATTTTGTGGGAACATAAATCATAAACATAGCTTGAAGCTTACAATAACATTATTTCTAAGGCAATAATGACGGTGCGTTACTTATGATTGAAAAGTTTGTATGTAGATGGAGTAACAGAATTTTTCCAACAAAAATAATATGTAGTACATTTACTATTGAAACACATAATAAACAGTTGTAACATGGTAGGGGTTCGATTATATGGCCATTTTCGCGCAAGCTCACCATTCTAATCTATGAACGAATTTACGTTTTATCAAAATTACGCACATATAACAGTAGCATCACAGTATTTGTTAGACTATAAAGCTATTCAGTGCAAAGTGAACTTTAAAGTTATGCCCAGGTCCCCATACTGAATTTTACTTTTGATTGAAATTAACCGTCTCTCACCTTAAATGCGAAGAGCATTCGAAATGTGACTATTTTTTATTATAATCCGCGTTCTTTAGAAAATTTTAATCTTGTAGAAGTTCGCAACATCTTGCATCGACCTGTTTCTATAATAAGAAGCAATAAGATAACAGGTGTGTTCGACAGACCCTGCTGAATACTTCAACCGAACCGAAAAGCTAACTAAGGGCGGAGCGCAAGACATCGTCCCTTGCTAGGTAACACCATTCCTGCGTACGAACCGCATTGCTGGAAATTTTAAACAGAGCCTTATAACTAAAACGGCTGTTGAAAATATTACAAAATTATTATCCTTTAACCTTCCCTGATTTTGAGTCAGAGAATTATTCAATTAAAAGTCTAAAATGACTCTCTTCTGGGATCTTGTCCAGTGTAGTCTGATAGAAATTGATCAACGTTTCAGTGATGTTTTATGTCTCCAACATTAGGGCGCACACAGTTCAGACGACATTTGTCTTCATATTCGTTGCCGTGAGAACCTGAAATTTCGCCCAGATGAAATTCCATTATTTTTTTGTTCTCTCCACCTTCTGTGGCAAGTCAATCATTGCCTTTACGAAAGACTCAGTAATTAAGAAATCCACAGTCATTGACTCGTAATGGAACAATTACTTCAAAGAACATAAACAGAACTAAAATTATTTCATATTCATCTTAATGTTGTAGTAAAGTCCTTTGTTAAATACCAACAAGTTGAAATACTTATTTAAGTAAATGTAATTAAAATAAAACAGCAGTCGGTGCTATGAATAAAATTATATAATTTCTTAATATATTTTATATCACATACAGTTGTAATTTAGTATACCGTCTCATTTATATAGACATTTTCTCTTCAGCACATTATTCTCAACCGCCCTTTCTCCCGTAATATGAGAGATTAATAAAGTTACATTAAATTGTTTAAATATATTGCTTCGTCGTGATATTTCCTTAATTTCATTTATTGTTTGTATATAATTCGCTGTCAAAATTCGTTTAATGTAGAGTCCAAGTCAAAAATGAGGACAAGTCACAGCTGTAGCGATTAGAGTGCAATAACAAAGAGCTCATTAAGAACATAGGATGACTCAAATTGAAGAGAATTTTTTTATTTTTGTTTTTATATGAGCATAACAACATCAGTTCTTAAAGATACTATTATATGCATTGAAAAGGAGGAAATCGTTACTTGGAAAATTGTGATAATGTTTTAGGGTGTAATATGTATTTTTAAATGATTGTTGAGACGAATTTAAGAATACTTGTATCCCTTTTCAGTCGCAAAGAAATTGAACCGTCTGCTTACAATCATGAAATTTCAGCAGAAACTGATGACATTAATTAATTAAAACAGTATTATATAATCCACTCTAAAACTCAGCCAACATATATGTCGTTTTCCGTTTTTTTCCTTCCTATTAAGTTTCATATATTTATTTGTTGTTACTTTGCTAGTGGGGAGTTTAGTTTAATTGGGCATGTAGTTCGTCTTTATGGTCGGATTCGACTGAATGCGATGTTTAAAGCCGCACATCTCTCAACTAGAGTCCCATTGATGTAGACCCCGCGGTTTCGCTCATGTCAACTTTAGCATTGCATGACAGTTACGTAATTATATTTCGGTTCATTTTTGTACATAGTTATCGTAGTTCATATATAGGCCTCGAATTTAGTTCACGGCCATCTGAAATAGATCTGTCTACAGGTTAAATGCATTTCCCATGATTTCGTAACAATAAATGTTGCGACCAAGTGGTTAGTACCTTACCTTACCTTATAGCCACGGTGGTCTAGCGGTTAGAACGCTGGCCTTGTAATCCTGGGGGTCTCGGGTTCGATTCCCGGCGGTGCCCGAATTTATAACTTGTGTTGGGCAAGGCCGTGGTCTAGGCAACACGGAATTTTCCTCCGGGGGCTTCCCCGGTTTCTCCGTGGCATCCCAACAATTACTCCATTCACACACAGAAGAAGGCAATGGCAAACCACTTCTGGATCATCTGCCAAGAACGTATATGAACAGGTCCCAGTCCGAGAGAAGGGTGGAAGGATCCTGTTCATATGGACCTGTCGTCAGACAGAACACTAAATAAATAAAAAATAAAATACTCCCGCTTAATATTCCGGAGGTCCGTGGTTCATGTCGCGGTCTGGAAGCTGGCATTCCTAACTGAAATTGTTGTTCTGTTGCTCCAGGCAAATTATAGGACAGTATTTAAATTAGGCCATGATGAATTTCCCACCAGATGCAAACTTGAAAGAAGAACGCTGGTAGAATTAAACCAAGCGGAACCCTTAACCCTCTAGAGCCCCGTGGTAACTGTTTATTACCTGCTTTAAAAATGTATAAATTTCATTTTGTACATATGTGTTTGGTATGATGTTCAAAATAAACAGCGATTCCTTCTTTAAACAGCATTAACCAGTTGATCGTTGTAATGGTGAAATGTTTTCTTCGCGGTACGGACTGAACTCTTAAATATTATTTGGACGTAATTTGGATTTGAAAGGTTGAAAGCACGTTTGGACAAATGTAACCGAAACGGGCCAACAAATGACCTTACATCTTCATTGCTAGATGATGATGATGATGATGATGATGATGATGCGTAGATGTCAGTGGAATTCGCTTAGAAAGAATATGCCTGAATTCGGTAAACTTTATTCTTTATTCGTGTTTTGTGTCGAGTTTTAAGCCAGAGGAGTTCGTGCTATGCACTTCAGCTATTGCGTGTCATATTGTGGCCTTTCTTGATTTCTTTTTGACGAATATCCTTATAAAAATATGAGACATCATATCTGACACATTCCACGTTTTCAATCTACAAAGATCCAATGCAATGAAAATTCGGTCTCCTTATGAAACCGTACGCATGTAGCAGGGCACAGGGAAATTTGCAACGAAAAAGTACTGGATGTTTCAAATGTCTCTTACACTTTTATAAACTATGTCTTTTAAGTTGTGTGATCGTCATTTCAATGACTTTGTGATACACCGTGTTTATTTTGACGTAAATACGTCTATAAGGAAGGGTCATTCGGCAAAAAAGGGGAACGAAAAAGTGTAACCTGGTTACCTAGGAAACGTCGTGTTTACTCGGCATTGTTGTTACCTAGGAAACGTCAATTGTTTACTCGACATTATTCTTACCTAGAAAAAGTCATCTGTTTACTCGGCAATGTTGTTACCTATAAAACATTTTATTACATTACCTTACCTTACATTACATTACATTCAGCTACCACAGACCCATCTCAAGCGTAACTAATTCAAGTTAAATAAACAAAGTCTTAATCCAACTTTACTCAATTGTAAAGCATGTATAAAGGAAATATTTAGAATAAAGTCAATATATAAACTTCCTTTCCGTATAGACGTATTTACGTCAAATTCTCCGGAACAGTGGTTCCACTGTCAATTTTTTATTTGGACATCACTTGTCTTTTCTGAGATCTGTAGTTAAGAATTGTTTTGTAATTCCAGTATATTTTTTTTTATTTGTGCACATAATTTTCACGATATACATGAAATGAACGCATTTAAGGGCTGGTCATGGCTGTCTCTCTCTTCAGGCGAGTGAATTTGAGAACGGCTCTACGGATTTGGAAGAAATTTGGTATCGACTTTATGCCATTGAGGACTACCCAAAAATCATACTTCTCTATTTCGTACGATCGGGAAAACCAACATGACGGACGAACAAACTTGTGAACTGGGAACGATACTAGCGCCACTTGCATTAGGGCCATACAGTGGTGTATTGATACAGGTTTTCGAAAAATACAAAATTTTGGTATAAGATTTCTTAACGTGATGTAAAATAACAACATGTCGGTTCGTTTCTTGACTGAGTTAAGACAAGCGTTAGGCCTCCATGGATGTGGAACCGTTACAAGGCTTGTGCATGCATACAGTACAGATAAATGCAGATAAATAATGTTTGATTCCAACAGGATTCGAACCCACTACTGCTATGTTTGAAGGGCTTATACTGTATTTTATTACGCCGATTGATTGCCAATTTTGTCAGTTAAAGTCCTGTTACTGGACTTAATAATGGTAATAATTTATTCTTGCTAAGAGGAAAGTCACGGCCATATTGAAGTAATTTGCAAGAGAAGAAAGTAGTAACTTTAAACTACAATGGCGAGACATAGCCTCGTACATAAATTATTTTCTAACAAGTTTTAGAGCGCTAAGGTTGTGTTTTTTTCTAAGGAGTCTTTATTCTTGTCCAGTTCAATGTGATTCTTCGGCTTTCAAGGATGAGCCACGTCAAATGTTGAAAATGATCTGTTTCGACAAATTTTACAGTTGCCATCTTCACGGCGAATGTATAGTGTTTGTGCGTTTTGGAAGCCTTTTTTGAACATGCAGTAAGTAGCTCTACCAATCATCACTATCAAATCCAACTCGCCACCTACTCCCTACCCCATATAAGGCTTTCAAACCTCCCAGCCACTAAATATTCGTCCTGAAGATTGATGCTGAAGTGTGTGCCGAAACGATGGAAAATTTTTAATATTCGACGCGGTATATCCCTGAAACCGAAGTTACAACTTGAAGAGTTGAAGAATAATTAAAAAGTTCCATTTAAATTTATCATTTATTAATGATCCAGAGGTGATATTTGTCGATTGTCTCTGTTGCTTTTCGCTCAGATGAAAGCATTGCACGTGTATGGGCGAGGATTACCGGGCGGCAAGTTGAACTTATGACATTTGATATTTTCAGTGCAATTACTGTTATTTGCTCCGCCTTGTGTATAAAAAAATATCGATAAATTCTGTTATTAACAGAGTGTTTGATGACGACGCAGTTGGTAGCAGGATATCTTAAGCTTCGGGAAAAACTTAATATGAAGAATTTTAACGTTCATTATTTCGAGTAACGATACTGAATGGTTTTTAATAATCATTTTGGACGTTGATAAGAATTATTTTGCCATCACTAGAGCTGTTTTGTTCATTAAACGTATAAACAAATATCTTTTAGCACACTGAAATTTATGACTCACTTTTTAATTCAATAAAAATATTTCCAAAATTGGGAAAGACACAGTAGAAGAAGTGAAGGAATTCTGTTATTCAGGAAGGAAAATCACAAAAGATGGACGAAGCAAGGAAGACACTAAAAGCAGATTAGCACAAGCAAAGAGAGACTTCTTCAAAAAGAGAAGTCTACTAGTGTCAAACATTGACCTGAAATTAAGAAAGATTTTTCTGAAGTTATATGTTAGGAGCACAGCGCTATACGGAAGGGAAACATGGTCAGTGGGGAAGCCAGAAAGAAGGATAGAAGCATTTGAAATGTGGTGCTATAGAAGGATGTTGAAAATTAAGTGGACGGATAAAGTACGAAATGAACAGGTCTTAGACAGGATAGGCGAAGGAAGAAGTCTATGGAAAAATCTTACGAGAAGAAGAGATAGGATGGTGGGGCACATTCTGAGGCACCCAGGATTGGTTAATTTGGTAATGGAAGGGAAGAATTGTCGGGGGAGACAAAGATTGGAATATGTGACGTAGATTTCTGAGGATGTGGGCTGCAAAAAATATGTGGAAATGAAGAGATTGGCGCAAGATAGGCGAAAATGGAGGACCGCATCAAACCAGTCGAAAGACTGATGACAAACAAACAAAAAATATTTGAAGTGAGAATCAAGAAGATAAAGCTGTATATGTTGAGCTTAAACAATTGTAAACTTTAGCAAATATTTAGGTAGAGTTGCATTAACTACTACTCCCTAATGGAATCCGAAATTTCATTATCTTGTTGACGAGAGGACCCCACTAGACCCTATCCAGAATCGATTGTATTCAGTCGACATCCCATTTCTTTTAGAATAATTTAAGTATTATTCTCCCATGTAAGAAACTTCTGCGTTATGTTAAAGATTTCTTTAAGATGCATGAAAAACCTGCGTGTTCACAATAGTTTAGCGTTGCCTGACGTGTTCGACTACTTCACCAGCGTATGTGTACCACTTGTCAGTATATACATGCAGGCGTTCCATTACTAGAAGTCTGTATAGGATTTGAGGTTTTCACGACGGTGAGTCTGAAGATCTCTGTCTTCTGGGATGTTGCGCTGTGTAGTCTGTTAGATGTTTACCGACGTTCTGCACATGAAATTATTCGTGGTCTCGTCACGTATAACAAAATATTTTATGTTAAGCAAGCGTCGTAAGTTGTTCTCATAACTTGTTCTCTAAAAAGTGTAATGCAAATTTTGATTTGTCTTTAGTAATCCCTTAGATAGGCCCAGAGATGGACACGGAACGTTTTAAACTAACTACTGACGAGTCTACAAGACGCCAAAACCCAAAAGAATAACATCTAACAGGCCTACAGCTATTATATTAAGGAGACAATGACATATTGCAACTTTTAACTCACCTTGAAGACCGAAGTCGAAGAAACTTAGTTGTAGAACTAATACAAGCTACTTTGTGCCATGGATGCTCAAAGTCCGTTCACCATGAAACATTAAGTGCACTGAGTGCTCTTTAGAGGATAATGGACGGACGGTCCAGACACAAAATAAAAAAGTTTTGCTTCGTCATGTTACAATATTTTTATTTATTTAGAGTTTTTAACGACGCTTTTTTCAGTAGTTGAGACTATATAGCGTAGAATGAGAGGATGATAGTGAATAATGAATTGGAAAGTATGTGGAAGGAAGCGGTCATGGTCTAATTCAAGGTATTATCCCGGAATTTCACTCAGGGACTGAGGAAAATCACGCTATGATACAAGAGCGGCCATGTTATGGGCCTTGACCCTGTACCTACTGTAAATTGTTTTTGCTAAAAGCTGAATTTTGTAGGTTTTAATAGATATTCATTTGTTTTGTTTATTTTGCTTCCCTTCTTAAACTTGTATTAAGAATTGTGGGTGAAGTCACAATGTTGTGTTGAGCTGTTTTGTAGATTGTTTTGATATATTGGTTACCTCCGCATTTAGACGAAGTAAATATTTCTTTATGTGCAGTAAATTGACATCCAGATTTGTATGTACGGTGACGTAGAAAGTGGAAAGAATGCTTTTGTCAGTTCCGTCTGCTTTGAAGTTGAATGGGCTGTACCGTTACACGCTTGTTTATAAAGCAACTTTTGCTTCTAAGTATTTGTTCTTTCGAGTAGAATCTTTAAAATCGTGACATCACTGCTTGAGATTCTGAAGAATATTACCACACCTTTCATCTTTCATGTGACAGGTTTCTTTCTTCGTTGAAACCGTTTATCCATTTTCTCCTTGCTGGTGTTGTACCAGAGGATGGGTCAAAAAGACGCCAGCCTAAAGCGGGTTTCGAGTATCGATCGTCCTCCACTGGGCTGTAGTACCGTGATGTAGCTCTAACCGACACTGTGATCGAAACACTGACTCGTCTTCATAACCAGATTTGTGTTTCATCTCCCTTTTAATAAATCTGTTAAACTAGATAATCTCCGAGCGTCTGCACTGAATAGTCTTCTGATTAATGTATCTGTTGAGACGCGGTGATGAAGACGCACGTATCCACTGTTTGTATTAACTATGGCGTCTGATAACTTGAGCGCTATGGAGAATATTTGTACCTAATAGAGTTTACGTAAGAGGCTGTTGGAAATTAGATCTGTTTTCATAATGATCTTTATAATCTCTAGTCTTCGTTATAAAATCTAGAATGAAATTGACTAAAATTTACCATGCATAGACGATAAATGAGTAGGTTATAGTAACAAATCTGTAGTCGAAAGAGATAATTTGGGGACGTGGGGATTCTGAAGTCTAGACGATTTACAGTTCGTGTTATTTCACTTTTATCTCATTAATTTATTGAGTTCAGTTGCGTATACAGAAGACTGTGTCAGTATAATACCGGCATCTTGCAGACCACAGTCAAATATACGTAATTATCTCTAATGACGCAACACAGTTACACTGACATTATTCCTATA
Organism: Zootermopsis nevadensis; assembly: GCF_000696155.1. Next base: position 310,114 of record NW_019059988.1, on the reverse strand, counting down.
ACTATAAACCTACCTATCCATATTCCCACATAGATCTTATTAAGTTTTTTCTTTTACGAACATCTAGCTTTGCATTAGTATTCTACACTATTTCATAAGTCTACACCCGTAGTATATATATATTATTCTCTTATAAAATACTTCATCGTTTGAAATCAACTAACACCTATTAAAAATACTGTTTTCTCACCGTTATTGTTTTAATACAGTATTTAAAACAGCGTCTTTCCCTCCCCTATATATAAGGGACTGTACCCTTTACTCAAATCCTTTCTTCGTCACTTAGATTCCAAATACAAACCTTAAACAATTTCTCCCACCTGTGTAGGAAATATTAATGAATTCTTTTAACTATTATCTCCAGAGGGATTATTATATTCTGTGTCAATGTTTTTTTGTTAATGTCGTCATATATGAAAATAGCCCTGCCCATCACTATAAGCGACTAAGAAATGACAAATGAAGAACTGGGATGCGTGTTACTAACGAGAATTTTTAAAGGGAATTTTTATGAATGCATGAAAATTATAATAGAAGTCATAGCTATTATTGGAAAATTATTTAATTAAGGGAAAGGTTAAAGATCCAACTAATGACTGATTTTATTAAAGAGATTATTGAGTAATATGTTAGCTTTTAAGTTGGTAGCAGTTTTAATAAATTGCCACGAATTTCGATAAATTACGGTTCTTTGTAATTTTGAAGCCGCGAGTCGATAAGCAAGAATTAATTTATTCGTAGGGTTGAAAAGTACCAGAGGATATCTGATGTAAAATGATCGTTATTTCTGTCCGATTTTAACGAAAATTGGGACATATCAACAAATTTTAGTTAAATTTCGCATTATCAGACTTCACGAAAAACCTTACTGAGTTTCCGAAGTTAAAAGATGGACGGACAGACGTAACTAGTGAGGATAATAGAAGCATTTTTGCAACTTATCATTTCGGACGCGTCATAAAGCGCACCGCACTTAAACGAAATATCCAGCAGTTCATTTTTGTTAATATCACGAAGTATGTAAGTCGAATTTAATATCGGGATATTTTATCGTTGCTTACATCCTCTGAATTTCATTGATACCAGCTTCAACAAATCCGTGGCTGTGATAAGAGTACCACATTTTGAGTTTGATGTTCAGCTGTGATGTAAATGTTTCGCTGTGGGCTGTTACATTAAGAATACGTCACTTCATATGCTGTTGACTATGTTATATGTGAATGCAGTGCTACTACTGCTGAAAGGCAGATGAAGGTACAACCTCAGCTTGCGATTTTATTAAATTCGGCCTAGTGGCTGCATAAAAGTCAGCATACTTTACTTCCATCCATTTTCAATATATAAAATGAATCTATAATGGTAAGTTTTGTCAGGTTGTCAACAAGGCCGAATTACGATTAATCTTGTACATTTTGGGTTCAGTGCTATACTCAAGTTCAGAAAATTGACTTGCTTATAAGCCTGAATTTGCGCCATGAAATGTAACTTACCAAATTAATAAAAATTCTGCTAGTTTTACAAAAAAATTGATTGTAGTGCCTGTAAAAGTCTAATGTCAAATTTTATGAAATTTACATTAGCTTCAGATGAAATAATTTTTATTTACGTTTCAGATTTAAATGTTAATGACGTGTTTTATTTATCGTAATTATACAATTTCGTATGTGTTTATGTAAACAAAATTAAATTTATAACACTTATGACAATATAAAACATTACTGACTATGTCGTATCAAGTTCAGTTTCAGAATTGACTTCCAGCTGAGGTCTGACATTGTGATAATTTGATGGCTAGTCCGGTCTATCGCATATTTTGCCCGCGATTATAAATGTATAGGTGTAATTGATGGAATACGATGGACAACGAAATACTAATGCACTGTAAGACGAACACCAACACATACCACTCTGGCCAACACACATCATATATGAACAACCCTGGTATCGAACCTTGTCACTGGTGAGAAACTGTCGTAATTAAAGCCTCAGATACGACAAAATCCTGTAGCTTACTGAAGTTCTATACGCTTAAAACAATCGAAAAACTTAATTCTCTACTTAAAATATAAGGAATTTCACTTTGCGCTATGTAGATATCAATAAAAATTCTCACTACATTCTGATGCCAAAGAAAGGGATAATTTAAACACTCAACAGCCGCGCGTTGACGTAGGTATCTCGTAGAGAGTTCATGTTTCAATGTCACTGGTACGTTTCACCCTTCAAGTTGGCTTCCAGAAACTAATTGGGATGCATGTGACACATACTTGGCTTTATGTGCGCCTCTCTTAAGGTTATTAAGTTGAGAGCAGAATAATGCAAATGCCCACGTCACGTACATGCCCTGATACTTTACTGTGTTTCAAATAAACAAAACTCGGTTGCTGTATGGAGTCAGTATGTGTGGCACAGAGTGTAAAATGTAACCCAAAGTAACTACGAACAACACTCAAGCAAAGATCACGCTGGGTTACTAGGCCGCTGCTCACTCAAGTTGCGTAAAAGCTGTGCAGGTACGAACGTGGTAAATTCACGGGTAGAAGGTCTATTCATTCACAAACGTTACTTCGCATCGAAATAGTTTGCAGCTGTTTAAATTATCTAGCAACGCTTTTCATGACAAGGAAGTGCTGAATAAAATATTACCCCAAAATTTCGTGGCACAGGAAGTTTTTCAGACAGCCGATATGCGCGGCATCAGACATTGTTGACAAGTGAGGGATTACAGGTTTCAACAATATGGGACGACGGCCTATATTGTTAATACAACTGCTTTGCTACAAGAGTTCTTTGTTGGGCGTGGCCTTTGGCCACCGTGATCTCCAGACTTTACCTCGCCACAGTTTATTCTATGGGGATTTCTCAACGAAACAGCTTTGAGGAACTTTAAACACAGTATTTTACGTATATTTCCAAGTGATGTCATTCCTTATTTAGTACGTTCTTAATTTCATAATGAACTTCTTTCCTACAAAAATAATAAATAGGATATATGTACACTGATAAAACGACCTCTTGATCGAAAGGTGAGATGATTTTATTGGTTTTATGCACCGATATTTGACTATCTGGAAAATCTTTTAGTCCTTGGCGGTGATCTCTGTAGTTCCTGTTGGGAGCCGGGATGCAACAGTTGCCTTCCGGTTTATCAGCTGATGCACCGTATTTGTGCATCCCTGCAACTATGGACGCCACAGTGTGTGTGAGATAGGAGAGAGGAAAAGAGGAGACCTGAGGTTTAACTGAAGCATGACGTTTTGCGTGTGATACACGTCATATGCAATAATATGTTTTCCTCGTAAAAACTTTGCCACCTACTAGGATAGTAACTCGAGCTTAACAAGACCTGCTTCTACACCCCTCTAGCGGTGAACAATGTGTCGTCGACGTATCACATAATGCAGGCATGTATTTAACAATAACACAGCAGTGGGCGTGGTAACATGCCTGATTTTCATTCGAAATTTGTATATGAATTTCATACAGGGCACACGCTAATTACGAAAAGGTTAGCCGTGTTATTTAATATCCTCAGGAATATGATTGTATTCCAGGATGTTGCACCGTGAGTGTGATACAAGTTTACCGACGTTTCAGAGATGCTTACTACCTACATCAGCAGGGAGATACTGTCTCTGTCCTATTGGTGGAGGCACTAAGCACCTCTGAAGTTTGGTAATCTTCCACCAGACTACACGGCGTAATTTTCTAGAAGACAACAATCTTCTGGTAACTGTGTTGAAGCTCTAATCTTTTGATGTTTTATTCAGCTGGTGAAGAACGTTTGCTGTTATGGAAACCAGTGGTTCGTTGCCGTAATCACAACAGATTGTCACGCTTAGGGACACAAAACGTAACTCCAGGGCTGGTGAAACTTCCTTATGTCCAGTTACTTGATTTTTTTTTAATTTTAACGTATCTGTTATCCACAGTTGTGAAAATTGTTTCTCTTAACACGGAGATAAAGCGAAGATAAAATATACCTAACAAAACACCACGCATGAACCAAGCATTCTCAACTCCGGCACTAGGTGTGACTTAAAACATGTGGCGATTTTCTCACGATATTTAATTGTTAGACTTAATATGATTATCCTTTCAATGTCGTAAGAATAAACTACACACTAATAACACTTAAACTGGTAATTTCAAAACGTAACAGAACTGTCTTTACAAGAACACTTAGGCACTGTGAAAATGACTGTCTTCTGGGTTACAGCGCCGTGTAGTATGGTTTACCGACGTTTCAGAGGTGCTTGATGCCTGCATCATCAGGCCTCTTCGTCATGGTAATGTAGGTAGCACGTACCTCGTTCTATTACTGCTGCTACGAGCCGTTCCGATAAGGTACATTAAAGTCTGGAGATGGCTTGAAATTACTTCGTAGGACTTGATATTATATGTGTATTTGTATTTATATGTATAAACTGCTATGATGATGTAACGTCGAGTTAGATAGAGTATAGTCGAATATTTGTGACTCATGGTTCGACAGGTATATGAAATGTGTCCATACGAATGTAATCTATTATTAATGAGGAATAAACACACGGACATGGTTATACCATAAGCCACCATTATCTTATAAAATAAAGAGGATGGGGTAGTATAAGTCTTACAAGGCTAAAGCTTCAGGCTACATACGTAGTTAAACAACTTAAAGTTTATTTCAGCATGTGTGTTGTTGATCATATTCCAAGCGTAAAGGCACTATACAAAGAAAGTTTTAAAATTAGATTTAAATATAGCATTACTACTGAAATATAAGGAGCTCCATGTAAGTTAATGTTCTTGAATTTCTGACAGTGTTAAATGCGAAACGAACTTAAGGGTGAACCGCAAGTTTGTAAGAAGAAGACATTTCTTTGTTGTGAATGGTTCGTGTCAGCAATATGGGCGGAGCGTGACCTCGCCTAAGTTAAACACCATCAGAATTCACCAGCTGTGCATCATGCAGACGTCTCTCTTGGGAGCGAGCGTCCAAGAGGATTTGAAAGTTTAATCCCAGGCACATTTATCTGTCGACTGCTGCTAATTCCTAGCACTTAGTTTAGTTTAGTTTTCTCCCTCCTACCGGCGCGCTGTGATTTTACAGGTGACTCTCGCACACGGGTCAGTGAAACTTTGGGATTCAAAATGGCACTGCTGAGCCTCCAGGAATTTGCACTTGACAAAGAAGTTTGAACATTTCGCTGTCTTTCCTCTGGATCATATTTTAGAACTAAGATTTTTGAAGAATATTTGTATTCTTTGCACGAAGTGGAAAATTTATGAACTTCAGGCAAAGAATTCACAAAGAAATAAGGTGTAATATTTAAACACGTAAAGGGGAGTTGTGTCTTGTGTTTGTCTCCTTATTCTTATGTTTCATCAACTAAATACCGAGGATTAAATCTGGTCGATATTGGTAAAGCTTTATTATGATCTATGTCGATTCATCACATGCCTTGATTTAAAATAAATTTAAATTGGACTTTATCACGTTTGAGAAAATCTCATAATACAAAACATTGTAAAAAGCTTGTTCATTTAATTAGGCTGCAGTAACGCTATGAAAAATTTCTCATACATGGTATACAATATCAAGGATGATGAGGTAGACAATGCATGTAGCACGCATACGTGAGATAATTAATCGATCAACATACAAAATGTAAGATTTAATATTCTTACGGGGACGAGATGAAGATGTGTCTTCTGAGATGCTGCGTTATGCAATCCGGTAGTAGTTTACCGACGTTTCGGAGGTACTTGCTGACGCGCGTGGTTTATAATTAAGCTTCTGGTCCCTCCAAAAAACCTGACGTTTACTGACCATCCGAGTCACCACAGGCTTCTGAAGAGCTCTCTGCTCTGGGGGCTGATTTACGACGTACATAATGTAGAAATTTATCTGTGGGTGTCGTATCTTCCATTAGCGAGGCAACGATCGAAGCCAGAAGCACACATTTGCGTGGTCTTGTGCTATGAGAGGCCTCTCGGCTCGCTCAGTCTGAACCCTCTGAGACTGTACGTACTGAAATGCAGCAGGGATTCTCTTGCCATTATCCTCCGTCGTTCGGCTTCACTTGAACATCCCACATGAGATAAGGTCACATTCAAGTCATTCAAGAAATTGCTGGTGTTAAGAAATCTGAAATTATACCTCCGAATAATTCGCAGAAATTAAAGAAATCACACAAAATATAACAGATATGTAAATTTATTTACAGATGTACACTACTTAAATTTTTAAATATTTATTAATTTCGGAGGATTTTGTATACAATTTAACACAGTGCATACCAAAGTTGTTTTAAAAAGTATTTAAACAAGTAGTAATAACGATCTATTGAGGTAAACTTCATGTTTTAGCTAAATTTACTAAATTAATGTTTAATTTTTGTTTAAACGCGATAGACACCGGTTAACCCGCCTCCTTCTGGCGGGCAATCATGTTCTTATATTTGCGTGGTGTTGTCGTGTTCCTGTGAACACAGCAATGAATCTCTTGCCAGACTAAATTATTAGTCAGTTTCCAAGTAGGCATCTGTTCCATGGGGTTACGTATGAATTGTGATATATTTATTAACTGTTCAGTCAGTACGAATATTTTAAAGAATTTAACAGTTTATTAGCCTTAAAATTATTCCGACTGCTCTGTGTGGTCCGAGATAATTTCTTAATGGATCTGTAACAAACCAAGTAAAAATTAATTCACACTCTTTATGTAATCTGTGTTTTATTACATCGTAATGTTTACTCATTACCCATAGCAGTATTCCCTTTTTGTAGAATTCTACCTTTCTTCGTCTAATTCATGTAACAGTTTGTTAAGAAAGGTTTTTTTACATCACCACCTCCTGTTTCAATGTTTTACTCTGAAAACGTTTAGTATTTATTCTCAACTGAACTGAACGAATCTAAATCCATGTTCGATAAGCGGGGGAGTTCTTCATGAATTTTGAAAATGTACGCTTCCTCTAGAGATCTCAGGATATTTCTATCTGCAGCTCGCTGTAATGTTTCTACCTGGGTTTCAACACAACAAGAATCCACTGTAGGACTTCGCGTATCTGAATTGTTCATTTTGTGTCATTTTTAACCAAATCCGGCTGTTTCTCGGAGAATAAAATATTAATATTTGTCTCGCTTTACATAGAACTACGCTAAAGCAGGGATTTTCAGATTTTACTAAGGGACACTTTATCTGATGGGTCACTGATTCTCGAAAAATATTGTTCCACATCGGTTAACTGCTAACGATGGATAGTATTATTTTACGTATTATGATGGTTGTATGCTATTGTAATTAACGCTTCAGATGTCCTAGGCTTGTTGAATACTTTTTATTATTTGTCTTTTATTCGTAGTTCTTTATTATTATCTTAATTACGTTATTATCAGCCATTCTGTTTTCTGCTACCACTCAGAGGGAACACATTTCTGTCGTTTCCATTGTCCTAATTTGTTCTTTTGTTAACATCCAACATTGTAATGCGTATTAGAGGATTAATGCAGGCTTGTCGCATTTTAGAGAATTTTGCTTTTGGCAATTTCCTAGTAATGTAATTACATTTCGACAGAACTCGGAGTTTAATTAGTTAATATAATATTCTGTCTCTTTTTTAAATTTTGGGCATTTAACTGTTTATTCCAGTTTTTTCTCTATATCATCGTGTGTGCCCGTTTGGACCTAGCGACTACTCTTAGGATTTTATTTCGTCTGCTTCTGTGTTATTTTGTCGGATATGAAATAATGACTTTCCCACGCCCGTGCTCAAGGATGGATGAAGCAGTGGACGCCTGAAACTTTAGTTTCCTCTCTAATACGACTATCTGTCTCGACTTCTGTGTATATTCATCATATTACTTGAAATGCTCTGTTATGTATAAAACAAATTATAAAAAGGTGACATTTCACGCGGCGAGTACGAGGATGGCTTCTGGTAACATTTTCCCGACGTTTCAGAAGTGTTTGCTGCCTGCATCATCGGGGCGATCGCCCTTGTATTATAAATATTGCAGAAGACAGCCATCTGCAATTTTAAAAAAGGGATGTATAACGTATTGGTTAAATGTTATCGTCTATAAGTTGGTTTAGTTGAATACATAATAGAAAAAGAAGCCAGGCAGAATTATTCTGGTTGAATTAAAGTGAGGCGGGTTGCCTTGATCGCCTGCAACATGTCGCAGTATCACTGTTTATTATAACGAGCGCTGCAGTGCTAATCCCCTGTTACAAACAGCAGTTTCCTTAATCTCAGCCAAAAACAAAATTGCGAGTCGCCTGCCTTGTGAAAGCATTTCCATGTTATCGGAACAGTGCCATATACTGGCCTCACCACTCTCGGGCGACGCCCTGTAGTTTAATAACAGCACAACGCAACAAAATGTCGTTGTAATTACCAACACCATTTTCTGTTACTTTTTTTATGTTCCCATAGTTGTTAGGTCTCCGTTCTTATACTCATTAATTACCAATAATTGCAGCCACTTTCCTTAAAGATTAACTCTTGATTCTTGGGTTATATTACGATTTTAATCGTTATAATTATAAGTTTATTTTAAAGTTATGATCTTATTTACAATAAACTCATTATTTTTAACATGAACAGTTTATCCATTACTCGTCTAATTTAAACAAAATGTTATGTATAACTAATAATTTGCATGTATTATGTAATAGGAAATGAGATTGGAGGATCGCGGCTCATTTGTCAGTATTCCACCTTGCCGGTTCAGTCCTTTGCCTGGAGGTCGGTAATCCTGACTAAGGACTATTTATTCCTTGCAGGATAATGCTGTGAAGTTTGTTGAAAAAGGCTTACCTCTACGTTCTTCTGAACTTAACATTAGAGGCATTCTACTAATAGAAGCTGTATAATAAATGCTGTTGAAAACGCGTTGTTAAATAAGCAGAATATAAATAAAATGTGAGAATATGAATAATAAGTAGGCAAGGATATGGATGGAGGTGGTCGCTGTATATTCGCGCGGAGAGGCGCTGCTAACTCGGTCGAGATTTGAAACTGTTATATCCAGACAAGACGTTGTGGCTACACCAACGTGACTAAATTCCCCCGGGTATATCCCTGAAACATTTCTTGCCAACGTCACTGATTTTGATACCCCCTTCCACGTTTTCCGCTAGGTTTTGGCCAGCTGCCTTCTCCCATACTTTCTGTATGTTCATACTACCGCTACATTTTATTTTCTGTTCTTATCCGGCTTTCTTTGTACGAGCGACGTAGCTCTTGACGTTTTTACAGGCTTGGTATAACAAAGCACCGACTGAGAAGGATCAGTGTTTTATAAAGGAATTTATTTAGTTCAGTTGTAAGACGTGGAAATTTTGTTCTCCGGTAGGTCAAAGCAAGGAGGCGAGAACCGTCAGTATCATAATCCACAGACAAAATTATATTGTTCTTACGAGATATTTCTTCGCAAATATACGATCAGAACTTAAGGAACGTATTAAATATTTGTGTGTTATTTACAAGAACTGCATGAAAATGATGATAACACATTTTTATCTGTCTATGAGTCCGCGTGTCTGATGATTTAACCTAGTCATTGGATTTAAATTATATTTAATATAAATTGTCTACACGAAAGGATGTAAGGCAAATTACGTTTTGGTTCTTATCTGTCAAACAACGTTTAAAACCCTGCACCTAATTCATATTAAGCCCAAATTAGGTTAATACGTTTAAAAAATCGCCTCATTTTATAAAATTAGTACAGAATGCAAATTATTGTATCTTATTACGATCTATATTTTTAGCGTATATTAATGTTATGCGTACCTAATGAAGAACAAAATAGTTTATTTTTTCATGTACGTAGTTTCACATGTCTAGTTGTATACAATATAACAATAGTGATGAAAAATAGTTTAATTCTAAGGCCATTTGCACATTGAGACACATTAGATAAAGCTATTTTGTGTACCCAGTCATGGCAAATTTTGAGCACGGACGCAGTTAAACAAGGCTAGTCACCGTAGCCCATAAACCAAAACTGTGAAGAGATAGACAACGTGGAAGACCAAAATGTAGATGGATAATAAATTAAGGTGTGGAAATAAGGTATTAAAATGAATCTAAGTGAAATAAGATACGAACGTGTGAAATGGATTCAGCTGGTCACAATGGAGTCTGGAGTTTCATTCTTTTGAACTCGGTAATAAATATTCTGGTTACATAAATGACGCGGAATATTTTGACCAACTGTGCAACTACCAGTTTTACAATATTCCGTGAAGCGAACGAGTTAGTATGTGGCAGCAGCAAGACATGCTCTATCCAGGAAAGCGTTAACACATATTGACAAATACCTCATGGTTCTGACATGTTTTCCATATTTGAGATAAAAAAGGTCCATCCTGTTGTTTTAATACACGGCCCACTCGTATTTCTACCCGTAAAAATATGTCGTTTCGAGATATATAGGAAGATCTCATTTGTCAGCTGCTCTGTTTTGTTTCAACTACGTCAATCGAGAAGACAAGAAAAACACGAGAAAAATTGAATTGAAATCGCTCACCATTTTGCTTACGCCACATTCCGTTCTACAAATGGAGTCGTTTGTTTGGTCTAATAAAACATGTAAAGATGAGACACTTTTGAACCGATGTCATAAATATATCTTTAGAAAAGCTCTTATTATATTATGCTGGGTTGCGTTCTTCTCTATAAAATTTTGTAATTTATTGAAAATTGAAGATTTCTGTTTTCTGGGTTGTTGCGCTGTGTAGTGTGGTCGATGTTTACCAACGTTTTAGAGGTCATAGTGCCTCAGTCATCAGGACGATGAATGTCATCGACCAGACTACACAGAGCAACAACCCAGAAGACAGAAATCTTCATACTCACCGCTGTGAAAACCTCAAATCATACTTATTAAAAATTATTTTTTAGATATATACTGATTAGTTATGGATGTCTGTGCGACTGTCAGTTTCTTAAGAAGTTCTAGTCCGTGATGCGAGTGGCATTAAAGCCTGTTTTAGTCAAGGTCGATGCTGAAACTAATTGCATCCAGTGTTTAACTAAGATTCTCTGGTTCCCCCGTAAAACGAATGCTTTGTTCCTAGAGGAGCGTCTCGACTTTGTACTGTATTCGCTCAGATTTCTCAAGGGTTTCCTCGTTCTTTCTAGTGAATGACGCTGTTGTACCAGCGACAAGCCACAGCGCTTTCCACGTGATTTCCAGTTTATCTTACAGGAAAGATGTCCTGTCATATCGTTCTCTGTTACGTAGACAGAGCGCTCTTACAAGCGTTCGAAGCAACTAATCCATATTCATCGAGAAAGTAGCAGTGGTACAGACCGTACTGCAGTCACCTGAGAATTTGATTTCACACTTATCGCTGACAAAGTTTGTCTCTTTGCACTTAGAACATGCTGAAATACAAGACAGCGCTTAGAATCCCACGCGATCAAGTAACGCCATTGGGGGTTAGTTTATACGAATATCATTTGCAAGTTTACAAAACTGATAAAGTTATTTAGACACTCTTGTTTCCTGGAGACAGGGTTTTAGTCTGTACAATTTTGGCTGTCCTGGCCGGAGACTGTACGTATTTAAAATACCCAAATAGTGGAGCTCCAACTTCATAAATCTACTGAGTTTCCTTTTAGCGAGAACGCATTATGAGCTAGTCGTGTCTGCCTGCATGTCTGTCTGTCGTACAGTTGTTCAACTCGAGAACCACTGGACGAATTTGGATGAAATGTGATGCAGTGGTTGCACTATTTTGCATGACTTCAAAATCTACTTTTGAGTGTCAAAATGGTGGATGAGGAAAGTCGTAAGGTAGACATTGAGGTGATGCGATCTGATGGTCAAAGTGGAAACAATCGAACAAGGCGGTTTTAATATTGTTACAATAAATTGTCAATACTGTATCAAATTTTATATAAAACCCTTTCTGTTATTAGTAAATCTTTGATATTTAAAGTAGTGTTTGTCTGTAAATAAACTTACGTATTTGTTACATTTGCTCTTTTATTTCATTATCTGCGGGATAAAAATATTTGCCAACCAATCCATATGACCGGGAGTCTACTATAGTAGTTGTGTTTGTTAGTCGCCCAATTTGTTACACAGTTACTTAGTGGGATATAAACCCGAAACAGAGTTCACTTATGGAGATAACAAACCAGAATATACGATTACTTTAATAATTTTCACTGTGTTCCTAGCTGAAACTCAACTTTCTCTGTTAAAACATTAAATTCACTGTACCTTGTCCACTGCTGTGCGTAATATAGAATTATGTAATAACCCCGGAGTTTAATATCCTCTAAACTGCAGCTCAGGATTACAGCAGTTATTATAAATTTGGTACATTTTCATAATAATCTGTTTAACAAGACCTTCATTTCATTTGTGTTAACATGGCTGCAATGTTCATGCAATCAGAAAAATGAGCAAATTCAGTCCGGTCGGACGACTTGCAGTCAGATTGTTCGCTTTGTTTCAGTTGTCAAATAAAAGAGCGCTTTTTGTGGCATGGTTGTTGGACAATCCTGCAGATTGTGTCGCTTTGCCAAACTGCTTAAAATTACGTTGTCACTCTGCTTACTCTAAGAAGCATAAATTAACTTTATGGAACAGAGTCCGTCTTGAGAAGCTGTCGATTAGCTGTTCAAGAAATTCCATTTTATAAAACAGGCTATTCACAATAACCGGCAATTATAACCTGCCATGAACAAGATTAATTTAGTCCACGCCTTCACACCCTATTTAAGATTTATTTAAATATTATCACTGTATTAACCACTTATTAACTAACTACTGACTGTCTGAGCGAAGAATTGCCTCCGCTTTAAAGCCACGATGTCATGCTGAATGCTATCCCAAAAACATTCCCCTTACCAAAAATGTTCCCATTGTCTCATATTCTTGTAACAGGTCTTTCTGTGACTCATCTTGATATAGACTGTGATCTACAAGGTTGCTACATTTATATACATATTAGTCTTTAGAGTCATAAATTTAGACATGGCAGTACGTATTTTTGAACTGAATAGTTAATAAACGTCATGAATTTTCTCGTTATACGATCAAAAACCTCATTTTTGTTCGGAATATTATTAGCTAGTCGCATATGTCTGTCTACCCGCCATTTTCTTCATTGCAATTTAAGATCAGTATTATATTATTTCTGTTTCGATTAAATTCGATATGACCTGAATGTCATTACAGACTAGTCTATCGTTTAGTAATTAACTGTGTCATGAATAATCTTGCGATGACTATGTGGCGAAGTGAGTTTGTGACAACACTAGCGCTAGAAACAGCTGTTTTGTAAAAGTATGATGTGAGAGCAAAACTATCATCTGTACTTATTCATCAGTAGCTTGCTTCTCTATCGTGGTCTTCAGAAAATAATAGAGAAATATAATAGTTATTGGATTTATTAGATTTTAACCGCTTGATTGAATATGTACGTATAAACAGATACAATTTAACGTTCGAACAAGATTGTGTCTGTCTTCTGGGTTATTGTGCCATGTAGTCCGGTAAAAATTTACAAATGTTGAAAAGTTGCTTGTTGCTTCCATCATCAGGACGGAATATCTGAAACGTTGTTAGACTTCTACCAGAATACACGGCGTAAGAACCTAGAAGATAGTCATTTTAATGTTGGTTGCCGTGAGAACCTTAAATGTCAACATTCCAGTAGTTTATTTGATTCTTATATTTAATGCTGGACGGTTTAATAATATATTACTCGAAAAATACTTGCAAAACATATTTCTATTGACAAATGTAATAAAGAAGGATATGAAAATTGAAATCGTTATTTATATGTTAAATGTGAAAGTTATAAAGCGTTAATGCGTAAATATCTGTTTTTCTGCTTCGTATAGAAATACATGCACATAGCAGGCCATGGATGAGCGAACATTCTTTTGTTTCAGTGCATTGTTTCGACAAAGCAAATATGGTCTTATGTTGAGGTTATAATAACTGCGGTGCGTTGTGTAGACGTACACAATAGGCCATGGATGAATGGTCACACAGTAATAAATACTGTCATGTAAGACCCAAAGTCCCTCAACAGCATTACCGTGGCAACGGTTGTAACAACACACGTTTCATAAATATTATCTCATAAGGCTGAATTAACAGCGGACGATTACCGAGGAACCAAACAAGGAACCGATATTTTTTTATGACTACGTATTGAGACCGTATTTTAATTTATATATAAACCTTTGTTTGTTGCTTGTAATTATCCTTTCGCTTCTGGGGTTTAGGCATATTTTATTTGTTTTGAATTTCACGCACTGAAATATTTTCTTTTGATACAATTTTGTTTGCGATTTTTAATTTTCCACTGCCGTTTCTTAGTGATTGTCTATCGTACCACTGTGCTTGCTAATAATGGAGTAATTCCATCCCGTTAAAATGTTATTTTATCACTTCCATGATTAAAGTATTGACAGACATTCTGAATCTAAGATCCCATGTGAAGATAGTAACGATGTACGTGACTTGCTGAAGAGGATCGTTAGCTAATGACCTCTTTCAAGACATCCACTCGGGTTACCCTTCTTCGAAAAGAATGTCTATCCATTAATAACAGAAACGACTCGAGGTTAAAATTAGACTAAGGCAATATTCTTAAGTATATGTCATTACAAATGAACAAATAATCCATTTCCTGCCATTGAAACTGAATTATTAGTAAAGTTATTTTATATGAATTATTTAGAATTTCTAAGATCTGATTATTTGCAGTCCACAAGTGCGCTACGTTAAAGTCACGTCTTCTAATACTTTTTATTGTTATTCGAGCAAACGTGTTACATTTTTAAACATTTTAAAATTTATTACGTGTAGTTTTATTATGATTTCTGTTGTCGATTTTAATTTCTCACGTGTGTTATTCATAAACTATTTTAAAATCAATGTACACTTTACATACATATATATAATGCTATTAAAAATTTAAGTATGTTTATAGAAACTCGTCGCATTTTATACAAGAGCCCCAATGCAGTGAATAGAACACGTACGTGAAAAATTACTAGTCTGACCGTTGCAGTAGATCGTAGTTGAATCATTCTGTTTATTTTATATGAGTTTAGTAATAAAAAGGTAGGAACAGCGTGCAGGTATCCAACTTTATGAACGCCTTCATAACTTTGCCCTTAAATGACCTGCAAAACGTAAAACCGGCAACCTACCCACGTGTTCAATAAAGTAGAGGCCGGCCATTTTAAACTTTGTTAAAGTTTGGTTGTAAAATTCAACTGGTACTGTGCAGATATATCAGAGTTAGAGTGGCTGATAATTCACGAACTCATCTACGTATGTAAGTCTTGAACATTTCGGTCTTAACACAAAATATGAAACAAGACACTTCGATTTCTTTTAAGCTCATTACTGTTAATTAGATCCACATTTAAAAGTGTGCCTTGTCTTAGTAAAATGTGACATTTTTCTCAGATACATAGACCATTACAGCAAGCATGCTGTACTTACTTCCTGTTTACAAAGTTTTGACTTTATACACCTAAAATAACAGAAAGCGAATTAGGATTTTAGGTTTTTATGATCAGTTGTATTCAATTATAAGACAAGTGTTACGAAGTGTGCTGCAGTTTGGAGTACAAATGTTCGTTGATGCTTTCGTTAAGATTTTACATGTCATTGGTCTTTATTAATTCCCCGGTGTTATATTCAGATAATTAAGTATTGTCATTCCTGAACAGAGACCGTGTTGTAACATCATCTTTCTCGGGCCATATTCTGTGTGTTATTTCCGTTGTAAAGCGCAGCTGGTAATAGAGCCATGTCGTGTTCTCTGTCGCGTGTCAGCAGTCATTTGTTTCTCATAACGCGTGTGGGTAATTTGATCTTAATCATTAATTACAACATTATTTACAGGATAGCGAAACACATTTCCGTAAACAATTTATCTTTTTTATAACTGTAAATTTTCCATGGCATAATGAATGTTAATAGGCGCTATTCCAGTGTAATGAACGCCGGACAAGACGCGTTGTTTTGTACAGCAATTGAAATAAAATAATGCCAGGATGTTTCTAATCCAAAGCAGTATTTATTCGGTTATTTATAAATTCCTGTGAATACAAAATTTGTTTGCGTAATGAGGATATAATAATTGTTCTGCTGTACGTTCGCATTATAATCTTTCGTAACTACAAAGTATGTTTAGAAAAAGGAAATTCTAAGACGTTTTGTGCTGAAACTGGATGAATTTTTTCTGGTCCACATCGGTCTAAAACCCTTCTACATGAAAGAAATAACAATTCCTCAGAAATATCTTATCCTACTAAAAGCTGTAATTACGTAGAGCCATGATTTAATCAAGATTCATGTACGTCCTTGCGGATTTATATTTATACTGTACTGGTGATCAATTTCAAAAACAATATTCTTCAGTTGCGTGCTTTAATTGTGTTTTTATTCTTTGGTCTTCTTATTAGTACTAAAATAATAATAATAAGTAATATATTTGCGTCATTAATGTCAGTCGTCAGTTTCCACTTAATTAATTGCATTAACTCTTTGAAAGGTCGCTTAAAAAGAAAAGTGACCGTCAAGAATGACTAGCAAATCTAAAGCAGAACCTAAAAACACATTTTATTGAAAAGTGTAACAGAGCAACATTACTAATTAAAACAATTACTTCCTTAATTATGACAGCTGCTAAGCGTTAACAAATAAACATCTATTTTGCTGAGTTGTATAGAAGTATATAAGTAGTATAGTGTTTCCAAAAAAACAGCACATAAATATTAAAATTATGTTTTATACCAAAAAAGTTAATACCGTTACATATCTGTGCTTAATTAAAGAATATAATACGATTTAATGTACCCCGCTCTCAAATAAGATAGTACATCCAAGTAAGAGTTGAAACTTTTACGACTCGTTTTGTACCATGTTTCCTCAAGCGTGATATCGATTGCCGTTGCAGTTTGGCGTCTTCAACGGGTGATCTGAGTCTTGAGGCAGCTCAGCTGGAGCGAGCCATTCGTAGCAACGACACTTTGAGAGTGAAACGGTTCCTGGATTTGCACCACGACAAGTTTCAGGTGAGTTTGGAACTGTTTCTACTTGTCAAATTCAGCAACAAGACGAGGGAAAAATTTATTTGAATGAAATAAATTGAAAATAAATTGTAAGATTTGAGTTTTTTTACGGCGGTGAGTCCAAAGATGACTTGACTTCTGTGTCTGGTAGAATTTTACCAACGTTTCAGAGGTCCTTGTGGACGTTGCGAGGACCTCTGAAACGTTCCTAATGATGGAGGCAGCAAGGACCTCTGAAAAGTTTAAAAAGGGAGTTTAAACCGCTATAATGTAGGGCTGTTAGCCAGACTTGGATTAGCTGTTTTAGAGGCATTCTTTCCTGACTCGCGGCCAGCTGAATTTTGCGTAAGACAGGACGCACGTATGACAATTGTTAAATTGCAGCCGATGAAAGAAATTATTTGTCGACTACTCGAAAATTGAGTAAACATTTAACATCGTGTCACATTGGCTGAAGTTCATATCAGTTGCATAAGATTTATGTTTTCAGAGTCCCCAGGTGATTCTCTTAACAGTTTAAACTAATTCACAATTTCGCAACGACGTAACTGATTTCAGATCCGTAACTTACAAGACGTACAAAGCAGATTTATAAAACAAAAAACCATGGCAGTTGAAACTAATCCAGTAACTCACTTTCCAGTTGCCCGAATGTTGTGTGATATTTGCCTTTTAAACCGGCCGGCCAGATGGCAACACCGTATGAGTGAGGAACGTAATGTGAGCGAACGCGCCTTAAACGTCGAGAGATATGAATTCCATCATAAGAACTTTACCATCAACAGGAGCCATGATAGTTCATTCCCGAAATTGAACAGGCTTCCGGGCTAGGTGAACGAATTTCGATTCTAAACAGGACTGTGTTGTAATTTTCGCCAGAACATTCAGACCGGATCTGGGGCTCGCCCAGTCTCATATCCATTGGGTACCTGAGTTCTTCACTCTATGGAAAATGGTCGGGGTATTCAACTAACCATTCACGTGATTAGTTAAGTACCAGGGACGACTTTACCTTTACCAGGCTGATTGATCATCTTCTCTCATGATTCGCGTGCCAGGGTCGGGCATGTTGATGCACGCTTCTTATAATCCTGCGTGACCGTATTTGATGTATATTGTTACCTGGCATAAAATACGTTTTGTTAATGTCATCAGTGTTTGACAATACCTGTTACTACAAACAGCTGTGCAACTTAAATAAATACGTCAGAGTAAGAAATAAGACGCATCGTACTGCTGAGGGAATCATAACTATGTAAATTAAATCTGTTAATTAAAGATTACTAAGCAAAAGCAGTTTAATCTTTCTCACTAATTAATCATTTTTAAAGAAAGTTACTGAATTTAAATATGAACATGTTTGCAGAATAGGCTTAATTTGGTAGCGTTTTTAATAAACCGTACAATAAAACTTTCTCATTTATAACCCTCAAGACGATAACAAAGGACGAATGTGATTCTACGTCTCTAAAATGTACAAAACCTTTCCTTTAAGCTAAACTAATTCACTATGAAATATACAGAATTCCTGTATATTACAGTATAACTCTTCATCGCCTTCTGCGTGTAGACATAACTGCTCGTATGATGCGATGTTCGCATTTACCGAGGCGTGGAAGAAATCAAAACGCAGTGTAAGTCAAGACGTGTATGAAGAAACAGGGGCAGAATTTGCTTTAAATGAGTTCAGAGTGAGGGTTTCTTTCAAACTAATGCTTACTCGCCATGATGATGGAGGTAGCAAAGACCTCTGAAACGTCCGTAAACTTCTACCAGACTACACGGCGCTACAACCCAGAAGACAGCCATCTTATTAAAATTCTAGACTTTTACCCCGAACAAAACAACTGCAATTAGCATGAATTTTTTGTTCTTTGATTGTGTGAGGGCTATCACTCGTTATACAAGGACTGAGCCTATTAAAAAATTTCGAAGAAAAATTATGTACGGCCTCCTAATTAAAGAGGACTAAATCAATTCGCTATAACAAGTGGGCAGAATGAAAGAATGTGGGATAAATTATTGGAGTATTTTATCAATAGAAGCATTGAAGAACATAATGGAGACGAGTAATA
>NW_019059988.1:230650-247693 GCF_000696155.1 Zootermopsis nevadensis | reverse complement strand
ACAATTCAAAAGACAGCATCTTCGTACCGACCGCCGATAGAACGTCAAATGGTACTTGGGCTTGTATTTTTCTACAGTCTCCCCTTTAAAATGTCAAGGTAGTTATACCTCAAAATAAAACACTATCCTTTTTGGAACATTTTACCGTGAATCAATTCTCTGACGGTTACGTTTAAGGAACACTTTGTGCTGAAGAATTCAATGCTACCACGTAATGAATGCACGTGGCACTTTTCTGTTAAATGACCGTATTGTCCCTGTTTCATAAATCTTGTTTTTGATAAGTAAGATGAATGTTACACTCTTTAGAGTCGGTAAAGGCTGGAAGGTCCTTGTAGAAAAAAAAGAGATGATGACATTATAAGAAAAAGCAGAGTCTTGAAACGCTTTCAAGTGCAAAGAGTTTTTGTGCCAACATTCTTTCCGTCAGAGCCAATCCAGTTTATAGTTTATTATGCAGTTCTGAGGACGAAAATGCAGATTGCTTAGGTCTTAATCTTTTTTCCTTAGAATCGTAGAAGTAAAATGATGTTATGCGTCTTTTGCGTGACGCACACAAAGGACAGCCCGGATATGACTCAAAAACACCTTCGCCGATTTCCAGCATAATTTGGACCGAATTATTTTTCTGTAAAATGTAAGATTTGAGGTGGCTTCCTTTCTCCAAGTTTACAGACTAATTTTTTTATTTGTTCCTAATTTCTGTCATACGATAAGCGCATTACAAGTTATAAAATCGGTTTGACGTATTTTCGGGTATGATGTTTAAAGAAATTAAAGCACAACATAATGTAGCCCTATGATTATAAGCATGGTTAAATAGTTTATCTTCGCGCGAAAAACTTATTAATACGAATGATTGGTGCTGTTGGCAAACAACGCTTCTGCGCTTTTGTTGAAATGGAATTACTCTGTATACATCTAGCAGGTTGATGTTGCAATAAAACTCTGTAATTGTGTTAGAGAAGTATCAAAGTTTGAATCTCAGCCAGATTACACGCTGTTATGAATAAGGGTTTTCGTAATTCCCTCAGTCTGCCAGGTAAACGGCGGGACAGTTTATTTAAATAGACCACTACCAAATCTTATGAAGTCCTTATCAGCTCAACGTCCATCATCTTGCTATCTTACTCTGATAGGCATTCAGGTCTTCAGTATAAGCCATAAAGTTGTAACAGAATTGTTTATTACCTAAGAACTGTTAATCAGAATTTGGCACAGAGATACATCGTTAATATTCTTGATTTGTGAACTTTTTGAATTATATTTTTTAGAAGCTGTTAGTCGCGTGGCTGACCAAGAAATATCCTACCTTTAAATTAATCATAAATATAGGATTTGAGACTTTCGCGGCGAGTACAATCAATAAAATCTTCTCGGGCAATCAGCCGCGTCAACTGGTTACCGTAGTAAACCGACGTTTCGGGAACCAACTCTGTCCCCATCATCAGGTTAACCAGTTGACGCGACTGATTGCCCGAGAAGATTTTATTAATCAGAAATAACTACCGCGTTTACATTTGGCCCTAAACTGATTATTTCCCTTGAAGTTGAACCACTCGTTCAAAATGAACTGTGAATAGGCAAAGGAGTTTTGTCTATGAGAATTGAAGAAGTTCGAATAAAGTGCATCGTGAATTACTGTGAAGTGGTAGGAAGTGTGTGAGTCTAATTTGAGATACAGTTCTCACTATTCACTAAAGAGACTGAAGAAGAACTCGAATTTTTGCGTGGGAACGTGTTAACACGACACACATGAAAGTAGAACGTATGAACCTTTCTGTTACTTCGAGGTTCTTGTCCGCTGTGCCGGAACAATATGAGCTTCAGTGCTAAAAGATGGGAAAAGTTGCTATAATGACTCGTATTTTAAATTCACCGAAGGATAAATAAATATCTAGACATCACTTAACACTAGGAAATATATCGGTGGTGTGAACGATGATCTTGAACTCTTTTAAGAAGGAATTCGCATAGAATAACATTTCAAAGTTTCTTTTCAAGAACTTCTTCGTTTGTATATAAAACATTTGCTGAAATGGTGTAAGCATTGGTGGTTTTCCTAACCGCTCACTGAAGAGCAATGACCACATAAATATGTCATCCTCTCTACTTTAGTTAACATTTTATAGTTTTGCCATGGTTACAAATGATCAGTAACATTTCTAATGGAATACACTTCCGTTTACGTCCATGTTAGAAAAAGAGAGAGATGTATTTTGGCTAGTCTGTACGATCACCAGCCATGTTATTGCACGTAATGGAAAATGTTATGAATCGAATGCGGCTATGCACCGCGTTGATGGACGATATCTGACAGGTGTTATTTTTTAACAAACAACTTTATTATAATGTTCCGCGTTAACCCTTCTGCCGCTTGGTCGCTGGGACCGTGGGTTCGAATCCCACTCAAGCCATGGATGTTTGTCCGCATTTTTCTGTGTTGTGTTGTCCTGTGTACAGGTAGAAGCCTTGCGACGGGCCGATCCCTCATCCAAGGAGTCCTATCAAATGTCCATAGATCAAGCCAACGAAAAGTTGGGACCCGCAGTGCTCAGGCACTTGAAGAACGGGTCGTTCCCAGTATCCAAGTATCCTCGTTAACGAGGAAAGTTGTCTTTCAAGTCACATTACTTTTAATAACTTTAATAAACTGTGGTCCACCATTTTATCTTTTAAAATGTCGTATGAACGTTGCCCGACTCTTTGCGAGCAAATTGGCTACCAAAAAAGGAAAATTTAGCGTCAGACTAAAGCTTGTTACCTGTTATAAGTGAAACAAGAATAACCTGTCAGTTTATTCACCACTTCAGTTTACAGAATTATATTACAAAAAAATGTATTTAGGCCTACATTTACTGTTTTGTTTCCAAGGTAAGCGATGTAATCAGTTTTCAGAACGCATCCACTGTTGCGAGCTGAAAGCAAAAATATTGCTACAGAACGTGAACCTTTTGACATAATTCAAGTTAACTCCGTTGCTCATTTAGCAACCGGTTTAATTACAGGAAGACTGGTATGTCGTTTGTACAGAGTCAAAGGTAATTCCAATCTCATTAGGTGGATATATTCTCGAACACAAGAAAATATAAGTTTGTAGCATCAAATGAAATGGGAATATGATCGGGTAATATCTGAAGCCATATTAGATTACACACAGAGTAATCACTTAAGCTTTAAGCTTTCTTTAGTAGATACTGAGTCTGACAAGCCTGTGCTGCAGTTTTGTATAATCCGCAGATCACATTTTCACCATCTTCAACGTGGAATCGTAGAAACGCGTAGTCCTTTTTCGTGTCGTCACGGAAACTGTCAAGAAGGGCTCTTATTTCGGGCTAGGTACTTATAAATTAAGATAGACAAATAAAGGTAGCTAATAAATAATTTTAAAATGTGGAAAAGTTCAAAAATTTATGGACAACATTCGTATTTACGTAAGAATTACGACCACATTAAATTTAGGAACACCTTGCTACTATTCAGTTCAGAAGTTTTATCTTCCCACCTCTTTTAAGGAAATGTAAAGACTGATATTTCGCTAAGGCTGTACACGCAGAACTGTAAAACTAATTTTTGCCTGTTCTTTTATGTGGATGCTAAAATTCGTCCGTCACATTAAGCGAAGAACACAGATCGAATGCTTTCGTCATTTACGGTTTTATTAATTTATTTACAATTAAATTAATTCACTTAGCATATCATTTATTTTATGTCATATCTGATCTGCTTTGATGTGTTTCGGGCCAAATTTTATGTCTTCAGACTTCTTGCTACCTGTGAGCTGTTATGCCATTACTAGGTTGTTGTGCCGTTGTTAAACAAAAAATTATCTTACTTATAAATATCTGTATAAAAAAGGCTTCTGCGGTAGACAATGGTCTTACAGAGGACTCATGTGGTTTAAATTATTGTGATGTAGTGAGACTTTATGGACTTGCAACCGCTGAAGACCCCATCTCTCATCCCCAAAATGATCCATGAGAGAACACGGAGCAGCGATGGAATGATATTGACATCAGAAAGCCGAAGGGTGTGAAGAAACACGTCCCAGTACCACTTTGTCCACAGCAAAACCTGCATGGACTGCTGTAAACGCTAACCTGAGCCCCCAAGGTTAGAAGCCTGCGTGAGGTACTGGCTGACTCAGACGGACATTCGTCAGCTTCACACCGCGGAATCCTGAGTTCTAGCCCACGGGAGGCTACATATTATTTGTGGTGACCAAAGTGGTTCTGAGAGGTTTTTGTCTCTGAGTCCTTCGGTTTTATTGTCTGTATCATTCCACCGTTTCTCCATTTTCACTTACGTGTCATGGCTGCCTCTCCGTAGCCACACACATAATCTCCGCCCTTCGGAACAATAGCAACTTTGAAAGAGACGTGGAGATAGATTTCTACCATGACCAATCACGTTTCACCAAAATTCTGAGGCTCGGGAATTTTTAAATTTGAACCCGTGAATTACTATGTTAACTGCCTAGTTTGTGCGTCTGTAGTAAACAAATCTAATCATTGTGTATGAACGGTAATGTGCTAAATTAGCCCAGAAAAATATTTAAAGGTGTTTTCATAAAACGTACTGAAAGTTGTGGGCATTAAGAAGCACGAACAAAATTAATTTGAAAAATTGTTATAAAAATTGACATATAAATGTGACACTGATTTATTGAAATTAATTTTATTTCTTTCTAGGTAAGCGGCTTTAATTTTGGCGAACTGGATTTGACTTTTAAGGTAAAAGAATGAACAACTTACTTTGTAACATATTAAGTTATTTATTTCCATGAAGTATGCTGAATTTGGAATTTGGTGGGAAACTAAGATCATGAGTTGATAAATGTACTGAATTGTTTTTATCTTTCGTTTACAGAGAAGCGAGTCGAATGAAATTATTTTATAAAAAGTTACTGCGTATTTTAGAAATATTAAAGTCCGTTAGTTACGTAAAAGTATTTAAAACTGACTTACTACACACAAACTATGTCTAGTTATTGTCTCTAAAGTAATGTATATTACGCATTTTTAAGCTTTAGAGCGGAATGTCTATAAAAATTATTCATACGAGTAAAGATTTATAGGACCATTAGTAGCACGTGCTAAGAAATTGCATAGCGAGGACCTTCATGAGATTATTCTTATTAAATATTATCATTGGATATCGATCGCTTTATGCATTACACCTTATTGGTCTCTTAGTAACCACCAGGCACAGGGGAGACTTTAGAAATAACTAACACAACGTTTGCTTAGTTTCGTAACTTTTTTTTGTTATTTCATGTTTGATGAATTTGATCATTACATAATAAAAGCCACTGGTATATCTTTTAATGATAGAGACTAGTCACGGCTGGGACTAGAAGTGTTTTGAGCCACTTTTACACTCACGTGTCTGACATGAATCTCACTGTTATCATTGACCATATGACCTCTTCAGCATATACTTTCCGTTTGTATTCTGCAAAAGCAAAATCCGCATCGAAGGTGTCCGTCATTATCACTACTTTTAAATCCTACACGATATCGGCTTATCGACCATCACAAACAGATCAGAGTCCATTATCAGCAGCTCATAACGTCCACCATATGTTTCATGAAGCTGTAAGTGTTCGCTTTGTTTTCATTAAATAAAGCGTGCCCCTAAAAAAATCTTCTCACATTCTCAGACGCCATATTTGTTATTTTGAATCACTCATTGAACGTCATATTTATTTATCCATTTTGAAAACCCTGTCTACCTCGAAGATGACTGTCTTCTAGGTTGTTGTGCCGTGTAGTCTATAGTTTGACGATCGCCCTGATGATGGAGGCAGTAAGCACCTCCGAAAGCAGGTCAAACTAAAACATTGCAGAAGACAGTTAACTTCTAATGCTACCAATTTTTCACGACCAGGTAGCAGGATACAGCATATTTGATATTCAGTACACCCCATGCCGGTTAGAAAGTATTTGAGATACGAGATTTGAGGTTATCATGCCGGTAAAAGATGTCGATGTTTTTTGGGTTGTAAAGTCGCGTGTAGATAGTAACATTTCAGAGATTCTTGTGAAACGACAATGAAACTTGGGGATCCATTAAACCCGTTATTTTTTTTTAAATCGACCATTTTCCATGAACGCAGTCTATTACTAGAAGTCATTAAAGAAACTTGTGCCAGTCAGGTGATTTATACTAATTTTGTAATTTTTAGCTAGTGATCTGTTAATGGACGCATTTCGACGTAATGTATATATTTTGAACATATTTGTTGTACCTAGAAATATTTAAACCGCGTGGCTATTTTTCTGTTACTTCCATGAAATCATATGAGGAGAGTTTTGGCGAACAAGGAAAGTTTTAAGAACAAACGTTGGTTTACTGCACTTCATTCTCAATTTTAAATAAGATGTTTACAAATTCTTGCGTTGGAGCTGGCGCGCGAGTGAAACAAGATGGCTCTTCATTCATTAGGACGACGCCACATACAAGTTTTGAGTCAACAGTGCCCACACACACACAGAGGCACTGTCTTATGGCCTGCCTTTCGTATCATAGCCGTGTTCCCACAAGACGTAATTTATAGTCTTCCTTCAATTCGCCTAGCCAATATCATGCACACCTCTGCTCTTAAAGAAAGACCTGGAAGTGGCCCAGACTCTGAATGTCTTTGTTCATGAACTGATTGATGGTTTGCTCAGCTTCGTGTTTCATGAAGCGTCCAATGCTGTGAATGGTGTAATGGAAAATATATGTAGATGGACCTTCTTCTTTTGCGACGAGTAGTCTGTTAGAAATTGACAGGTGTTTCGGAGGTGTTTAATGGCTCCATCATCGTATTCCAACAGTGACATTGGCTCGCATTATTGTTGATTCCTGACCCTTGTTCATGAAGGTTGCTTACCTCCTGTTAAAAGCACGACTGACAGAAATGAACGGGCCATGGAGGAATTTTTCGCTCGCACTAGAATCTAAAGGACGTCCTTAACATCGGTCATTATTGCCGGTCATGGGGAAAACATTACGAAGAAGTGATAAATACTACAACACATTTTTTACGCGAAGGAAAAGATTACGCATGCGCCAATTTTACATGTAAAGATACATAGCGAATTTCTCCGATCTTCGTTGACTGTTACAAATACACACCATGGCGTCCAGTCGGGTGGGAGGGGAAGTGATAGCCCTTAAGGCGTCTTGTTCTCCCCTTGCACTTCCCCCCCCTTACTGTGAAAGCTCAGGCTCGCTGATATTTTGCGACCAATTACAACTCTAGTGCGATTTGAACATTTATGGACAAAGTCGAATTTGATTGTCGGTGTTCAGTTTTGAAATGGAACGGGGTTTCATCGGAACTCTGTTGGCGAACAACAAATACGTACGTCCCATCAGATTCGGTTATGGACATCAGTACAAAAACACGAATTTAACGATTTTGGAGCGATTCCACACTAGCAGCATGCCACTCCTGTTTGCCAACCATTAAAATTGGCTCCACGCGAAATTATGCGGTGGGAGCAACAGCATGCTGTAACATTGCGTTCAGAAATAAATAACTTTATGGAGTAAAGTCGTCCTTAATATAGAAATTAAGGTTTATTACCGTTATCGCTATCCTGTGTCAGATTGATCATTGACAGGGGTTCGCGGTGCACAGTTTCATAACCACTGCCCTGTAGGTTTTTTTCCGGTACACTTGGCAGAGATCGGACTGGGACGTTGATGCAGACTCGGGGTATATTTAGCAACAGTTCTGCTCCATAAGGTTACATCAACAAAGTCTAACTCCGTGGGGCAAAGCCCTTCTCGAAAAGTTAGTAGCAGCTGGTCAACAAATTAACAGCCTATTTAGAACCCCGAAGATTCACAGGAATCCGGCAGTGATCCCTATTTTGCGTCAGATAAACCCAATTCTTATCTTCACACTATTTCTGTAAGATCCATTTTTATGCTAACCTCTTATCTACACCTACGTGTCACGAGTGATACCTTCCCTTCGAGAGTTCGCACTTCACATTAATGGCATTTCCTATCTTTTTCATGCGTACTGCACGTCTTGTCCATCTCAGTATCCTTGATTTGATCACTGCAATAATATTTGGTAAAGCGTACAAATTATAAAGCTTGTTATCTCACAAGGGCATAGTCAGAATATTTGACGACAGTAAGATATTAAAATTTCGTTTATTGAAGAATTAAGTGACGCCTGATTGGGGAAATACTTGCTGGCATGCAGTTCAGAATCTTTGGTCTTCCCATCTGCAAGATAAAAATTCAAAGATTGTAACATTCTTGTACAATGGTGTAATTTTGTCTATTTCTTATGGGTGTAAAACGTGGTCTCTCATATTACCGGGTGTTTAGGATGGTATTTGTACCTAAGAGGGGTAAGTTACCGAAAGGCTAGAAAAATTTCATAATTCCATAATTTTCGTCAAATTTTGTTAGGTTGATCATGTGAAGGAGGATGTATCTGGCATTTGGGAAACGAAATATACGTAAAAGAATTTGATTGGAATGCCTGAGGACAAGAGACCGCTCGGAAGATTTAGACACAGGTAGGAGGTTAATATTAAAATGGAGGGGTTGAACAGTTTCGAACACTTAAAGAGAACTACCTGAAAATGACCAGTTAAGCTAGAAATATTTAGTGAATTCTTAATTAACAATGAAGCTGTAATCAAAAATTGTTGCCTAGCTGGACTCTGAACCTACCGTTCAACACAAAAACGGGATGCATCCTTTAAAAATCTTTATATTTTTATATGTTTTAATTATTTTGTTTCTAAATTGGGGTCTGGTAGAGTAGCTTTTCAACATAATGGTAGAAGCATTCCCAGAATGTAGTGTGCCCTTAATTTCTTCGTGGATACAGCTTTCATCAGCTATTTTCGTTACTCATAGCTATATGCAGATAAGTGCTCGGTCTCACCATAGATAATTTACACGTGCTGTGTTGTGCGCGTGTTGGAAAAGATGAATAGCCAAATGGCTGCCCTGATTTAAACCCACAGCGTCAAGTCCTGACTGATCTATCACTGCTGTTTTCATAAATGACGAAGAAAGATTTGCAAGGTAGTGTCGGTGGTAAATTTTGAAGAACTATCCCTAAATTTGAGGCGGAGGAAACACCGAAAATACTTTGTCAATCCAGTTATTCTGCCGCGATTCGAAATGCATAGTTTTCAAATGTAAGTTAGGTACGTTACCACTATGTTGCTGGTTGCAAGTATGTGTTGTTTGATGAGAATTGAATGACACACGCGGATGACTTAAGTGCTTTCCAACCAATAAGGACATATCAACTCACTCAGTAGCAGTACCTGTTTCTTAGAAGTCTGATCAATACGCCTGTTATACACGGTGATGTAACCGGTTCCCTACTTTTCTTAATGGTGTAAGTCTTTCTGTCTGTTAATGTCCAGGTTGTCAGCATCGTGTCGTAGTGTTCGTGTCCAAAGTTGGAGTTAAATTTTTAACAGATCATCATTATGAATGCGTTGTACATAATTTGTATCAGTGGCGATTTCAAAAAAAGTAGGTACCCGGACAGATGCAACACGGTTGTCCATCATATTTGAAGAACCAATTTGTGTTATACCGAAATTATTGGTTGATTTTTCTTAATAATTTAACCATTGGGCTGGTAACTTTGGAACCAATCAAAATGTCTGTCACATTCGACTAGTAGATTCATAAAATCATACCTACTGGTTTCTGAAACTGTGTTTCAAGTAAATTGAATTCTCCGGATTTTTTGTTTGTTTGTGTTTTGTTATTGTGTGAACAAAGACAGTGTAGTGACGTGAGTCTCGCTGTCTCTGTTTATTCAACATGCCCATTACGCCCTGTCTCATGTAGCTTTGCTTCAAATTGTAATGCTGTTGGTAAAAGCGCCCTGCCATGACATGACTCAGCCAGGTACTTGGCAAAGGCTTCAGTTTTGCCTAAATATTTGAACCTTTCTGATGAATGAAATTGTCACACACTTCTTGAAACCCAGAGCCAAATTTTTTAACATCTGAAATACTTCTCTTAGTCCGTGTTAATTTTTGCACCTCTTACATCAGAGCTGTGTAGTGAAACAGATGCTTTATATTGTCCGTAATTATCTAAACTTAGTTTAGTGATTCTGCGAGAGGTTTATGTCTCTGTGCCAAGAAGGACATTCCCACTAACTAAGCGAAGTAAAATTCTTCGTGAAAAACTCACAGTTAATTAGGTCTTTAATAAATCCGCCATATTTTTTTTTTCAACGCGAGCTTTCATTGCAGTATTCGCAAAATCCGCTACTGATTCTATTATGAGCGAGTTAAATCCAGTCTACATACTCACACCGTTTCTTAAAATAATTTCTATATTGTCCTCCCCTTCCAGATGGCCTCTACTTTTAAGATTTACTAGCAAAAACTTTGTATACATTTAATATCTGCCTCATCCATATACATGCGCGTTCCATTCCATCCTCGTTCATGTAATGGCACTAATACTACATTGTAAAAAATAAACATTATGAAGCTCCATATTGCGCATTTTTCGCCTTTCATCTGTCACTTCCTCTCTCTTTAAGTCCAAATATTTTTCGTTCTCACCCTCAGCGTGCGTCTTTCAAGTAATGTGAATAGACATGTTCACGTTGATACTAAAAACAAACTTATAACTTACATATTTTAATATTTGCGTTTTATATTAGGTCTGGGAGATTCTGAACTGGCCGGTTAAAGCATTACCCGAATGAATTTGCTCTTAACCTGTGAGATTTGAGGTTTCCGCCGCTTTGAGAATGATCATGATCTTCTGGGTTTTGGCACCGTGTAGACACGTCCATAGATTTCAACGTTTCGGACAAATATATTGTATCCATCTTCAGCCCATCGACGAGTCTATACGGCGCCAAAATGCAGAAGAACATTATCATACTCTTAACTTGTTCGGCGATGTAATTTAGTTTATTGTCGCAGAACTAATTGTTAATTTTGAAAAATCCCAAGACACCATTACTTGCTTTTAAGTCATCTGACGATTATTCTAGTCGAGAAATTAATTTATTCGCAATTAATTGGACTTTGTCATATTTTCAGTCTATTTATTAGTATTATGTTTTGTCTTACATTCCGGAAAACACAGTTCTAAACGTTACTTAGTTTTCTCTACTCTGGTTCGTATGGACTCATTGTTCGGAGTATTTGTGACTCACGTTTCTGAGATTTCAGATTAGTACTCTGAAATAGACCACGACGACAGCGTTCCCCGTATTTTCCAGGTCGTCATTCTGTAGGCTTATTCTACACTAAATAACCCCTGCAGTTGATAGAACATTGTTAAATAACCCGCGAAATAATTATCCGACTCTGCCAGTTTAATCTGTTTAATGTGGCCTCCACCAGAGATTACAGATTCAGATGTGTTATTTCTAGAAGATGGTATGTACTAGTGTTTTTCATGCCTACAATTTCTTCTAGTTAGCCTTTGTCTTATAATCGGACACCAAGTTAATGTGTGCTTATTATATTGTTCCTTGAACTCAGATCCTAAAGTGAAATCATAGTTCGAACGTCGCGTCCACCTAAGTGAGATTTTAGGTTCTCACGGCAGCGATTATAAAGATGGCTGCCCTCTGGAATGTTGCGCGTGTACTCTGTCAGAAGTTTACCGACGTTTTAGAGAAAGTTGCTGCCTCCATCATTTGGGCGATGAGTGTCGATTACGTATGACTTAAGTGCACACTAGATATTGGTGAATTTAATATTTGTCCTTAAGTTTTCTTTATTAACATCTTAAATTATATGAAATTTATCTGAAACTAATTACTTTAAATAGCTTTTATAATATAAAATGTTTGTGGTTGTGGCGCCAGGCACTTACGAATTAACCTTTTGGAGGAATCTTTCGTCAACTTCCTATACCCTGAAGATGAAGGGGATTTGTTTCTGTTCCTCAAAAACTCAGGCAATCGCCAATAAGACTACTGGACGTCATAAAGAAATGTTCACCGCTTCAAAAGCTTTAGTTGTTATTAACTATTATTTTTATAGATTAAAAAATTGTGCCTGAGAAAAACTAAATTACTGCTAGCTACAAAAGTTGACTCCATGTGCTTGTTGAATGCTATGAGGGACTACAAAAAAGCAATGGTTTTATTTCTCACTGCAGATTTAAAGAAATTCTGGTCTTAAAACTGATATTCATATTTGAATACGTCACATATCGTTTGATAATTGTGTCTCTATATCATATTACTTTAACCCAGATTTACATTTTAACACGTAGCGACATGTCAGCTGTAGAATACTTCATGGACGTAATTATGGATTTAGTTGCTCATAGTTTTCTGAACACTGTACTTAAATATCCTTCCTCCCACTGTCGTTACACATTCAAATCGTGCCAAAATCCGACGCACTGTTTTCGTGACTAAAGCGGCTTCCAGTCCAGGTGTTGCTTCGTGTTATTGAGACAAGACTATGACGCGGTTGGGAACTCCTATTATTTCTTCTTGTTTTGATTAATGATGTCTGAGTTTAGTGTAGAGCTGTTATTCTGATCTGAAAAATGTAGCATGTGTCCGATAGTGTGTTGAATGTTATACCACAGGAGTTGCTATAGGCCACCGTCGAAATCAAGGTTCAGTCTCAGGCATAATCCGTGTGGAAATGGAAATTACAGTTTTTCTGCTGGTGCTCCATATTCATCTATCATCGTAAGAGGCTGTACCAAATAACTTAACCTCACTCCATTCCTATCATCATATAATCGCAGGAAACTTGACTTGTTCTCGCTTTGCATTTGCGGATGGAATATTAAAGCGAAATGTAGGCATTCTGACGTGTTCGGTGGTTAAGTCCAGTCTTTTTTGTGGTTCGTAGTTTAATGGTACCTAAAAGAATATTATCACTTCGTGATCCAGACGTAACGTAACAAAATGTCCGATGACTTTTCAGTGCTTTAAGATCTTATTCTTGAGGCCATTCTTAGTCAGAAATTTTTGAACACAGGTTCGATTCTCAACGGTTATAAAGCTAATATATAAAATGCCAAAATGATTTTAATGGTGCTTCCAGCGTGATGGGGCACCCCATATTTCAGTCGACACTAAACGGAGTACCTGAATGAGTAGATCCGTGAACGATGGATTGGTCGTGGTGGTCCGCACAATTTTCCACTGACGATAATACATTTACATGAGTGAGTTACGCGCAAAATTTAGTGTACAGACGTAAAGTAACTTCAGCATATCGCATATAATACTGTACGTCCGCGCTCCGTGGATGATTCGCGGTAGCAATATTACAATTTTAACAATTGCAGATCGTTTTACGCATATTAGGTCGAATCGCCACTGTATTGTGGTATGGAAACATTCATGAAATTTGTCAGTATATTTGTTATTGAAAGATTCGGTCATTACTTCATATAACATGGATTATACTATCTCGATACGAAGCAATAGAAATCGACCTAACAGCTTTTAGTATATATCTTGGTACCTTATGTAATAGAACTAAGTGATATTGATAATGATTTCTTGTGATAAATGTTCACTCTACATCGGGAGGTGCAAAAGACGCATAGAAATCGAAACATGCAAGTCGATTAAAACCATCAGTTAGTCGATTTCCTCCGTCTGAATGAAGTTGAAATATCTTAAAATATACCACGGTAATTCCTGTCATTATTTATTCGCAGAAATATACAGAAAATAACCAAACTGAAAGTGGGTTGATTCTGGTTTTAATCGACACGAGAAAGCAAATTCCGAAAGGGTTAGCACAGTTGAAATGCTACTGTCTCACATTCGGCTAGTATCCAGTTCAAATCCCGGTTACTCTGATTGAGATCCGGTGTTTTTGTTTCCAAGACTGTCACTGGACTGTCCTTCCACAGCCCTCGCGTTCCTGCGCTCTGGCAACTGTTAGACAGTTTTCTAGAAGTCTTCTTTTACGATCACCCGCAGACAGTGGGAGATGTTTTGTGGTGACGTCACTCACCAAACTTCTTTATCCTTACCTTGTAAGGTCGTCTGTATCCTTATGGCGATAAGAACACAGGAAAACGTACACAAACATCCATGCTCTTAAAAACGATGTCCTCAGTTGCGCATTCTGTCGCCAACGGCTAATGCGCAGGCGTGGACATTGTTGCGGCAAAAAGGTCGCCCCCTTTTCGGTTTGGCGCGACGCGACTGATTTATGTTGGTGTCGGTTTCTTAGAGAACGTCGCAGGGTCTTAATATTAAGCCACGGAGCAGGTACTAATTAGGGCGTTAGATGGAATATATCTGGCTTAGTATAGAGTCCAGTGGTGCGCTGTTAAGAGCACGGTAATACATTTTCGGATTCCATAAAATGCGGGGGATTTCTTGACTAGCTGATGGACTATTTAGCTTCTAAATAAGGAATTAGTTCCACTGAATTGGTGAGTGTTTTTACTGTTAATTAATTTTCAGGTCCTCTTGTATTCTAGTTAAAGTAGTTTCAGAAAGTATCACGTACTGGAAATAGGAGAGAATTTTGCGATAGAAACGTCAGACTTTTAGACGAATCTTGCATTTGAGAAGGCGAAACATAACATTAATTCTTGTCCGCGGTGAGCCATAATACCTAATTGGCTGTTGTGTGGTCACTGCTCTGGAGATGTACTTTATCTGCAGTCACCTGCTGTAACAAGAATGTCTGTCTGTCCATCGATCTATCTCTCTCTCTCTCTCTGGTGTACTCTGTGTCATAGCTCTGCCCAAGTCTGGCATGTAGCCAAACTGGGCCTAAACCACTACACAGTGAAGAACTGGCCTCAAGACAACCGAGTCTTGAATAGAAGAAACTTCTTATTGCGGCTTGTGTTCGGTAAACCTCGGGTATGTTCGTTTCCTTCGGCCTACAGCATTGCGTGGTCTAAGTCTACAGTACAGCATCTTGTGGACAAGTTGTTCGGTTTCTCTGCTGTGTGCGGTATGTAAAGTTCGGTATAGTAGTCAGTCCGCAATGCACTGGTTGAACGCGGCCACCAAGGACGTACAGTGACACGTACGAAGATTTGGACACCTCACTTCACAGTAATCTAGTAACACACTATATCGGCTAGCTAACTTTCTATAATTAGTTAATTAAAGTACTTAAAATGTCACGTGTGATATAATGAGTATTTGTAAAGTGGGGTTAAGAAATTCTCCGTGTCAATTTTATTAATGTTTCTTGCGAATGTCTTTGCGTAGGCCTATCGATAGTTGTAAATTCATTATCGATAACAAATTTGTAATGTCAGGTGTCAAAAAGTGCGAAAGTTTTATCTGACGTGAACAGATGGCTCTGTTGGGAACGATGTTATACACATGTAGTGTGTTTTGTCAGGATACCAGTGGGATTCGAGATATTTACATTTGCTTGTAGAGGAACATGTTTCTGCCAAAGTACTTACACGAAAGTGCGTTTTGTTGGAATAATTTAAGCTGTTCAAATGTGATTTCTGTTTACGAAATCGGCGATTTTCAAAATGTGATGTGGTAGATGTTTGTGAAAGTTATCATGGCTTTGTTTTGATTGTTTCTTTGTGCAGTAGATACGAGGATTCTGCGAGCAACGTGATGTGTGCATGTTTTATAATTAGTGAATTTTGACAAACTATTTTCAGTAAGGCGTGCTATATATTTTTATTGTGCATAAAGTGGAATTTTTTTACTTATAGTGTTTGTTGGGATCTTTATTGATTGATTGATTGATTAATTGGTTTTACGATAACTATGAAAACAACAGTATAAATATGTATAAGAGACAGTTCCTTGTGTTTGAAAGGGAGCTGAAGTTTCAAACAAATGTGTTACGTTGTTTTCTTTGTGCACACGTCGATTTGGCAGTTTCTAACCGACATTTAAAACCATACGCTTGATTCGTTAATTTCGATGAGTGATACAGTTCAACCATGGGAACCACAGAATCTTGGGACAGTAAATACGCTACAGTGGGGTCCTTATACGAACTCAAAGCTCGTAGACGGAAGAAGAGTGGTAACCTTCTGAGGAATGCCCTAACGTTTTGGTCATATGAGAGTCTGTCCACGTCCGCCTCAACTCCTAATCTTTTAGTCAAGAAGAACAATGCGGCAGCTGTCTCGTCGAGTGGTCTTGGCAGGAACGGACGCCGTTCCCATTCAGTTAGCGCGTGTGTCAGCGAGGTGACAAAGTGCGCTCTGCAGATCCTCTACAGCGGTAGAGACACCGCCCCAGGTTCGCCGGCCGGCACTACCTCGCCCGATGCATTGGCGATAGCTGCTGCCGCCCTAGCTGTCTCCTCGCCACCCTCAAAGAATGGCTTGACAACCAGTTGTTGCCTTGTTGGTAACAACAAGCCTGCAGACCACTCGAAGCTCAACGGTGTAACATGTCATCAGAAGCGACGTCTTCACAGGCTCCCACTGAGGCAGATACACGAAGAGGGTTACATGTTGGAAGAGACAGGCGAGAATTACGATATAAGCATGTCTGAAGAATTACCTCCTTCTCCGCCACCGCCCCCACCTCCACCGATGCCTCCGGAGACCAGTGGCACATTTAACAAAGAAGCTATAAACATCAGCAAGATGAAGTTCAATAAAATGTCACCTCTTCCGGAAGAACTTGATGAAGATGTGTGTGACAACAGAATGATGGACGAGATGTTGATGAAAAGGGCTGGTGCCGCGAGGTTCCAGTCGAGGCTCCACAGCTGGCCGGAGACAGCGTCTGAGAGACCCGTGCAGCGGAACTGCTGTCCACAGTGCTACGGAGAGACGCCGCCCCGACGTCTGTCAGCTCCCGTCCCTATCTGCGTCACCTACTACACGAGGGTGCGTCTGCGCTCCTTCTCACACCTCCTTGCTAGCGTCACGACACAGCGCCGTTGTCATGGAGACGCATGTACTCCAGTGAGTACTTACCAGAAAACACTCTATGTAGCGTTTGGCATAAAGTTTATCGTTATATTTGCAATTGTTCGGATTGATGCTGATATTTTGCTAATCATCTTAAAAACTTACTTGTTAATGTTCGTGCTGAAAATTCACTGAGTCTTATAGAGACCAAATTGGGTCCTTCGCATT
>NW_019059988.1:191487-230606 GCF_000696155.1 Zootermopsis nevadensis | reverse complement strand
GTAGTTAGCATTTCTTTGTGTTCGGGAGGTCGCGGGTTCAAGTCTCTGCCCGGAGACCGGCTGCTGTGAGTTCTTTTGTGGTTTTTCTTAGTTTTTTCAGACATATACCGGGATACGATCTTTAATTAAGCCACCGACACTTCCTTTTACATCCTTTCCCTTTCATTATTCATTAATAATTCCATCATTTGACGCTATGAAAATGCAAATGAAAGCGTCGTTAAATAAACCGTTAAAACGCGTGATCCGTCCTCACGTTAGTGTTGCCGATTGTAGGAAAGTAGGAAATACGAGGTTGGACTAGTCTCCATTGGCAATATATCCATACCAAACTTCATGAAAATTCGTCCAACCGTTCTCGAGTTGTTACAAGACAGACCACTGATAGATAATGCCAAAATCGCAGGCGAAACACGGACAGAACGTACCGACAAGGTTTTCTTCGCTTATGGCAAAGCGTGAGGAGTGCCTGAAATAAAAATTAGTAATTTATTATACATATGGTGTAATCATATATAAATGCAAAGAAATTCGCTCCATGTTCTTAAACTTCTAAAGCCCAATGGTAATTATATATCCCCCACCTGCTTCAAGAATCAATAACATAATTTTAATAATTATGGGCTTCGTATTATTTTCACTGTAAATAGGGATTATTTCCTTAGAAGAGCATTAACCATTTGGCCTTTGTAATGGTGAAATGTGGTGTTTTGAAGATGGCTGTCTTCTGGATTCCACAATCGATTCGGCGTGTCTGTGTGTGTATGTGTGCGCGATGTAGAGTGGAGCCGAAGAACTGCCGGATAATACGGAAGATTAATGAAAAATGCGAGAGTAAACATCAGTTCAATTTTTAACTCAATTTGCGATAAAAATTGTATTCTACATATTGTAAATATGTCAATGAGTTTATTTTTTTAAATTAGTAATGACTGTTTGCTTCAGAGCCTCCTTCCTTTTCTTTCTGACAAGGTCACGTTTGTAGCGGTCGCATTCCTTTGTTTTTCAATGTAATCGAGCGGAGTCTCGATAGAAGTCGATCTCTCGCTATGACTCACGTCGGATAACCGAAGGTCGGATAATCGGGACTTCGCTCTGTGTTGTGCCGAGGGGCTGGATGTGTGTGTGTGTGTGTATGGGGATAACCTTGACAGAAGAATGTTGAATAACCTATTCGTATGTAACAGGTAACAGTGATATTCCTTGTTAATTACTGGTCTGTTTTATCGCCCTCATTATATGTACAATAGATCCATCCAATGTTCTGGTAATTTTTCCTTTTTTACAAATGTATCTGATGTTTTTTGGATTTCATGACGTTAAATATTGCTTACGGCTTGTATCAGTTCTTCCGGAATTTCGTCGATATCTGGTTATCTAAATCTTTTCGCCTTTTAATTAGGAATATTAAGCTCAAAAGATCAAGACTCGGGTACTAGTAGCTCAGCTGTTTGTATTCCAATCTGACAAACATAATTATTAACCTACATTCACTAGCTGATAAAACTCGATAGTTTCTTTCCTTGTTCACAAAAGTCCTGGACCCTATCCTGAGGCAATTGAGTTCAAATACCTTATATATATATATATATATATATATATATATATATGTAAGGTTAATTTTAATATTATCTTCTCATGTATCTAGTTAGGTTTCTACACCAACTATACGACATTAATCTGCAAATTTCATTGCACAGTGGCACAATGGACTCGAACTATAATTCCCATTCATAGTAACCAGTCATTGGCATTGGAGTAAAAAACTTTTGAGGTTGTCATTCTTTTTGCTGAGAAGACCATTATCCACAATATACATATATGTTTTTTTTTATTATTTTTTTTACATTCCTTGCTCTTGAACCATAAATCTTGCTATCATACAGAATCGGTTTTCAGATTTAAAATTCAATATAGTCACTTATACGTTGTCTTTCAGAATGATATTCACCATTTCAGAAATATATTTTTGAAAGCAACGAGAACTCCTTTCAAACCATTACGTTATGAATCTGAGTATGTAGTTCAGCGCTGGTTGGACGACCTGGGTTCGATTTCCGACAGGCATAGGTATTTATATCGTAGCTACCACGTCCACACTTGCTCTGGAGTCCACGTAACCTCATACCCAGTGGGCACTGGGGGCTCCTTCTTCGGTTGTAAAACGGCCAGAGCATGACGTCGGCTATAACTCCACTTCTCTGTATATTTATATAGTATATGCCGGGGACAGCTTTACCTAAGCACGTTATAATCGATCTGGTCATCGATTTAAAAACATTTTTTGATTTTCGTAAAGTGCTAAACATTTATTCGCCAATAAGGAGCTAAGCGTGAAACAAGTTAAAATTGTATGAAGTAAAAGTGATGAAATTTCGTAGTAACCAAAAGCCGTCTTACAAATCCACTGTAAGGAATGGTGTCATTCCAACCAGTCTTGCGTGAAATGTCAGACATGTCAGAAGTTTCAGCGTGGCGTGATGACTTCTCGAGACTGCATTTCAGACGTCTCGTTTCGTCTGAGTCCGTGTCCGGGAAATGATTACAGTCGCCGTTCTGCAGTTAACGTTGATTTGTAACGCGTCTTTATTTTGACTTATTTTAGATTTTTAATCGTCTTATAGATGTCAGTCCTGTGAGTGCATCGGCGTAGATATTTGTCCGAATTTTTAACTTATGAAGGCCTTTCTGTGTCCTTCAACTTTGCAGCACGCGTTGAAGACAACAGCGGAACACTTTAAAGAATAATTCTGATCTGTTCGCCCACACTAACAAAATTTGATATTATTTGGGTAGGTACAACACTTAACGAGAATATGTGATGGATATATAGGAACTTGATAGCCACTTGTCAGCCAATTATTTACCGCCGTTAATTGTGTCACGAAAGTAACGTTAGCCATTTGGAACACTACACTGGATTCGCCAAGTGCCAATGATTAATTTAATTTAATTATTAATTTAATTTATTAAATTTTCTTAATTTCATTATTTGAATATGTGCATATTTGTTTTAGGATATTCTTTATAACTCGGATTTTTGTAACAGATCTATAGAAAAGTTTTGTAGGAAAACAGTCTCTTAATAGACCACAAGATAGATGGGAATTTAAAATTAAAATTGATCTTACGGAAATAGGTGGTGTGAAATCGAATTACATTCAACCAGCTTCGGATTGTGTCTGTTGGAGGGTTGTGGTTCTGACAGTATATTTGCTATGTTATTATTCAGTACAGTGTATATCATATTTGAAATGTCTTTTGGTTTAATTGAATTTTAGGTTCTCACGGCTACGAGTTTTAATATGGTGGTCTTCCGGAATGTTGTATAGTGTAGTCTGGTGTAAGTTTACAGACATTTTAGGGGTGTTTACTGCCTCCATCGTCAGACCGCCCTTATAATGGAGGCAGCAACGCCTCTGAAACGTCGTTAAACATCTGCCAGGCTACACGATGCAACATTCCCGAAGGCAGCCATGTTTGTCCTTTAGTTCTGTCTCAGTTCTGTGGATCTATTGTCTTAAAATATGTGTGGCCAATCCAAAAATAGCAAAAACATTGCGTATTTGGTACGTAGTTCTGTAAGGCATGTTCACTATTGTAGGTCTGTGTAAAAAAATCATTTCTATGCTACACTATGCAAGGTAGTCCATTACCATCGTTGACTAGACATATTAAACTCCTCTGGCTCAAAATGCTGCTTCCTTTGCTATTAAAAGTTAGTTTAATTAATTTTCCCTAATTTATATTTTTAAAATTAGCGAGGAAAATTATTCTCTGCTATTCTTTTCAAATGTGGGAATTACTGTTATTGAATTCCTGAACTAGATGATATTTGTGGGGAAATCTGAAGTAAAAGACCACTTGGGAGAACTAGGCATAGATGTGACGATAATTTTAAGAGCAATTGTAAATAATCAAGGTTTGGAGTAGGTTAAACTGGCGGTGGATGTTTGTGAACGTATCAATGAACCTTTGCTTTCCATAAAAGAAAGTAAAATTATTCACCAGTTGAGCAACTATTAGGTTCTCAAGAAGGCTTCTGTTGTATTGAGTTGGTTTAGCGTGTGGATTTGTTTTAACGACACAATTACAACTGTTTTGGTTTTGTGGAATGATTACAAACGAAAGAATTCGAAGGCTTTTTAAGTTCTCCCACTTATTCAAATATATTTACCTGAGAACCACAAACAAGTATTGTCAGTATCCACCGTGTAGAAAGAAAGGAATTTTACGTTCCTTAAATGTCTAATGTTACGTTTCAATGATCGTGGGAAGAATATCTCTGGCAGATCTGTTGCAATTAGCTTCTGCACGTGCAGTCTCAAGGTTACCTTGAAACAGAAGATCACTTACAGCCAATAACTGAACCGTGAATGTCCTAAATGGAACTACGGCTGAACATTCCAAGACCTCACGTTCGAACACGTCATCTTTTTAAAAAAGATTTATCAAAAGATGGCTGTCATCTGGTTTGTTGAGCCGTGTAGTCTGGCAGAAGTTTACCGACGCTTTACATGTCCTTGCTGCCTCCATCAGGGCGAACAAACACCTCAGAAACGTCGGTAATCTTACCAGACTACACGGCGCAACAATGCAGAAGACAGCAGTCTTCATACTCGTTGCCATAAGAACCTGAAATCTCACTAGCCATTAAAAGATTCGCGCTTATGCCGAACGTTTTATAGTTAGGGAGAATTTATATCAAATCGAAGGATGTTTAAGGACGATGTGTCAGTTTCATGGTTAACTTAGCTTCGAATAAGATTTCATCCATGGTAGTAAGCA
This sequence comes from Zootermopsis nevadensis, assembly GCF_000696155.1. The sequence continues at coordinate 225,818 of NW_019059988.1, read as the reverse complement.
TGTCCGTTTATTAAAAGAGGTGGTCGTGACGTATTTGAATTATATTTGAGCAATATCACACAATTTATTTCAATATAAAACAGGGTTCTCAGGATTTCATGCCCTATACCTCTGACTATTTATTGTACTGATTATATAGTGACTCGTTTTATGTTTCAAGTGTAAGCCATCTTAACATCATTTTCAATAGATTGAAGTAAACACTCTGCAGTAATAGAACCCCATTACGGGCCTATTTTTCTGTCCGTCCCATGACTCACGTTTGCGTGCCAATGTAGAATTGTGCAAATACAAAGGATATCTAAAAAAATATCCGAAATATTGGAATATTTTCGTTATATGATTCGTAGCTCTACTCAGGATTGGTCATACTGTATCTCAAGGTCAGACATTACATGCTGAGTGTGTGGCGTAAAGATAGTTGGTCCAACAGAGGTTTGCACCAAGGACGAGCAACATTAATACCCATCTTTGCAGCAATTTCCTCTGAAGTTTCCCTACTGTTTAAGGAACCATCGCTTGAGCCTACTTTGTTTCATCACGCACTTCATTGTGGCAAACAGCTCTGTCCTAATTAGACAGCAAAGTGTCGATGGAGCTTTGCCCCATTCATTCCTTCAGGTATAAAAAAATAAATTTTTGTTGTCTTTGGCGCAATCGTTTAATGGAGCAGTAATCTTTACTTAATTCTCACTGCACCACACTCGCAGACCTCAACAATGTTACAAATCATCCGATATCTTTGTACCTTTCTGCAATCTTTACTTCTTCATTACATTGTGTATAATTAAGTACAGGGACGACTTCACATTTAGTGACGGACATTCTGGCCAGTTGCCATTAAGTGCTTATGTTGACAAACAGATGACTAGAGTTGCCATTTACAGCGTTGCAATGAATTATTTAGAATCGTTACATGCTGTGCGATTTGTAAATTTGTATTCAGTTTTGACCTATAATATTTGAATGTCGTGTCTGCTCTAAAATAATGCAATTATTTGGATATAGCTGTCTTCTGGGTTGTTACGCCTTGTAATCTGACAGAAGTCGGTAAAATTCTTGCAGACTACACAGCGAAACAACTCAGACGTTTGCCATCTTCATACTCGCCGCCTTAAGAGTGATCAAATATATTAAAGTGTGTGTATTTGAGGAATATTTTATTAATCAGTTACCTGATAGATATTGAAATGAGTATGGCATATTGATATGATTTTAAAACAAAGTTTCCTTCATTAGGTAGTAAAAATGTGTTAGTTCCCAGACGAAGTATGTGGAACATTCAGTGAAGTGCAATTTACCTGTCTCTCGCGTGTTGTTCCTTTCTGATGTATAGAAACAGACGTTTGTTTCTGTAACAAAGGAATCGTCAAACTGTCAAACGTGTATCTCCTTTAAAGTCCTTTACATCTGCAGTTACCTCTGATTACGGCCCTAGACGATTCGGTTTGCGCGCTCAGTGAGACTGATTTCGACTATCATTCTAGCTGTCTGTGAATGCAGGTGGTGCTCATGTTAAGAACCAATATTTGTTGTCGTTGACTATGCTTATTCAAAAATGATAAATTGCTATAGCACATGCTCAAATATTGATTTTACATTATTCAAATATACACAAATATGTATAGAGTCACATATAATTTTAAATTTGTTCTTGCAACATCTCGTAACTCACATAAACGATCTTGTAGCGAGTAGTAAAATATTAACAAACACTTTCTCTAGATGTGTTACAAATAGTCTTGGGATGTGGCCCACGGACCGCCAGTTGGGTCCCACTATCCTGAATAATCAAAATCTGCACTCATTCAGCCGTGAATACCCCAAGTCTATACCAGAATTTTCTTGCAGAGGTTGAAGATGCTGTCTGTCTCCGGGTCAACGTTCGAACGTGGAGGGTAAATTTTTTAACAGGAATGTTGTGACAGTAAGCTGTTGTAATCGATTTAAAGTCACTGTTCAAAATTTTCAACGCAAAGCGTTTGTGGCGGTGCATGAATGGGAGAGATGAAAGACTCATACAAAATTAGTTTGAGAAACAAAAGTAAATAGACTACTTGGAGGTCCTAGGAGTTGATGGAAGGATAATATTAAAATTTGTAAACAAATATGGACTGTATTCGTCTGGTTTAGGAAATTGCCCAATGCCAAGCTTCTGTGAATGTTGTGTTCTGATTTTATAAAGACGAGAAGGAATTTTTTGACTATCCTTCCGAGAAAGAACGTGTTTCATGGAACATTTTACATACGATGATCTGTATTATACAGGGTGATTCATGGTAGGGAAGTCTGATAACATACCGCTGAAATAATCGTACTTTGCTATTCTCCTACTAACTTAATTTTGTTTTTTATTAATGTACAAGGATTACATTAGTAATCTTACAAACCAAATTATTTCAGCGGTATGTTATCAGACTTCCCTACCTTCAGTGGCCTCGACTGACTCAGGATGACTTCGGAGGACATGGATTCCTATTCGAAAGTCGTTCTCTCTGAGTCCCTCTATACGCTCCTTCAGTTTGGCCCTAACATTTTGAATCACTCTGTATAAAAAACATCTTTTGTTTCGTGTTTTTAAAACGTCTTTCATCAACGACGCCGACGTCACGACGTATGGTTGGACGCAAAACAAGACAGTCATAGTGACATTGCTCTTATGGAAAAACGCACACCGATTAGACACTTGGGTGAGATGTCTGAACGTGTATTTTCTGCTTGTCTAAGAGAACAGCACTTGAATCATTTCAGTCAGTCGATACTCAACGGCGTAATGACACGGATTTCGTTATATCATGTTGTCTTGGCATACTGGGAATCATAATTTCGTAGAATATATTTAAAACTGAACTGAACTTTCCAAAATCTTGTCACGTCCCTAAATTTCCAGGTTTTGACATTTTCTCCGTCCTTTTAGGCTATGATGCATTCAGGCTGAATGCAAATCTTTAGAGCCCACAACAGAAGTATCTTAACATCTCATGAGTTCAGAATGCACAGTTAGTTACAGAATATGCATTAAAAGAAGTTTTACATACGTTGAAACTGTACAGTAGTTTCTCGTCATCCCTGTTTTGAATACTCGCATTAACTGTAAATTGAGTTAACGATTACTGCTGCAGATTTTTTTAATTCAGCAGTACTAATTGTTGGGACACCAACTTTAAATTCATGAATGCTGACATGCAAAGTTAGCTCCAGCTGCCAAGACCTCGAACAGTTAAATTACTGTTATCGTGTAAAATGACAAAGTAATTAACCTGTCAATAAATTAGTCTGCAAAAAAATATCCTTTCATTATGCACAGTAGAGGCATTTAACACTTTCATCGAACAAGCTAGGAAATAAAGATGGCTGCCTTCAGGGTTGTTGCGTTGTATAGTCTGATATGTATTAACCAACGTTTCAGAGGAGCTAACTTTTTGCATCGTCAGCGTGGACATTCATCTCTGTGTTTGCGGTGGTAATAAGCAGAGTTCCTCTGAAACGTCTGTTGACGTTCGACCATGGACTGCCGATTCGTCCCAGGGCACTCCTGAATGTTTACATCGTACACCGGTTGTTGGTATGGGCGGTGACGGGAAGGGGGAGGAATAATGAACAGACTAGCCTCTGTCTAATTCAGCCTACGGCACTCGCAGTCAACAAGGTAGATTTTCCGAAGAACGTCATCGACACTCGTAGGTCAGAAGGGATATCACTACCGGACTACACGCTGCAGCATCTCAGAAGACAGCCATCTACATACTCGTCGCTGATAGAACCAGAAATATGAAGTTAGGAAATGTACGAATGTCTGCAGCGTAATAAATTTGGAGAATTTTCCACAGTTTAAGGTTTGACCTTGAAGAAACGAAGTCGTTTCGTATAATCGGTTTTAGACTATGTGAAGTGACGTCATGATTGAACAGAAAAGGAAGGATACAGTAGCAAGGAAGGGTGAGAATTATCAAGGACACTGAAATGTGAAGGTATGGGAAGCGAAAACGACAAAGGTGGGAGGAAACAAGCTTATAAATGAAAGTTAGACACAGAAGTATTACGATAAGAAAGAAATTATTCCTCGTATTTCAACGAATTTCTATACTAGTGGTCAATAATTGTCAAACTAAAATAAAATTTCTAGATGTTGGCATGTGTGACAGTTTAGCGTCACTGTTCCATGCACGTGCAGTAAACGTCTCCCCTCCGATTCCTTCAAGTCTCCTGTAATAGACCTGCGAGCAGAACCAGAAAGTATCCTCCATCATCAGAACAGTCTTGGTTATCATAACTTCACTGTAGAGTAAGGAATTCCATGCCTAAATATGCTCACATCAACTGACTAAAAGGGCATTCCACATAGCTGAGCATTAGACTAATCTCTGCATCTGACTTAACGAGTTCTACAGCGGGCTTCCAGGACAGCTGTTTCGCTTTGTCGTCATTCTGAAATACAAGGCTGTCTCTTTGTTACCCCTTTCCTCCTACTTCTGTAATGCAGCATAAACCTCTAAAATTTCTGCGTTTTCTTCTGTCTTGTTTGTTCGGTACTTAAGACGATAGCACATTTTAATGAATAAAGCTACATTTGTGTACCATTCCTTCACAACTAGGCAGCTAAACACCGTCTGATGTCCAAGGCGATGTATTTTGTGTGATATTTAGGAGCCTTAGCCTTATTATTTTATATTCCCGTCTCCTTTGTCTACCAAGTGGACGTTTCCCATTACTGTATCTCACGAAAGCATTAGAAACAATGTAGTGATTAGACAAAGTTTCATATGAAATTTATGAGGTTAAAATGTCTTCTTATGGATGATGATGATGTGCTTTGAATTTGCTTAACATACGTGTATAAATGTAAGTAGGTATACAACATGAAAGGTTGAAGCATCAGGGAAAGTTTATACCAAGATCAGCGCGCAAAACATACCAACATCTAATGTTGGAATTGTACTCCGTTTCTTGCTATAGAAGTGTGGTATGGATCGGCTAAACCAGATTCCATGTGTTTTAGAGGCGATGTAAACAATACCCCAATCGGATTTGAGGTTCTCACAGGGGTGAGTACGAAGATGGCTATCTTTTGGGTTGTTCAACATATAAAAAAATACTTGCTCCTAACTTTATGGCTTACAATGCCGGTTTATAGCTTTATTTATACTTGTACCTCAATAAATGTCCCAAAACAAAGACAGATTCCTTACTATAATATATTTAAAATAATTAAGTAATGTGTATATATTCTTTCACGAGAAGATCTCTCGCTGTCGTGTTGTTTACCTCGGATATCAAACGTCGTGGAATCAGAAATAGTTTCAGAGATTGTACGTTGACAAAAGTTGGAAATAGACAAGAAAAACAGTTTTGATTGACATTGGTCTGACTACAGTGAAACAAAAATTTTGTCTCCGTTATAAATTATACGGTTAATGTGGCAACTGTTTCATTGATTGAAGTAGGACTAGGCATTGCATTTATTAAAACTATATTTTAAATTATATGTAATAGTATGAGATAGAAATTAACATAAGAATGGGGAAAATTAGAATTACGTAAAGAATGATGGACTGTCGTGGGCGAAATAAGAAATGCGCAGAAATCTGCGTTAATAACATTTAAGGGGGATGTGTGTGACGTAAGTTATGAGGCTGTGAACTACACTGGATGAGGTCAGTAGCGACCTTTTGTGTTAATGGTTATGAACTTTTGTTCTCAGTAATAAGAGGGAAAATCTTTATCATATGAATAACATCCCGGCAAGAATCCGCTACCTTGGAGTTAGTAGTATATATAACTAGACAATGAAGGAAGAGACATATTAACCGAATGACGGCAAGTCCAAGTTTCATTTCATTTGCTTAGGTCGTTCGTCGTTCTCTGTTAAGTAAGAGTAGGTTTTTGTAATCTAGCTAATCTAGTTGATATTTCGCTGAAACCGAATGTCGTAAATGACACTGGAAACGGTTTCCTGCAGGAACTATAAATTGTCGTAACACGAAATATCTTATTTATTGTCGTTTCTGCCATTGTTAAGTAACCTAAAGGTCTTTATACATTGAATAATTCTGCGGCTTAAGAAAGAGTCGACCTTTGTAATCCAGAGACATTCATATGACTGATAATTTTGCTTTAGCCGAATATCACAATGCATATTTTCTTGTACAGTGTACACATTCCTGCATATTCGTATAAACTTTGTAAAGTTGTCCCCGCTACACGCCACGGAGGCGCTTGATGAGGGAGATAGTTGCTGTGTTAACGATAGCCCGCGACTGGTCCCATGCCTTCAGCCGGTTAGGCTGTACCACACCGACATTCTATACATTCTTCATGTCCATCTGTAATCTACTTTCAGGTGTTTCGGTCAAAATTTTTGTATACCTAAGTCTCTCATTTCCACCACATAGCATCCAAAAAACAGTGAATAATCTGTCTTTTTTTCTCAGTTGTGTTTGAGTGGCAGTCTGGATAAATATGATGTTTTTTTCCATTTAGCGATGCTGTCAGTTATTCATATTAGCAACGAATTTTAGGATGGTTGATGAATAGTGAGTTTAGGACTGTAGAAAGCCATGCATGCCTTGAGGGACTGAGGAATGCCACGAAAGACGTCAGCGAGGATAGCTAATCTCCAGTCCGATACTTGAACGCGGGACCTCCCGAATACGAAGTGGGAGTGCTAACCACTAGACTGCAACGTTGTATAAATCTGGTTTTTCGCTACAGTTATGCACGTGTAGGTAAAATCTATTTCAATTGTACATTACAGTCCTTAAGAATATTAAGGACTTTGTTTTGCTTTGCGAGTGGTTGGCGGATGAAGCTAGGATGGAGTCCTGACTTCTAAAGTTCGAGACTTCGCATTTGGTCTCGTGTTTATCTTATAATAGCGTGAACGTTTTCTGCTTATGTCATGAAAGCACGTTCTGTAATAGAAACTTGAACTGTGGGCACAAGCTTCAAGAACGAATGGTTTATTGGTTCGTTACAACGATAAAGGAGAAAGTGTGCTCAGCACTGGGCGGTGGTTATTGGTATTTGAAAAGTTTTGTCTCTGTACACCTTGCAGTAATATTAAATACAGTAGTTTTGTCGCTTTAAATGATTTTATAAACTTGTTTTACCTCGTCAGTTTTATTTTTAACATCTTTTTTTAAAAAAAATTCTGTCAGAGCTCTTACTGTGAACATGTCCTTGCCAGTTTCTTCTGATCTCTAGGCTAAAATCTGTTATCTGTGAAATTTGTATTTTTGTCATAATTTTATTTCTTTACTGTCTGAAACAGTTTATGCGGCAGTCCTTATTAAACGTGTTGCTGTTGATATTAATAATCTCGTATCAATTTTTTCGTATTGTCTACGATTCACTATCATAAGATATTACTGATCCAGCAAGTGTCTTATAAAATCGTATTCTTTAATGCTTGGCATGAAAATCTGATCTTTAAATTAGAGTATTTCGACAAAATCAATAAGATTTTAATAACCACGTTAAAGAAATCAGCGTATTTCTCAGAGTTTTACCATGAAATTCATACCCTACACCGAATTTTACATTTGATGATCACGCTGATGATGGAGACAGCATTGACCTCTGAAACGTCGGTAAACTTCTACCAGACTATGCGGTGCAACAACCCAGAAAACTGCCTTCTTCAGATAAAAGTTTGTCTTGTGATATTTTCATTCACCACGTGATAATCTTTTGTGCTGTGATAATTTTTTTTTAAATTTGTGCCATTTTAGTTCAGATTTCAACATCATCTCAGTTAGGGGCTACAACGGGCGGGTATGAACCCATAATTTCGAATTAATAAATCTAGTTAGCAGTTCTGAGAATAGTTAAACATGTATTTGGATATACAGACGGAATTTCCCAATTATATGTGTACTTAACGCAGCACGTGCAAAGAACGTATAAAATATCATTTCTAATATCGAAAGCTTTGCCTCGTGGAGCTCGGTTAAAGAAAACATGAAGGTTGGCTTGGTCGTTCAGTCAGCGAAGATCAGTTCTGTGCCTCATTTCTCATCTTGTAGCCAGTCTGTCACGTGTCTCTATGTGATCTGGCTTATGATCGTGACACACATGTGATTGTTCCTTTGACGGCGCGTATCTAGTGCAGCTAGCTCTGTGCCAGAGTAGGAATCCGACTGGCCATTCGTATACATTTTACGTTTCTTTACACAAAGTTATAACTTGACGGATGTCGGTGAAATTTGGTGTTGAAGATCTACACTAAAATTTATAAAGCTAATTTAATTTTTGTCCTTTTGAGTCCATTATACAATTTCGAGTAATTTGCTTGAAGCTCAAAACGAATGTTAGTGTTATTTTTCTTCAAAATTTATTTTATAATACAAATAAAATGTAATTATTTAACACCTTTTATTTTTATTTGAAATTTTTATCGATGTAATGCATAAATAACGGAATTTAAGTAACGTTCTGGCAGTATTGAACCACTTCCAGTGTATTTCACCCTGGGATTTATTTTAATTCTATCCTGTTTGACAATCTGTTCTCTTAATTACGATTTCTCGAAGGACGTGTCCCCCGAAACGTCTGTGTCTATAAATTCGCTGTCACTCACGCCAATATTTCGAGCCCTTCATAATCACTTTGTTTACAGACGTTTCTAATTTGTGTTCTTTGTCCAGAATAACACTTTTATATTAACTTACATGTTATGACTTGTTTTACCGGCCACTAAAATATTTTACCTGCAAATATAATGAGACTCCCTTTTGGTCTGGAACATTTCGTCTCATTCCTGATCCCACATCCCATCATTCAGCCCTGAAAATGGAGACAGTATGTTCCTTCAGAAATGGTGGCATATACCTATGATTCTATACGATGGACAGCGGGTCAGTCATCTGTCACCCTGAGTAGTTAAACTGACAGATGGTTGTGTTTATAAAAATAAGTCACAATGTTTCGACCATGTATGATCCAATTCTTCTGTTAGCCTCGTCATCATGTTTTCTCTCTTCTTCTTAACATCATATTTTACTGTCATGATACCTACAACCGGATATCTTCCTACGACCACCAACAAGCTGATGTATTCCTCTCTCAAGAACGAGGTTCGGCCACAGACAATTCCATTTAAGTGACATGTAGGCTGATAACTAACTCTGCGAAGCAGAGTCGGCTAGTCAAGACACTTCTTCTCGCCTTTTATGGGACCCGAAGGTTTATTGCTCCGTTCACAAGAGCCAGTGCTAGACCCAATTCTGAATCCACACATACAAGTCCTATTTCTTTACGAAGTGACGTAATTAATTAGGGTCCCGGCGATCCAATGTTCAGATATTATCAATGCGAATTTTCATACATCGAAAGTAAAAGTGCATGATTTTGAATCCTTGTGTTAACCAACTCCTCGTATGTTCAATTAAAAAGAGAGCTGTCCCTTTACACGCCATGTAGGCGCTTGTGGGGAGTTGTGGTATAGCTCCTACTCATTCTCAACCTCGGCACTAGACACCGTCACGCCCGAGCCGCGTTTTACACCGGGAAAGGACCCCGGAACCCATTGGATAGGAGGTTGGGTGGGCCCCAGAGCCGGTCTGGAGTCAGAGGCTAGAAGAAAAGTCCTCTGTCCCTGTCGGGGATCGAACCCCAGTCGTCCAGTCCGTAGTCAGTTACTACACCTACCTTCAACTGAGTGTGAGGAAAGTTAGTGGGGCCCATTCTAGATTTGAATTAATGTGTATTTTCGCCTATTTGGGACAACAATTAGAGGCAAAGATATTCTGATATAGCTACCAATAAATTATTCTCAATTGATGCTATACGTAGTTAATTTTAAAGCAGTTTTTTTTTTGTATCTATAGTTGTTGGCCATTTAGTAATGCCCCATCGAACTCATGAGTAAAAATATGTGCCCGTTCTAGTCTATAACTTGTTTTTAATTGTTTTTGCAGTACTGGCTTAATATTTTGCCCATATTGATACAGTATATGTATCTTACCACGTCCTAATACTTAAGCTTCTGAACAACGACCATGCAGTCTCCATGTTAGGCATTTTATTGGCAAGTTGCTGCCACAAGAATACACCGCAGTTATGAGAAGATGAATGTTTTATGCCATCAAAAAGTTTTATTGCCCAGAAAGTCGTAACTTTTAGAAAATGTAGGCATTCGTGATTTCTGTGGTCGCATACCGTGAAGATTCGTCCTTTGAACGGTCTCGGTTTGCTTGGCCATGAATTCGAATCTTTTATATGGTACAGATGTGTCTTCATGTTGATGTTTAGGTGTTAATATAAAACCATCTGAACTAATTCACTGACCCCATGGAACTGACTGTTTATTAGGAAGCTAATAGTTGCTCAGCCGGTCAAGAAATTCTCCATATTTTATGGTCCCAAAATTTAATTCACAAGAGGCAGACAACGGTCTCTGTCATGAAGCACATCCTTTCATTCTGTTTCTTTAAGATTATTTTAATTTTTTTCTCTCTCTTCTACATCCTTTACATCCAGATGTTCTCTCACATACGGGTTTTCCAAACCAACACCTTAATTTTCTCCTACGTTAGAATTTCATACTTCACATAAGGAAGCAAAGAATGCAGTCCACGTGTTGCTAACCTACTGCACAAAATTTGAAACGATCCACTGAGATGTTTTAATTTAGCCCTCAGTTTTATTGCTGTGTTTGTAATGTAATACCTATAGGATTATTTATTTGAATATCTCAGCATTCTGTACCATAGGGACATTTGGCCCAATCCAGAATGTCACACAAATAAAATGTCCAAACGATTAAATAATATAACAATTTAATAAGGACAAGGCAAGACTTTGCTCCTTTCAAATATATATTAATAAAATACTGAAAGACGTTGTTTTAATTTCTTGAAGTATAAAATATGTCAGTAAAGGTATGCTAAAAATGAAATTAATTAATAATTTGGTTAATTCTAAACACCATCCTTCGTCTGCAGTCTGGTTTGTTCTGAGCCTCGAGCAGTGCTTTAGAGATTCGGTTTTCGGTCTTTTATGCTCTGTAGTCTCTTCGTTTACCTCCTTAAGGTATTCATGTCCGGCAGTGTGTGACCATTACTTGCGTAGGCGGCGTCTAATCCTTTCATGCTCTCCTCACTTCACATTCAGCACTGGCAGTAAACAGGCGTCTGCCTCCTACATCTTTATCCTGTATGAACTGGATCCACTCCGGCGATGCATCTCGCGTTACACTTTATCTTCACACCTTCGATGCCTTGTTCTGTCGTCGATGGAATTGTCGTCGTAACAGGAAAGATTTGAACTTGGAATCGATTCGAGAGATACCAGGTTTTCACGACGGCGCGTATGAAGATGGGTCTTCTGGGTTGTTGCGACATGTAGTCTGGAAGAAGTTCACGGACGTTTCAGAGGTGCGTGCTGCCTCTGTCAGAAGGCAGTCGTCATCTTCTGAGAACCGATATCTTCTTCTGAAAAGACATCACTTCCGCCACGAATTAGGGGGTACGACATTTTATACAAGGAACACGAAACAATATCACCAATTGTCATGAAATAGGAAATACGGCAGATACGAAATGTGTTGTATGATTTTAAATAAGACTAGGAAACCTCCGAAAGGAGGCGGCTAAGACCCTCTCTGCGTTGTAGAGCCGAGGAGGAAGACGAAGAAGATTGTATGATTTTAAAAAGTTGTACAGAACGAAAACATTGGACATTCAACTGTGCTAATTCGTTGCTCATCTAGAATATTTTGAATTTTTATGGAAAAAAACCGATTACATAATGGCCTAACATTAGACCCCCCTCCTGTTGAATGAATCCACTCCACCACCTAAAATTTGTTTTATTAAGATCAGTTTTAGTATTATATTAGGTCTTCCAGCATAAGTTATTTTCTTTGTGCCTTATGTAGATCATGTTTCAAATAAATTGCATAGTGAAAAATATATGTATCCTGTTATATCAGACATCGCTTTATTTTGTGACATTTTATAAATTTCTTTGTATTTCAAGTAAGTAATTTTCAGAAATGAAAAATTTAACTGACAATTTAATTGTCTATTTCCCATGTTAAATTTACTATGAATCCTTTAAATCGATAATTGATACATTTATTATACCTGTGGAACGCTTTGGGAACCCAAATTAAATGTTGGCGTTACAGATGCAAGACACTGAAGGATACGGATTTTTACTGCACAGGAAGCAGAAAATAGAGTAAACCGAATTTTAAGACCTCGTGTGACACATGAATTCACTATAAAGTTGTTGACACAAGAAATGGACGTTATCCCAGAAAGAGATGAGAGGACCAATCCTTGGCTGAGAATTACTAGAATTGCCTTTGTAAGCCTAAAATGTAACGAGTTCAAGGAAAAGAAGACAATCTGTATTCGATTGTGTGTTCATTTATAAGAATATTTCTGCTTTTATTTTCGTGACGTGATATTGGAGCTAAAATATTTTCATTCACTGACAGACATTATTCTTTTTGCAAAGAACGTATAGATGTAGCCAGTCTGAATACTATTCCATATAACTATTATTATTATTATTATTATTTATTATTATTGACTGCAAATGGGTTTATACCCGGTGGCAATGACCTACAATATGATACATAACAATAAGACAACAAAACAATGAGATACATCAACACAATGAGACAGAACAAAACAATAAAAAAGGACACAACAAGAACAATAAGACACAACAAAGCAATGAGATACATCAATACAATGAGACAGAAAAAAACAATAACAAAAAGACACAACAAAAACAATAAGACACAACAAAACAATGAGATACATCAACACAATGAGACAGAACAAAACAATAAAAAAGGACACAACAAGAACAATAAGACACAACAAAACAACACATCCCACTCAAAATAAAACAACTCATAAAATTACAAAACCATCTAACCTAAATTACTTAACTTAAAAATTAATACCACTTAGACATAAGACAATAACAGTAATGAATTACATACGTCATGAACTGATGCACTCACACAACAATACAATGAGACACAACAATACAACATACCACACTCAAAATAAAACAACTGACACAGTGGCATCTAAATTACAATTTGAAAGCATACAGATATTTTGTCCTGGCGTGGTATTTGTTGTCAGCCATAAAAGTGTAGGTGTTCCGTTGTTCCAGGGTGATCTAACCACGCAATAAAAAACAAACTTATAATTCATTTCACAGGCTATTTTATTTTAACCTGTGTTATTGATGTAATAATGCATATTTATATTCAATTAGGTCATAGGTTTTTTTTATTTATTTTAACGTGCAGTGTTTATGCAGTGCTTGATAAATATAACGAAGTCACGGTCCGACATTCATTTATTGGTTTCTGGGCTATGTTATTTATATTCACATACTAGCGAATGTACACAGTAGTCGTTTACATGCGCCTGAGATGTGAGTGCCAGTGGCAAATTTCTGGAACAGAGATAGGTGACGTTGGCTTCTCCGAGGTACAGTCGGACCACGCAGGTTGTTCGATTTGAAGGCAGTGTCATATACCTACTGAAAATCTGTTTATGGAAAAACAAAGTCCATGCATTACTTAATCAAACGTCGTGAAACTTTACCTCTTACGAGACAAATGCATTGTATTGAAGGTGTTTAAGAAGATGGTAGGATAAAAGCTGTCTCATTACACACCATAGAAGAAGCGTTTGGGGAGAGGTGAGATCTTGACCGCGACACTAGATGGACGTGAGTGGTTAGCGTCATGTCTTGGCCTTACTTTACCCCCGGGGGAAGGTCCCACCGATACCGATATGAGGTTGGGTGGGCCCCAGAGCTGGTCTGTACGCAGTGGCTAGAAGAAAAATGTCTTGCCTCTGGCGGGGGTTGAACCCCAGTCGTACGTAATCAAGACACCTTATTGAGAAGATCGTCGTCATCATCACCAGTGTCTCTACAGTCAATAAAGGACCTCTGCCGCCTCACACACGTGGCAGGTTTTTAAATCTGTTCAAACATTGGTAGGACTCCTTGGATGAGTGATCTACAGATGAATATCTGTATTTGTGGTTTATTAAACGACGCTGTCAGGAGGTAGGTTATATAGCATCAAATAATGGGATGATTAATAGATAAAATGTTTGAAACGATATGGAATGAATTGGTCGTGACCTAATTTAAGTTTATATTCTGTTACTTGCATGAAAATATTGAGAAAACTGAGATAAACCCCAGTTAGAAATAGACAGTCTCTGAACTGATATTTGAGCCCTAGACCTCCTGAATACGAAGCAGGAATACTAACCATTCGACCGCGTGGTTGGGAAATATATTTCTACGTAAGTGAGCCATATAGTTTTTTTCTGAAAACTAAGAGATCGCATCGTTTTGAATCGTAGAATGAACAACGCCGTGGGCGAAAACGGAAGTTTGACCACCCTGGGCCGCCGTCCAAAATTATCTGGGAACTAAAAGCGATGAATATTTCGATACTGCCAGCTGGATGAAGCTGTTACAGCAGCTGATCACAGCCGAATAATAAGAGCCAAGCAAGTCTTCCCAGTCTAAACTAATTTGACTTTACCCACGCAAACGCATCAAATAATATTTATATCCCGTGCGGCCGCTATCCAACGTGCGTGTGAAGTTCTTGGCTGAGACGCCAGACAACTTGTAGCAAATTGTTATGTGGTGGGAAAATGAACTATTCATTCAGCAGAACGCGTTGCCATGCGATCTGACCAATTTGTTTACTAGGCATAGACACAGCTTACATTCTCAGATACGAAATAACCACTGGCTATTGGCGGAATATAATACATGTGTTCACGTTTGAGGCATGTGGCTTTATAATATAGCTCAGCTAACTGAATGGAGCAAAGTCGTTCTTGACAAGTTGATAGATGTCAATCATAGAGGGTTCTTTTAAGCGTTCTCAAGAGCACGTATTCTGAATCAGGTGGTTATAATCCACAGCCTCCTACCCTATTTCTTTAAGAAGCATTTTATAGCATCCTCCTATCTACACGTAAGGTATTTTATAAGCAACGAAGTTCAATTTATTTGTTGTTCCAACATTCTCTGTATGTACCCAGGGCATGAAGTGTTTTAAAGACGGTAATTTCTCGGTAATTATTCCCTTATTATTCTTACTATGCATTTCATTTCTAATTATGTAGTTTCGAATGATGGGTTAATTGGTGTGACTAAGGAAAATCACGGAAACTTAGGTGAGAAAAACCGCTCTCCGGGCCGAGATTTGACCCCGAGATCACTCGACTATGACGCAGGAGTGCTAACAACTCTTTATTTTTTTTTTAGTAATTGGTCTCAACGTTATCTCTATACGTTTTTAACAGAGCTGCCTCAACTGCATAGGTTATTCAGTCCCGATGGTTGCGAAATTTGAAGAATGTGATAGGAGCGAAATGGCAATTCGAAATATAATTCCAAAACTTACCTGGAGAAACTGAGGAAAACAGCGAATATTCGGCATCCAGACACGCAGTAGAGCCAGGTATGCACTAAATACGAGCCGGTACTGCTAGCCACTCACCCACGAAGTTTAAAAATAATGTACTCATACAGCTTATTTGTCGTTTGATGACAAAGGTTGTCAGTGCCTATTTTATGCTAAATTAATTAGTCTTTAACGTTTTAATGTGTTTGCTATCTGTCTCTAAGAAATTAATTCGTGTTTTAAAACTTTTCATACTTAACAGAAATTATATGTAATACTGAATCCTTAACGTAGGTTACCCAGTCATTTATAGGCTTACGAATTTTGTACCCTGTGGTCTTATCAAAGGATTAGACCTTGCTGTATGCGTGTATGTTTGTCTGTCGGTCAGTCACTTCATATTCTGACTTAAGTATGGAGATAATTATTGAAGGTTCTACTTTGCTAATTATAATGAGACAAGTCAACAGCTTCGATCCTCTGGAGGACAGCCACCAGAAAAGTCCTTCTAAAATGATGTAACAAAGTTTAAATATTTTGGAACGACGGACTCAGAAATCTCTACATACTGTCTACATATTTAACACGATGCAATGCCATACTAGTTCTATGAAGTAGAGATCTCCTTGAGTAACTGACAGTCGCTTAGCGTGTCAATAAATTCCCCTCCTTGTATGGGCCATGAAGGATTATTGCCGTATTTGCACCGCTACTGGAATCTAGCTTGAGGTAAATGAATCCAGTCCACATCCTTGTCTTATTTCTTTAAGACAAGTTTTAATAATATCCTCGGTGTCCCTCCCCTTCCGGTAAATTTTAATTTTATCTGTGCGTGTTGCATCTCATCATCCTCGATTCTGTCACCCTTATAACGGGCAATCCTTCCAACACATAACACGTCAACGGCAATTACCTCTAATCCTTGCTGATATTAACTTCTGTTTGATTGTGAATTTCACGTGAATACATAATTTGGCCGGAAATCGTGAAGTGGACGCTTTACGGAGATTCATGTTACGAAATTTAGCTCATACGAACTCCTTCGATGAAATGCATGCACTGCCCTTGACTCATGATCCGAACTGCGGTCTCGTTCATCCGAAATCTTCCGAAAAAAAACACGTGCTGACGAAGACAAAGGACTCTACGTCGCTCAGACATTCAACCACACCGGGGGAGAGCCTGAGTCATTTTGCCTTTGGTGTGAATCTTTTGAAGGAATTTACTGCTTCAACAATTTCTGTGGTTTGCACTCTTTTATCTTAGCTTTAAAGAGGAAAGGTTCTAAAAACAGTGTTGTTGTCCACAGGACGTATTTATGTTTAAAACATTTTTTGTTTTTATACCGTGCCTTATAGCCTAATCTCTTTCTGTTGTTTGCTGTAATTGTTGGGAACATAACCCCCAAATATAACACTGCGCTTATGGGATATGGCGGCTTTCCAGAAACGTAGCTACTTGTAAGAGTGGATTCTGCATGTATCGACGGATTTTATAACAATGCATCCATATTTGAAACGAAACGAAAGATTAGGTATATAGTTAGTGTTTCATACACGTGTAATCATATCGTAGATGAATGTTTAAATATCGTCTCTCTTATGTTTCTGTGGCTTGGGAACGAAGGGCGAGTTCAAAATCTGTGGTTTCTCACGGTTCTGGAACAATGGAACGTGTTGTGTTGGTACATTCTACACCGCATTCATCCGGAAAGAGTAATGTATGCATTTCAACGAACTGATGTGACGTTTGTCCCACTATGGTCATTTGTGTCCTTGTGTATTTGTGCGCGTGCACGCACAAAATTGTGACGTCTGCGCGTGTTCATTCCTGTTAATACCTTTGAACTTTTAACCAATTTTCATGTGACTCTGTGTTTTGTGCTGTCAGAGGGGATCTAGCCTATTTTTTTAAATTCTGTATGATCGGGTACCAACATGGCGATGGTCCGAATGTGTGAAGAAAAATTACAACTTCATTAAAGCCAATTTTGGTATGATATAACATTATAGTCTTGAGTAATTTAATGGCATTATTTGAGTATAAATGTAAATATAACGGCAAATGAGAGCTACCTCAAATTCTTTACGAATTTTATTTTTATTACTAAACGGTATGGGCTAACAACTTGGTTTTGTTGGTGACGTCACAGTTCTAGGAACTTAACAGAGATTTTACAAATCGTGAAAAATTAATGTTACCTCGAGAAGTGAATAAAAATGTAATATTCTTTTTCAGTAAGATTATATATTAAAAGCACCAATATAACGTTTACATAAGTCGAACTGTGGACTTGACTGTACTTCTCTCCAGAGCTGAAACCTGAGATAAATGTTTTCAGCATGGTGTGGCCAAGACTTACACTGCGAGCCTTACGAGACGCTCGTAACGGTCGCTCACGCGCCAGGTTCTTTGCCCATATCTATACATTTGTTAGCATTTTGTTCGGAATAATTCAATTTATGTTATTACCTCAAAGAGATAAGTCACATTTTACATTAACATATAAAAGGTGACAAAATTATTCTGATTTTCAGTGTTTTAGATAGTAGACAAGTTAACAGTTTTTGATTCAAATACCAACAAGCATTAACAGAATTAAAAAGCCCTGCTTCACATAATTTTATTATTAACGTCTAAGGAACACTACGAGAAATTTGTCACCAGATGTGAACCTCCTACACCGGGACACGAACTAGGAGTGCTAACTGCCAGATCACATCGACATACACGATTAACTTCAGTCTCCTTTGTGTGCTAATGAGCTCTCACTGTGACGTAGAAAGCGATTAATGCATTGATGGACAGCAAGACAACGCCTGATGGACGGACGGACGATAGAAAGTTCTAGTGTTACGTAATGTATCGAGGTCGCCACGGCGCCTCAGGCAAGGCAGCTAGCTGCCTGTCAACCGAGCGTACGAGGAAGGACGACATATGAAAAAATTAGTTGAGATCAGAAAATTAAAACTTCAAGAATTCTTATGAAGCCCCATATAATTTCAGTAAATAATTTCCTTCGGCGATGAACGAATATTCCTTTCGGTTATTTTGTAACGCTATATCAATTTGATAATTGTAGTGTGTTTCTTTGCAGTGACATTGCAGCATAATCTGCGTATTACTGTCCATTCTCCGTACGTTGTTTGATCAGTTTCAACTTTTTTTCAGACATTTTCTTCCACATTTAAGATCGAATATCATAAAAGCAGTCGCTAGTGGTCGTTTCAGGCCTTGAAGATTTGTTAATAACAGTCAAAGGGACTTTGTAGCCACTTTGTATAATTTCGAATGAAACTATACCGGATCGTGAGTGGTAAGAATTTGTACCGAGCGGTTGTGGCCTGCATTTTAGTAGAGGAACTGCTAAAAATCATGAATACCTACAGTTAGTATACTATAGCCAGTTACTATTCCGATATTTTTAGATTGTATTTGTAATGTAGCTTGGGAACGCCATCTTGCTTGGTGGTAATATAGTGGAGTATAGAATGACAACGCTAAATGATTACGAACGATAAGTTGCATCGGAAGCTGTCATGGCGTCTTTTAAGGTACTGCCCGGAAACGTTCCAGAAGATACTGAGCAATATCACAGTCCGTAGTCAGGATTCGAATTGGCGACTTCTCAAATATGAGTTTGACACTTTGCTTTAACATTACGCAGGATGGTAATTTTACAAGTAGTATAAGCTAGTTTGATATTTAATGGAAAATGGTATCTTCTGATCTTAATCCTTGTCCACTTTATTCGTTTGCTTTGCCCTTTCTGTACCCTAACATCCTGTTCTGTTTCCTTTCAGTGCTAGTAAAATAGGAAATGAAGTGTAATAGCGTTGTTATTAAGAACATGGTTTGCCACGCATAATCACACGATCTATGTACGCAGTCAGTAAGTTATAAAAGCCGTATCCTATTATGTATTCCTATACATAAATATAGTGTCTACCATTTCTATTATTAACAACCTAAGTGGCTGATGCGAGGCCTCTGAAGAAGTAATTAGTATGTATTAGGTTTGATGATACAGGAGACGGTCTCTGGGTTTAGTCTTTAACAGCAACACGCGAATAGCCCAAAATAGTGATCATCTAGCTTGGGGACTGAACCTGTCACCGTGTGAAGTTAGATTCTTGATGAATTCGGTTACTGTGTCTCATATTTTGGCGAATTTTACGTTCTCGTGGTTTCTAAAAAATTTTATTCTTCAGACATTTGACTAGTTGTAAGGTTATTTGGTCATTGAAGTTGGCATGGGGAATGTGTGTGCCATGTGCAGAACGGATAACAGTGTTTTAGTTGAATCTAAAGGTTTGTGACGATGGTATAGATTAAAATACGAGGATACTTTGACATTATCGATCTACTTAATTTTTAATTAAAACAACGTTTCGTACACTAGAATTTGTGTCCCCTCCCAAACGTCTTTGTAATTAATATTATTTATTTTATTTAGTGTTCTGTCTGACGACAGGTCCATATGAACAGGATCCTTCCATCCTTTTCTCGGACTGGGACCTGTTCATATATGTTTTTTAGGCAGGTGATACAGGAGTGGTTTGCCATTGCCTTCTTCAGTGTGTATGGAGTATAGAGTAATTGTTGGGATGCCACGGAGAAACCGGGGAAGCCCCCGGAGGAAAACTCCGTGTTGCCTAGACCACGGCCTTGCCCGACACAAGTTATAAATTCGGGCACCGCCGGGAATCGAACCCGAGACCCCCCAGGATTACAAGGCCAGCGTTCTAACCGCTAGACCACCGTGGCTTCTCAATTAATATTATGACGGTGGATAATGTTTAAGAAGTTTGCTATTGGAATATTTCTGCCGTAAAAGCTCATGACAGGAGTCAGATTTGTTGTTTTAAATATCCAATAGTTATGATAATATTATTAAAATGTACTTTAGGTGCACATGTTATAAATTTCTGTAGTAGGCTCAGCTGGCTCACTGTAGTTTACATTGACATGCCTACGTGATTATACTGAATCTCTGGTTTTCAGAGCTGCAACGAATATCTATCATGTTATTAAAAATGGAGGCTTAAGGATGACCTTATACCAAGAGTTCGGTTAACGTTTATCATAGAACTGTCTAAAGATGTAAAATATAAACACATGTCACGGGATTAAATGGCAGTTTTATGAAATATTTATGTGGTATCTTAAGGCGTCACGAATTCTTTGTTAGACGTTCGCTCCGATAAATAATCTTACGTTGATATTTCTGGCAAATAACCTTGCGTATTATAAAATTTCCACACGTCGTGTTTCGTTATACACTAGACCAGTGGTTGCCAAACTTTTTCGGGCCACAATAAACTCATCCCCTGTGCCACCTACCCTACCCTGTGAAAAGCATTCTTCAGAATAGCGGTTTGCACGTCACACTAAGGAAGATAATGACAATAGAGTTCAAAACAGTAACAATTAATTGCACATTTATTTAAAATACAATTATAATGTTTTAGTTTAGTTTATTAAACAAAATTGATTAACTTTATCCAGTGATACCAGCTTTTCAAAGTCTGATAGTTATTTAGCAAGAGTCTTAGATACCACATTTAGTAACGACGAAGCGGAGAATGTGTTTCGCTGTAGGCTGTAGCCTGGTCAATCGTAAATAAGCGAACAGCGCTCGGAGGGGCCCCACCTCCAGCGCACCCCAGGGTATAGCCCACTTTGGGAACCACTGGACCCTGCCAACCGGGAATATGTTCTAATCTTGGCCCTTTGTTTATAAATCGATAACAAGCATGAATAAGAAACCTGATTACAAGTGCTATTCTTTATCTCATGAGCCTTCTTGCACGTTGTAGACGATACGAAACAAAATACATTGATTGGTTTGATTAAACATTGGATATACCAAGCATGTTTTTTTTTTTGTCTCTAAGAGTGTGAATACAACATTCATGTATGCATGATTTTCCTGCCATTAAAATTTAAACAGGTACGCCAAGTGTGTTTGATATAACAGGCATATTTGGCCGATAATCTTTTAGAAATTTACTGACGTTTCAGTAGTTCTTGCTGCCTGCATCAACAACGGCGATAAACCCTGCTAATGGAGGTAGAAATTACCTACCGAACGTCTTTGAACTTCTACCAGACTACACGGCAGAAGACAGTAGTCATCTTCATAAGCGCAGTCTTGAGAAACACAAATATCGATCAAAACACAGAAACCTTCGATTAGAATATCCGGTATGCTTTCTGAGATTCGAAGCATGAACCTCCAGAACACGAACAAGTGGTGAGCGACACTTTAAGTTTTATCGTACTGTAATTCCCGAATATTTTAATTAATACTTTTGCTGTTTGAACGCGAGAGTGTTTGTATTCTCTCGCGTGTCGAACTTGGTCCGCAGGCCACACCTTGTTCTAGATCATCATGTTTTGTTACGTCATTACACATTACTCGTATACCAGGCGTGAAAGTTCATCGACGTACAAAAGCAGTTGTGGGGTAGACTGTCACGCAACGCATCTCGAGGTCACGAAATTCACAGATTGCTTACGTAATGGCATTACGCGTATTATAAAAGGATTCCAGTAAAATATGCGTTGCATTCGAAGCTATGAAACTGATTTCAACTGCCATTACAGCACTACTCCGAGAATATGTACATTTATTTGTGCGGAAGCCACCGATTTATTTCCGCGTGTAAACAGTTTAAAATTCATGGGCAGATGAAACGAAGTAATGCAGTTTTCGAAATTTGATACATATGGAAAAACTACGTTTAACGACGTATTGCCGCAAAAATATATCTATAATTCGTACAGACAGGGTGAAGGAAGAGTCAGCTTTAACTTAGATGACGAGTGTTAACAAGAGTTAAGGTTTTAATAAGGTCGCTTTTCCCAGATCTGATCTTAGCAAGATTTATTGTTAATCCGAAGTAACTATTCGTTTGCTCAATGGACTAGAGTTTTCCTTATTAAAAATTAATAAGGCGGAGATAATCTGCAAGTAATGAAACAATGTCACAGGGAAATTAAAGTGTCGGTATTCATAAGAACAACAAAACGCATCTCAGTCAAATAAGGGCGGTTCCGTCTACTGCTGGGATAGGAGGTAGCCGACATGTGACGGCTGAACGTCAACCACTCCTTCAGGCCACCCCGGCGGTCTACCTAGTGACTAGATTCCTACCCACACGTTCGAAAGATCCCTACATAAAAATAAAAAGACACGCTTGAATATAATTACAACAAATCATTTCAAGACGAGAGCAGAGCTAAATCTCGAAACGTCTTGCCTTTTTTTTCCAAATAGACCTCAAACAATGTACGATGTCTTATTATTCTTATAATGAATAATCGATTGTCATAAACTTTTCGAGAACCTTCATAAGGAGATTATAGAAACTCCGTGATCAAGAATTTTCTCGCCTTTCATAGAACTCGAAGGTCCAGTACCATGTTTACAACAACCAGCCTCAGGGTCCTGTCAGACACCAGCTGAATTACATCCAGTTCACCTTAATTACATTAAGAACCCCATTGCTTAGCACGTGGGCCTCACTTCATACCCTTGATCACCTAATGCAGAATTTCCAAACTGTGGCTATACATCCATATATCGATACATATTGCCCGCCTCTGCTTCCAAATGCCAAGTGTAAACTGAACATACCTTACGATACACGCTCAAGTTATCTTGGGAGTTGCCACTAGGTCTGTTCAGCCACGTCAAGGTCGCGCTTAATGGCGTTCTGATGACTGTTACGAAAATATTCGTAAAGTATACCTTTATTATTAATGGTGTATCTCTCTCTCTCTCTCTCTCTCTCTCTCCACACTTACTGTGAATAACTTTGTTCTAACCTGATTTTGTTTGTGGTTAACCGTTGCTGACCTATGTCACCCCACACAATACTGTGAACAAGTGGTCGAAGGATCGCAACAGAGCAAATGTTTCCTGTCAGACTGATACAGAAGCCCTCTTGCCAGGCCCGCCCCTCATTTGACTGCTAAGATATCCTGCCTGTGTAGTACTGTATATCTGAGTCATTTCTGTATTTTTGCTAACAAATTGGCAGCACATTCCTGACCTCTGTTTATATAACAAGGAAATTCCTGATTTTTTATAGGTTAACTTAAATCGTTAGGATAACGTACGAGGTTGAGGTGGATTTGGTAATTGAAAGTTTGGGATTGGGGTGGGTATGGATGGGTTGATGGTAGTGGCTTAAGACTGTGTTCATTGGTGGAATTCTGAATCAGTTGTTCTGATACCATAGTGCTGGTTAGTGAACTTTGAGAAACTTTATAATAGTATGAAGAGTTTCACATAAAGTCAGAGCCGATAAGGGTACAAATTAAGCTCTCCCGTCTTTAAATATTCGGACTTAAAGATGGATGTTTCTTCCGTGGGTATTTCTGCCGTAGTTTACATTGGGACGGAGATATTTTTGTTATCACACGCGGTACAAGGGATCTATTCCAACAGAAATAAGGCATTATACAAACTTGTAGCTAATATTTGGGTCTCTGACAGCTTTATAACCAGTATCACTGTCCATTTCCAAATTGCAAAGGCGGATTAGGTGGGTGTATAACGGAATATACCCACGCTCTTGGCCTCGTAGTGCCTTAACCGACATCGATAGTTTGTGTGATCGACATCTCCGCAAGAGAAAATACTGTTGCTTTTTTCTGTGTTAGGCGTTGTGTATATAAACCAAGCCTCAAAGTTTGCATGGACTACATAGTGCAGAATTTTTATTGAGCCCCAGGCAGTTCTGTATCTAATAAAAACATTTCCCCATGTTATGGAACGTGGAAGTTTTATTACTTAATAACAAAATTCTAACATTAGACGCTATCCTGAGCTAAGTTAACCATATTCACAATTTTAGAACCTATTTCTCTGTGATATGTTTGAATATTATCTCATCTAATCCTGGTTCTCGAAAGTGGATCGTTTTCAACCAATGTATTGCTTGCATTTACCCCATGCGTGCTATATTATCTGACAATCCAATTTTTATCACGTTTATGACACTCAGAAGACGAGTGAATGGGTGAATGTAATGGGGTTACTTTAAAATTTATTTAAAATTATAAATAAAATCATAAATAAAATTATTAAGGTCTTTTACACACGGAGCGACTACTAACATTCACGGACGTAGGACCTTTTACGCGGTGCTGTTCAAAGGCATTGATTCATATGAGTGATTTTACACGACGAGCCACAAGCAGAGTGACCACGGGCTACTCCTATCCTCCGTTCCTCTGCTTTTCCTCGTACAACGGCAGTAATTTCGAAGCGTTTGGTGCACAGAAGTTCAGTTTTGAAGTGGAGTGTCGTTTTTTTATCTTCTCCTGTATCCATTTTGAAATTCGTTGGGGTGGCGTGATCTTCGTCTATGAATCGCTTATTCAAAACAGTGGCGCCACTGATACACACAGAACGATAATGTTTGCTCTGTGTGTAACCTAACCTAATCTAACCTAACCTAATCTAACCTAACCTAACCTAACCTAACCTAACCTAACCTAACCTAACCTAACCTAGACGGCCTTGTGATGGGCCGATCGTCGATTCTACAGAAATGCTTGAGAGATTGAATACAGGCCACAATATAATTCTTACTGAAATAAAACAAAATGAAAGATTATTGTATTAAAACTTACGAATGTCTAAGATACGTGATACCAGTGCCAGAGACTTCCAGATTTGGTAATGCAAATTCTGTTCCTCGCTGGCCACGATCGTCTGATGGCCTCGCACGGTTCGGCCCTGATTCTAAATTGTGATTGTTTGAAGAAAACATCAACGTAAAATAACGTATACAAAAGAATTTGGGGTGTTTGGGACCTGTTAAACACGAACGGGGCCGTTTCTTTGTGCCAGAGACAGTTAAGAAAACAAACAGTACTGCTGCATCTACCTCTCGATTGACCCTGCCTTAGTTTCATGATGTTTATCCATCTTGTTAGTATCTGTGCCAATCGTTTCTACGTACGCTACTCTCAACTGGCACTTTGTTCATGTCTTGTAGCAGATCAGATATCAAAGAGAATTTGCACAATTCTCGGAAGGCTCCTATAGCATTTACTCCAGGGAATAAAGACTTTTTTGATAATCTTACAGTACGAGCTGCTTGCTACTCAAGAAACTCAGCTCCTTCTATGGAAGCCGAAGGTTCGTTACAGTGTTCACAAGATTCCGCCACCAGGTCTTATCCAGAGCCAAACCTCTTGTCATATATTCTCTTCAGTGCCCGTTTTTCGAATACCGTATGTCATTTTTTTTCTTAATGTGCTGGATCGGGTTTTACATCCATAGAAAACTGCAGGTAAAACTAAGCCTATAGTTTTATGTAGGCTCCTTTATCTTTTTAGATAGCAGTCGGGAAGACAAAAGTTTCTGACAGGTATTCGTCTTTCTTAATTTCGTCGTGAATAAAAATTTGATGTGTTAACTACATTTATACGGAGTATCCCGTAAGTCCGAGGCCATAGGACGACATTGTTGTTGGGAAAAATTCGGAAGAATTTTAAGAGGGAGAAGTTGTTGGAAGTTACGTCTTTTCATTATGAAGTTTTGGAATATTTTATCTATGATTTTTACTCAGATTCAAATATCATTTAATAAACTATAAGTTTTTAAAAATGTTAAGTCCTTCAATTTTTGTAACATTATTAATATTTGTGTTGCTTAAAATCAACTTATTTCTTATTTCCGGGCTTAATGTATTATATGGGTTAATTTCCGGTTACATTGTTATTAAATCGCAGTGCTAAGATTGCTGTCTTCTGGGTTGTAGCGCCGTGTAGTCTGGTAGAACGTTTCGGACGTCCGGACGAACACGCGATAACCCATAAGACAGCCATCTTGTTTCCTGCCGTGGTGAGAACTTGAAATCTGTGTCGACATTCTTCGTGTAGTCATAGACTTGATATATAAATATGACCAGCCCATTAAGAGTTAATTTTTTGCGTGTTATCATAAGAATCCCTAAAAACTGAACTTCGAAAATTTGTCTGCTCCAGATCGGAATCTTCCTCTCAATTCGAGGTCGGCGTAATTTTTTCTCTGCTGAAAGCTGTGCAACACAAACTCTTAATTTCAGTATCGATGTGAACTTGAGATATTAGTCAGATTAATCTCCGTGAAGTTTGCATTGGTCTTTCTAAGAATTTCTCTATTGATTTTCTGATGTAAAAATTTTATTCGTTTGTCACGTGTTCTGCGCTAACTAAATTACTAGAAATTGTGTTTGATTTCTTAACAAAAGCTCATAATATAGGACGTTCACGGAATTTATTAACAGTAACATGGAAGAAATATCATAAAGTGTGTAATGATACCATTTATATGCCATGCATGTCTGTGACCAGATTGAAAGTAGGGGTAAGATAAAATGTGTAACACGTGCTATATGCTATTATGTTCGCCAATTCGGGGTAAAAATAAGTTTCAAGTGCGTTATTTGCTGTTTTGCGTCCCTGATTTGTGTTAATTATTTAATGGAGATACAAATTGGTGGGATTTGAGGTTTTCACGGCCGTGAGTCCGAAGATGGCTGTCTTCTGGGTTGTAGCGCCCAGTAGTTTAGCAGATGTTTACCAACGTTTCAGAAGTCCTAGCTGCCTCAATCATCAGGGCGCTTAGGAAAGAATTTTACTCGTCACTCAAAAATACAAATACAAATTGGGGGTTTTCATAACTAAACAAAAGCACAGATGCACAGAATTATTTGGAACTTGTCTTTGTTGGCCACATTCGCATTCCCTCGGAATACCTATTAAATTAGCTTTGTCTGTTCGTCTGACGTCTGTGCACATGTAAGAACTGGATAACGGTTGAAGAAATTGTTGTGAAATTTGATATTGCTGAGTTTTTTTTTAAAAGTTGTGGTCAAAATCGGGTAGCAATAACGGAAACTTTATGTGAAGACATACACGCGTTTCATACTACGAAATAAGTGGGTGAGAAATTGTTCTCCGCGGGAAATTGCTGACCGAGAAATTCCCGGTCATTCACTCATGTCATAATCCCGGCAAACTCACCACACTTGTTAAGTTATTTGAAAACATACTATTAAGTAATTTTCTTAAATAAGAGTGAAAAATAAGGCGATTGCACCATGTCTAAAATCTGTTCTGTTGATGAGCTGTGGGCTTATAAAGCTGTAGATTTGCTGGGGTGTTCAAAAAACGTACAGACCTGCAATTCAGAATCATAAAATGCACTTTTCCAACAGTGATTGAATTTAATATTAACAATAGATAGTATCTAATAGTCGTAAGAGTTGAGGTTTTCACAGCGGTGAATTTGAAGATTTCTGTCTTCTGGGTTGTTGCGCTGTGTAGTCTGGCCGATGACATTCATCGCCCTGATGACGGAGGCAGTATGACCTCTAAAACGTTGGTAAACATCGACCAGATTACACAGCGCAACAACCCAGAAGACAGAAATCTTCATACTCATCGCCCTGATGACGGAGGCAGTATGACCTCTAAAACGTTGGTAAACATCGACCAGATTACACAGCGCAACAACCCAGAAGACAGAAATCTTCATACTCATCGCCCTGATGACGGAGGCAGTATGACCTCTAAAACGTTGGTAAACATCGACCAGATTACACAGCGCAACAACCCAGAAGACGGAAATATTCATTATCTAATAGTCGCTTACTCGGTCAAGAAATTGTATTATGGAACCCGAAAATTCATTATCGTGCTCACTGGAATCCGTTACTGGATCCTGTCCCGAGCCATTTTAATCCATTTCATATCGTAACGTGATTTGCTTACATATGTTAATCAGGTTTGAAGCTTGGAGACTTGTCGGTTGCTGGCTTCTTATTCTAAACCAGACACGTGTCGGCTCAACCATAGGCTCAACAGTCTGCCTCAGCATGAGTTCAACTCATTGTCGGTCCACCGCCTGAGCGCAGTTAGTAATGAGCCAGCCGCTAGTTTATAGTAATCCTGTGATTACAGTAATTTTCTAGCTAGGTTATGACGTAACAAAGCGCGTGCAGTCCAGTAAACCGAACACCTGAATGCACGGTTTGTCCTTTGGGCGTGCTTGTGCACTTACTTTTAAAAACTAATGAGTGTGTTTGTCGGATTTTGGTAAAATTTTGTATGATGATTAATATGTTCTGCCACAGTGGTCTAGAGGCTTTTAATCCTTATTTGAACTCTAAACGAACTTCCTGTCTAGCTATATTTCGAAGATCGGGTGGGAATTTGTCATGTTCACTCTTCTGCGACGTCTTAGAGGAGTGCCTGGTTCGAATTCCGGGTTGTAGCCGACAGTAATGACCCAGGTCTTTGTATTTTTATTCAGATCCCTTCTCCTCCACAATAAATATCACTACAGTAACTTACATTTACCGATGACCACTTTCTACTTACCCCTCTTAGATCACTTATGCCTACCACGTATCATTCGACGATACTTAACCGTAGCAGCTGAGAGAACGTTATAAGACTATAAGTGTCTTGCTTGTCTCTTAAGCTAAAAAATGTTGTAATGAAAACTGCATAATTACCATAGAAATTTTGTCTGAACCTAAAATGTGATATGTCTATATAATAAGCTAGTTTTGGTAGGTTTCTGTCTGTGTGTTGGTTGGTTGGTGAAATCAACTTAGAATTTGGAAACTGTGTGCCTTAGATTTGAACCCAACTTTTCACTTTTTGTTTCTTTATTATGAACGAAGTTGTGTGAGAAACTGCATTCACTTGTCAGTTAACCTTTAAACGATGGCATATTCTAGTATATATGCGTTTAATCTGTACTTCAAATTCCCCAATGAAAAGCGAGAACTTGTTCTACCTCTCCCCTCCCGGTAATTAATGTCCAACTGTGGAGTAAAGAACACCTACAAACTGTATCTTTCATACTTTGCCTTGCGTTCTGAGGAATCCTGTACACGAAATCTGTTATCATAGACGCGACGGAATTAATATCTGTTTATTGCTGTTGTTGGTACTCCTGTGTGTTATTACATGAGAGCACGGTCTCACTTGCAAATTAATATCCCAGAAATATTTCCGCAGAAGGGCAGACGTTCGTTGCCATGGTTGAGTCGATACGAAGCTTTCACGTGATGATATACGTACAGCCAGCCGCAATGTTCTTCCTTCCCAGAACCGTTGATTAGTCCATGCCGAGTTCGACTAGTGAACAGCCACGTGTTCGTAGACTTCTCAACGCTGAGACAGAGGGTTTTAACCCGGCCTTAGCGGGGCCTTGCTGTGTTGTCTGTACAGTCCAGAGCCCTTGAGATGGGCCGAAACCCCGTCTAAGGAGTGCTACCGACTGCCCAAAGAATTCATAACATCAAATTTTATTCTGAATCGGAACTGGTCAGAGTACCAAATCCATTGCAGTTTAAGAATATTCGAACATATTTTATGATACAGTAATTGATTTTATGTACTGCGCAGTGTATCCTGTTGTTACGTAAGTGTGAGGGATTGTATTTATGTACGTGTTATGTGAATATTCATGTATACAATGTTACAGGATGAGAATAAAAGGACTTTGCACTTTAAAATTGATACAGAAAACAAATGAGGCGTATTTAGAACTTCACACCTACACCAGTAGATATAAAAACTCTCAAAGTTTTGTATTAACCGCACAGAAACTGAATATGTGCTCTGCGATTCACACGACAGATGTCGAGACTATAATTCAACTCGTACCAAACTTTGTGCTGAGTGTCCCTAGTGATGGGGGCTATGGCAGTTGTGATTTGCTGCCCAACTCCTGCTAAGATTGCGGCGTAAATGGATACTCGGCTGCCTGGTTCCATGTGAAATTGTGTGCCAAATGCACGTTGCACAGCTGTTCCACACTTCGTTGGCTGCAGAACACAGCAACTCCTTTGTTGTGGGGTAGCGATTTTCAAAACTACGACCATCATCACTAAGTAGTCTGTTAACCTGACAAGGAAATATCTTTGGTAAATTTTGTAGTACATGTATTATGTCTTATAAATGTCTACTTAAAGCTCACTAATTTGAAGAAATCCACTATTATATTTAATAACATAATCTATTGAATATGCGTCATCGAAAGCTTTTTTCGAACTTCTTCTATCTCCTATCGTATCCGTTCTATTTAAAATTAGTGTATAGAAAGCAAAGTCACGAGAAACGTCAGTGAAACTTGCAGTTTAATTGCCGTCCGAAGGGAGCATTTGATCGCTATTCTTGTTTGTTTATTCCTACTTTTGAACGAAACATCCTGCTGAGGACTTTAGTCCTCTGTGCAGCTAGCCAGAGACAGGTTATGTTGACACTAGCAGTTTTTTATGGTTTTATTCAGTCGCCCCCAAGAAAATGGTGGAATGGTTCCTTTAAATTGGTCGCGACTCATTTCTTCCATATTTCCGATTTATTAGTCATCCTACCATTCGATGCTATGTAGAACAGTCTAGCTGAAAAGCGTCCTTATATTAAGGAAGCTGCATACAAAGTTCTCTGACATTTATGATTAATGGAAAACCCCATAGAATTTTAAAATGTTCGATTTTTACCCTGAATAGAAAATTAACACGTTGGCTTCAAAGTAGTGATTCTTTCTGGGCATACATTTCGTACAGTGACCCAGCGGTGACCCTAACCCTACACTGGTAAAATAATTCAAAACTCTTCCTGCAAGTATTGTGTGACACTCTGATGGCGCTCAGAAACCTCTTGCATCTTTTCTGTTCCAACTGTGATGTTAGAAAAACACTATTTCGCTCCATAAAGACTGAACCTACATTTAAACGTTATAGTCACATGATCCACCGGTGACCCTCATGGGAGCCATCGTGTTAAACAGCATTCCGATTGCTGGCAAAGTATTATCCATTCCTAAATGTCAGGAACCTACGTAATTAATTTTTATTTTGAGGCGTTTGTGAAATATGCCTACAGAGGACGAATAATGAAGCGGTCATGTCAGTTTGTCCACATATCTTATCTCCCAGATCACGTAACCTACTTCGCTTCTGTAGGGGATTTACAGTAAAAGATAACTACGCGAATTTTGTATTGGTCTGTGTATACATTAGTCCGTTTTGTTTATAATTCCAGTTCAGACTTTCACAAACTGAAGAACTAAAGACCTACGTGTTGTCGTGCACATTTTTGACTTTCGTGGATGAGCCAAGTCGAATGTTGAGAACTATCCCTTTCGGCTAAACATCACGTTTGCTATTTTCTGGGCAGACATTGGTTAATTCTGAATATATGACTCAACCCCGGAAGCCAAAATTGTACAGTGAACTCCAGCGGCGAAAACCCGGGGGCAAAACCTCCATGCTGTTTTAAGCACCTTTTATAACATCGAAGAATAAGGTAAATTTAATCTGCGTTTCATTGAAGTTTCATCTAAATTTGATCCAGTCAGGGAGTGAGCGAAGTCGAAAGTAATTTTATGATAGTGTCTATTCTTCAGGATTTGTGCACTGGGGGGATTTTCTGAGGTGACTCAGAGGTGAATGGGATTTGCTGTTCGAAATTTGTGTGAACAAAACGTCTTAAATTGCAAACATCAACATGAAAAGTTGACCTAACTTCGGCTCTGTTGTTATGAGTAGTGCAGTCTGTGTTGCACTACTTGGCAACATTTCCACGTGCTTTGTTTTAGGCGCACTCTCGCGGTTGAACGACGGCGTCCATTAAAGTTAATCCTTTTCCCTAATCCTCAAAGCTGTGATTAAGGGAGAGTGGGCATGCTGTCTTCATCAAGGGCTGGTATGAAGCATGCTGTTTCCACCTGGTTACCGCGGTGCAGCGCTGTAAGCCACATCGCGTGCTCACTATCTGCTGTACGCGGCCATGTTGTTATACTCCATCAGTTTTGAAAGCTTCAGTGGCATAACTAATTTTATTCTCGAAATAGCGATTCTGTGGTAAAATCATCTATTTTGTGTTGTAGTTAAACTAAGCTACTACATGAAAACGGATCTAGTCTCGTTTCCAGTTAGCATCTAACACGTATGTGTGGCAGTTTTAGTGTGTCGATTTCTTCAAAGGACATGCGAATCGTCTTTCAAAAGAGAAAGCATAGGTGAGTGTAGATTTTATAAAGCGTGTTGTACTGCACAACTGTATTATGTAAAACCAGTTTAAAGTTTTCGTTTGTTTCTCTCCACCCACAGAGGAGATATCTAAATGGGTGCGGACCTCAAGGAACGCGTCAGAGTGACTTACGACGTGGCAAATTTCGTTGTTTCTCTGTGACAGCATTCTTGCTATGTTTTTAGCCATGAACTGTTTATATTTGTATTGCAGATAACTAAATTACTTTCTAACTGCGTGTGTTTATATAATATATTTAAGAATATATCACATCTAATTTAAAAACGTTGGTTACACAAATTCATACTCAGAAGGTAAATTGTTTTTAGCTTTTTAAACAGAGGTAGTATGTTTCTTAGGCTACTACAGCGTGTTTGGCAGAACGCGTATAATTTAATTGTTGGTTTTATTTTCACGCGTATAATAGAAACCGCGCTGACCAAACCCGTTTTTGGATGATTTACTGTTTTTATGATGCTGATACTGCTCTGTTTTTTTCTTATGTTGTGTTGGCCATAATTGTGCAAGAATTGGAAAGAAGTCCCTATGCACACAAGTTTAAAAATTTAGACTGAAGTTTACTGAACAATGAATTCTGAAGCGGTGTCACTTAAATTTGTTTGTTCTGATAGCTTCTTCAGACCATCGTCATATAATATTCAGATAATCACATACTCACTGTCTATTAACCGTTCTTTGAGTTCATGTGTATAATGTTTGTATGCATGTGTATATATATATGTGTGTGTGTGTGTGTGTGTGTGTGTGCTTGTGCGAGCGTGTTCGCGTGTAGCTGGAGAACGGATAAGCCGATTTATACCAGCCTTGGTACGCTTATTCCTTTTTACCAGAGGAAGAGAACGTATAAATCTCAAAATTTCGAAAAACTGGCCTGGTTTTGAATCACGGTAAAGACTTTGGGTTTAGGGATTATAATGCTTTCTCTGCGTTATTCAGCGATGCGTGATGAGTCATCAGGCCTATGATAAGGTTTTGGACAATAAAGATCCGTTAGAAAATGTGTCAAATTTCCCGACAGTAGCACTTCGAGAACGCAGCTAGTAGAAAATATTGTTATTGAAATTTGAGACTTGTATCACTTTTATGTCGAATGTACATAGGCGTATTAATAGGTTTAGGCTATATTTCTCGCTCTTTTTACCTGCGTATACTCTCATAAAGCTTTTTAACTGAATACTTCGTTGTTAGGTGGTCATCAGTATTGGTGATGCGGCAGATTGGGGCCTTTGATACGGTTAAAGCTATCCGTTCATGCGACTTGCTTGGACACAGCATCAGAAAATGGCTTCAGTGGCTAGTGAAAACGTTACCAGCATAAAAACCTAGCTTATGCTTTTAAAAAGGAGAATGGGATGGGGAGTGTCAAATGAAGCATGTTGCTTGCTCGATGCGTTTCAATATTGCTCATGGGTGAGTGTGACGTGGCTAACTTCAAACGATATCCGATCGTTAGTATCAGTTCAGTAAAGGAATTCATCTATGAAGTTGAAGATTCTGCCTCGCCTATCACGCAAACGCAACTGTGCTAATTGATAAGCTTCATTTGCTTATATGAAACAGGCTTTAGGCGTACTGATATTCTACCCTGGCCTTTTTTTATTCAATGTGCTAAGTCTTGTAGAACTTAATTGATGTATTGTATTTGTCACTGTAACTCAAAGCTCTCTTTGTTTGAAAAGAGTCTGAAATTAACATTGGCCATATATGTCAACTTTTATAACGCAACTGAGTACTCAGTATTTTAAACTACTGGGGTCCCATGGGGCTGAAACGTTGTCTGAACTGAGGGAAAATATGACAGAAATAAAGATGACTGTCTTCTGGGATGTTGCGT
>NW_019059988.1:123797-191406 GCF_000696155.1 Zootermopsis nevadensis | reverse complement strand
AGAAGTTAGAAATATACAAGTGTTTCAGACGTGTTATCTGCGTCCATCACCTGGGCGATCGTTCTGATAATGGAGGTGAATTCGCGGGTTAAAATCTGGCTTTTGAGACCAGCTGTTTTGACTAATAGTTTTCGATGTTTCGTTCATTCTTACAGGCAAATACTCCCTTCTGCTTCGTTTCAAATTCATTATTCACGAAACAACCCCTTGTTATATGCTTTTTAATATCAGATGTTGACAGCGTAATTAAATAAAGCACTACAATTAAGGAAGTCAAAGCGTCAACATTTTCGTCATACGATCCATAAATGTTCGATGAAAAATCACAATCTTCAAAAATTGAAGATGCTAAATACAGAGAGTTCTCCACCAAGTTCTTAAATTAAGATTGTGAAGCTACAATAGAAATTCAAGCGGTTGAACTGCATTATATATCGAGATTATGGGAAGTTTAATAACAAACAATTTATTACAGAATTACTATCGAAAATGCTACACCATCTCGTAGATTTCCTGAAATCTAACCCAGAAACTACTCCTTCAGTATGCACTGAAGTGTAGAACACATCACAAATATCATATTAAAATATGAAAATGTCTTGAAGCCGCAGAAAATCCCTGATGAAGATTGTTTTATATTTATCCAATATATTCGACGTTCTTCTGTTTTATACATAAAATATTATCTGACACTGAACATGATAGTGCACGGGAAATACAATCGTGTATTTATAGTTATAATATATACCAGATATATTCATCATGTGATCACTTTATTTAACGCTTAGAAGCATTTATAGTAGTTGATGCGTTATCGCTAAATAAGAGTTTAAAGACTGGCAAATAGCACTACATACTATAGATTTACGTCAGTCTAATTTGACCGCAGTAGTTGTCAAGTTGTAGTTTTTTATAAATTTGAATTATTGTCTTTAACTCTTTGTTTCTTTTCTGCTGGCACAAAATTTGAAAGAGATGACGTTTGCAGATTTGGATGGTAAATAACGCTGTTACCTCTACTGACGGTGGACCCATTCACCAGGGACTCGACAGAAACAATTAGCTGACTCCGCAAACTACAGTTCAGTGTTTGTTTGACGTATGTTTATGTTGTGGCATCTGTTTGTCCTCTAAATTCGTTAGTAATTTCGCTTCTATCGCCAAACAAAGCTCATCTTTTAACAACACTCGAGTTAAATGAGAATAGAAAGTAAACTGGTGTATATTCTTGGACATTTTCATACGTCTGTTAGTTTAGAATACGCGTGACGTTTTGGAAGCATGTATACGAAGTTTTATGATCGTGAATACAGAAATGGGGGTTCTTGGTCAATTAATACGCCGTTGTAGAATAGGAGTTGAAAAATGTTGTATCCTTTCATTTTTACCTCGACTTTAGACAGAAGCCAACTTCAGCGTCTAGAATCCAAGTATTTTGTTGGTGATAAACTGAACGAGGCACAGAATAGTTCTGGAAATATTAGCGAAGAAAACTTCTCAACTGGAATGATAATATTCATTACGCTTTCAAATTATCTCTTGCGATCAGCCTCGGCAGTGTTGCATTAAAAACCAGCTTTTCGGAGACAGACTGTCCATGATCGTCAGTGTTAGGAATTACAACGAATAACGCGAGAAACTCAGCTGTCATTAAGATTCTGAAAGATTAAATTTATTTGTGATTTCTTAATTTCGGATATAGTTTAGGTTATGGTAGTAAACTTACAGACAGACTTACAGTACGGTCCCATTCTTATGTATTTCATACAGGACGTGTTAACAAGCAGCAGAGGACGACGGTAGTCTTGACAAGTTCTCGGTGATTTGTGGAGCAAATAAACAGAGACTCCTTCTACGAGAATGGTTGGTATTAACTACACAAATCAATCCACCATTTTGACTTGACACGACACGCCACGTAGTCTGTCCCATGTGTTGACACTTTTTTGTCTCAAAAAGAAGATAGTCTAATGAAATTTCGGGTTGTGCTCTACCTAACACGTTATTTTGTGGGTATTCGAAGGGGTATATGGTTGATGTATTACTTGTGGGAGAATAATATTAAAACGAGTCTTAAATTGATAGTTTCTAAAGATTTGTAGAAGCTTTGACTCAATATACTGTCGAATAAATGTGAGATTTGAGATCCTTTTGGCGATGAAGATGATGTTATTCTTCTGGGTTATCATCGAACTTATCAGTTCTACTAAAATAAATGTTCATCATACAAAAATTGTTTTCATTTTTATTTTAAATGTTCAAGATGTATTAAGTTGAATATGACGAATATCTAGTCCCTATGCCGTATCACAAAGCATATAAATTGCAGTCTGAAGATCAGAAGTAAAATGATTACATGATGACCAGGTTTTAATATAATATTAAAATAGATCTGAAATATTTTAGGAGGGCATTGATTGGATTTATCTGGCTCAGGATACTGGCCACTGTGAAGTCTGTTGTGTACGCAGTAATGATTCTATGTTCCATAAAAGGTAGTTAATTTTTTGACTAGCTGAGCGACTATTACCCGCTCATGAAGGACTATAATCCAAAGAGTTAATTAGTTTATTACACTGTCTTCTCCGTGCTATTTATTGTCTTTGTAATTACGAACGTGTACTTCTGATAAATGAAGGCGAAAATTATGACGTAAGCAAAATCACAAAAAACATTTGAGGTACTGGTATGGAAACATTTAATCCATTTGAGCACATGCTTCCACTATTATGTTGTGGTGGTTCTACATCTTACATTAGCAGCGATTTGTCTGTAACATGAATACACGTATGTACCATAAATAGATACTCACGAGATTTTAATGATAGATGTTGTTTTTGCCTTTAGGAACAGCTCCATAATTATTTCACTGCCATTTATTGCGACACCATACCGATGATGAAACGTTGAATCTTACAGAGACACGAGAAAGATAAAATAGCAAGGTTTCATGAACCTTCTGGCTACATAAAAACGTGAAATAGCTTTGCCGCGTGAAAATAATTAATTGCTAAGAAATCTGTT
This sequence comes from Zootermopsis nevadensis, assembly GCF_000696155.1. The sequence goes on along the minus strand of NW_019059988.1, from coordinate 188,382 downwards.
ACTGTAGTTTTATAGTTTTTTTTCTCCTTGGGATACCTAGGATAGGAGATCAGCACTCAACAAGGCTTCAGTTTTACAGGATAACATAAGGAAATGAGCGGGACGGATTAGTGAGCGAGATACGAAGCAGTGACCTGATTCCAAGAAATATTTATTGTAAGATATTTGCTAACCTGCAACTAAAGTGTAACGCCTGAGGCGTACTGAAGAAATAATTGTATTAAAAAGAAGCGAGAAAAGTTAATTTAGTCTTTGCTCGGTAAATTGATTTGTTTCCGGAAGGAACGTCAGCATTGCTGTACGGTTGAAAATATAGCCTGGTGGTTTGTATCATCTGTGTTGCCTACCGTTCACAGAGTGGCGCGTTGTGGTTCTTTATGGGTTACAAACAAGTGTTTTATCAACTGAAGATGTTATTTAGTGTGTATAAGATAGAGTTCTTATTATATTCAAGACTTTTGGATGAAAGACATCGTACACTCGCTCAGAAAATAAATGCCTGTTGTAAAAGCCTCGTCATATAATAATCTAAATTCTTGAGTAACTTCTTCCTTCATAGGGGGAAATATTTTCATGATCACTTTGTTTAAATAATTGTAATTTATGAAAAGTAAGATATGAGGTTTTCATGGTGGTGAGTACGAAGATGGCCGTCTTCTCGATTGTAGCGACAAGGTGGTGAGGTAATTTGTTCGGTTTGTTAAGATATTATTAAAATATACAACTTCGGCTTTCGGGCATGAGCGTGAAGATGGTAACTGCAGTGTTTGCCAAAACGTCGAAAAATTAGCAACATTCGGCTAGGTTCATACCCGAAAACCGAAATTCTAAAATTTCGTCTTTGAACTCCAGTTATCAAAACTTAAGGAAAAAAAGATATTATTGAAAATTGTGTTCTGTAATCATCACATTTGCAAAGGATACGCTGTACACAAATTTGAAACTAAATCAGATGTTGTTTGGTCAGTCATTTATTCGATGACGTTTTACCTACTGTTAAAATGATTGAATGAAATGTGGTAGATTCGTTATGAATAATGAGTTAGGAGGGAATTTGAAGGAAGATGTACTTTTGCATTTTGAGGTATACTTAGTCTGTGTTGTCAGTGACCATCCGCTGTATAAGCTTTCTGGACGTCTTCAACTGGATGCGTTGCTTTTATATTGCATTATGCAGAGGTGACGTGTGACTTGTAACAGCTTCATACTTCCTGCTTGCCCTGTTTGCCCAAGCTATTCTGGGAAATAATTGAGCCCTTGTTCCTTGTTGGACTGCAGTAATGAGCTATCAGTATGTCGGAGAGAATGAGATTTCCATACGCCAACGTATTAATAACAAATTTATTGTTAGGAAAATTGTACACCACTAATGTTTGCTAACTTCAGTATCCGGAAAGTGTACTTGTAGAATGAGAAAGGATAATGGACGAATCTCGCATGAAATGTGCCAGGTTTTTTTGGTAAAAAAACCGATTCTCGAAATAGGGTCCCCTTGCTTAATTCCTGAAGTCAACAACTTTCATGGGATTAGCTTAGTTTATCTTGATGTTAAAAAGAAAGAAGTAAAGAAGATAAAAATAAAGAATACTGTTGTCAAATAGACTTTATGTACTTCATTCTAACCAAATGCAGAACTGAGGACCACTTCTTGTCAATGAACTACAATTCGTGTATTTTTACAAGTTTTAGTGTACATTTTTTTGTATTCAGATTTATTGTAGATGTTCTAATGGAAGAGATTCAAATGAGAATTCCGTAATTTTATAATTGCACAATGTATGGAAGTCCAAAAGACAATTTTACATGCCATTTATAAGGACCTAAAAGGTTGTAAGTGGATGTGAACAATACAATTTATTCCATACTTACATGCTCTGTTGGCGGCCTTCTGACTTCTGTGGTAGTAAGTAAAAATACAACTGGATGCATGACTTTAGATGGGAAGGGTTTCAGATGTAAGATCGTTTTAAACTCCTTAATTTATAACGATGTCAATTATTTTAATTTACTATTCTCATGTGAAATTACTTGTTTTTTCACATCTTTAACTCCTTATTACAAATAGTGATTTTATTTTGGCTCCCAGATTTTTCTTGACGTGTGTTTATTTCGTATTTAAATCTGTTGAAGATTTCTGTCTTCTGGGTTGTTGCGGTGTGTAATCTAGTCGATGTTAACAAACGTCTCAGAGGTCATACTGCCTCCGTCATCAGGGCGATGAAACATCGACCAGTCTACACAGCGCAACAACCCAGAAGACAGAAATCTTCATACTCGCCGCTGTGAAAACCTCAAATCTTACATTTAAATCTGTTGTTGCCAAACTAAATTGGCGGTTTATTCCTAACCGTACATATATTCATCAAATATTTCTTGCATTTGTTAATCCCTTTTTCCAGGGCGTTTTGCATTTACGTTTGTTGGAGACTGTGGAATATCACGTAACGCCCAGTAAGAACGGGCTAATCGATGGAAGACCTCCCAATTATAACGGTCAGTGGTGTCTACTGTTTGTTTTGACGAGCACTCTGATTGTTCCAGCTGCTGCAGCTGGTTTTGGATGGGGATCTGCCGTGCAGCAAAGAGGAGGCCGCGTGTCTGGCCGGCATCCAACTTCGCATCGAGGAGTCATGGGGGCGAAGGTTCCCGGGAGGCACATCTTCTACCACGCAAAACCTCCCCGCACCCGTCTCACCTGATGACCCCTCTACTTTGCGACCCATCTCTGAGGACAAGGTAAGCCTTGGGACCTATTACAGTATTAACCAACGCCGTTGTAGAGCCTTTGAGAAGCCAATAATCTCCCAGCTATCCGAGGAAACGAGAAGATTCATTATCCAGTTCACAAGACTTTGCCACCGGTCCTATACCTGAGTCAGATGATACCAGTCGTCATTCTCACCCTCTGTTTCTTTTATAACGTTTTTAATATTATCCTCCCATCTGTGTCTGGGTTTCTTCCTAATTTGTCTCTTCCCGTAAGGTATTCTCATTAGAATGTTGATGCATTACTTATATCCCCGTGCTACACGTCCAGAAACCTCTCACACAATACATTTTAATAAATATTTGGCGAAGAGTACAAATTATGAATCTCCTCGCCATGCATTTTTCTTCACTTACCTGTTACTTCCGCTTAGATCCAAATATTCTTCTCTACACCCTGATCTCAAAGGCACTTCATGTATTCTTCTCGTACGGTCAGAGACCCAGTCTCGCACGAGTAAAAAATAACTTTTACGGCCAAGAACATCGTTTGGTTTAAATACAGGACGGGAATACAGAATTCACAGAACTGAGTAGTAGCAAGCATTTCCCTAGTTTAATGTGCCATTAATTTAATCATGTTTGTGATTTTGATTTGTTACTGTATTTTTCCGAATATTTGAACTTAGCCACATTTTTTAAAGATTATTAGCTGCCTTTGTGTTGTTTTTCCTTCAGTCTTTTTACGAGATATGAACATATTCTTGGTTTCCTTGGAGTTTATTTTCAGTTTAAGTTCCTGACACCTAACAGACCTTCTTTGTTATTCTTTATTGTAATTTATGTTTTCGTCCAATAAATTAATCTGGTGCGGCACTGGTATTACAAACAATGGACTTTAGGTGGATGAATTTTAGGATCCATTAGGTACCGGATCATCTGTTGGACCATAGATCTTGTTAAGGTGATGCCATGTGCTGAATATTGTGCGAACATTTATTTTTCGAAGACAGACTCTTTCAGTACAGCCTGTGATGACTGATGGAGGTACAGAGTTCGTGCCGTGGTGACGGCGAAGTCACAGTTACCCAGAAGACAGAAATCTTCACAGTTACCTGTTGCTTGTTGCAATAGATAATGGTGATGAAGTGGTTGGGGGGGGGGGTTAATTCTACCTGTAGCGTTAATTTCGATCCGACAAGAGCATGGTATGAGGTGTCAAAACTTCTGAAACGATTAATTTATTTTTTAAATCCAAGTCGAAACCGTGAAATCTGTTTATGAAATTTCATGACTAGCTGAGCGACTGTTAATTTTTCATGAAGGACTCGCGGACCTGGTTCTGTGCTAATCAAATTAAAAGAACCGTATGTGTTTTCACAACGCTTTTATGAACGTGGAGTTGTTTGTTGATATATGTACGGAAATAAATTTTAAATTTATGAACTTTGTTCGACTATCTCAGGATCGTGTCCAATGTCAATCTTTTATTTAATAGTATTAAACTTTCGAATTCTTGTATGGTTAGTTTGTCAGTCGTCTGCTTGACGTATAGATAGTCGGTGAATGAGAATGAGTCAGTATATTTAACGTAATACAGAAGATATAATTGACGTATATCTGCAATGTATTGTCCGTAGGCAAGTTACAGATTAACCGCCAGTTTTGACGTTTTATATATCACATTTCGCATTCAGTATGTTTTATTTGTAACGATTTTATGACGTATGACTAATTTTAAGAATAGTCAACCGCCTGGTTATGCTGATACTTCAGAGTTATCTTACCAAAATGTAAAATTATAATTTTGTCTATGATAATGCATGCGCATCTGGTGATCTTTGACGGAACTTTAGTGCGATAATTAACTGCGTCGTATCGAGTGTGCGGTTAATTTGAAGGTTTCTGGCGTATTACAGGCAGTCGACAGTTATGATTTATATTCTGACGTCTGTACGATCGATCGGACGAATGTAGAAAGAGATGCAGACGCATTTCCGGCGTCTAGTGCATCACCACAGGTACCAATTGGCGGCTTTTATGAACAGAGCAATGGACCGTAAGGTTCCATGAAAGGTGGGGAATTTGTTAACCAAGTATGCAACTGTCAGCTTCTCAGGAGGGACCCCTGCTCGGAGAAGTTCGCCAACAACACGGGACATGTCGGGAGTCGGGACTCTGACCGTTGACATTGTTTTGCAGGAGAGCTTCCTTCTCCCGGTACCTAGCTTCAGTGCCGGCAACATGGCACGGCCCGTGAGCCCCTTGGCTGAGGAGACGGAGGCAGGAAGCGAAGAAGGTGACGCGGATGTTGGAGGAAGCGGAAGTGGTGGTGGCAGTTCTTGGAGGCGAGCGGGGACGACTTCGACTTCTTCTGGGGGCCTGCGTGGCATGCAAGGCGGGCAGCTGAAGAACACCAGTAGTCTCCTGAGGAAGTGCTACCCATCCAGCTCAACGCAAGTCCCGTTTTTACCTGCCGGCCGCCTCGAGGACTGTTTGCCGCCCTGTTACCATGGTGCTAAGACAATGGCGAAGCTCATCAAGGTAAGCTAATAGCAGTTGATATAAACAGTGTACATCAGGATATCAAGGGACAACCAGATTTTTTCAGGATGATCAGACGAAGAAGATGGTGTGGGCGGGGTATGTATCACGCGGCCATGTCAAATGTTTAAAATTCGCCTAGCAATTGATTCTTAGGATGGCTGTCTTCTGGGTTGTTGCGCCGTGTAGTCTGGTAGAAGTTTACCGACGTTTCAGCCATCTTCAGACTCATCGCCGCGAGAACCTCAAATCCTACAATTTATTCTTATATTAACATTATGTTGGGCGTTATCTAATATCTCAGTTATATTTGATATATTCTGTGCCAAATTGCGAAACATTTTGTAAGTTACTTGAAACAATGGATAATTCATAACATAATATTAGTATAATTAACCAACCAATGACTGAAACTTCACGAAATCTGTAATTTTAGACTGTGCTGTTTTATCTACAGTTTTCCTGGTACTGTTTTCTTTAAGAGACCACAGGAACAATAAGTTACACTTTTGTAAAGATTTTATGGCTGATTCTTTATTTTCTAAAGTCAGTAAATCACTTGATGAGAATTGATGCCCTTGGAGAACGTCTCGTTTGTAGACAAGTACAATTTTCTGACGCGTGAACGAACAAAGGGTAGCAGACACCGAACGCGAGCTATAAATATATTCGTTGTTTAGCAGAAGAATGGTTTATTTGAAATGCGGTGCTGTATGAAAGACTATCTTGTGCCAGTCGAGTTATAACACTGCTTTCGAACTACTGCTCAGACCAAATGATAAAGTAAAAATTTTCGTCTTCATTTATGTTGATTTTGGTGATTATTGGGTTGTATAGCCTGCTTTTAAATTGCAGGACAGTTAAGAATGGAATTTGGAAGGAGGCGGACACGACTAACATTAGGCAAATATCTCCGCTTTTACCGGAAGAAAGTGTTAAAAATCATTAAAGCTTCAAAACTTAGAGTGTGTACTGAATGTTTGCAATAGAAAGCTGTAAAATATACTTATGAAAATTATTTTTCATATTGAAGCAAAAAATCAGTTTATATAACTTTTTACGAAAGTATTTTATTTAAACTTGAAAAGTATTTATGCTCTATTTAAAGTAGTCGTTAAAATCATCTGATCTGACTGGAAACTGAAATGGTTAGACAATTTTTGACAAAGTTCTCCGATATTGAATTTAATAAAAATCGGGTTATCCGTCTCGAGTTAATTCATAAGTATGGTTGAAAGTGATCACGCTCTACGTCACATAAGTTGCGCATGAACGTCTTTTTATCACTTCGGGATTGAATCCCCCTCTGGCATGGATGTTCGTCCGTGCTTTTCCTGTAATGCAGAAAGCCTGTCAGACATTGATCTTCGATCCAAGACGTTCTACCGTTTGTTTCAGTAAGGATTTAGTAAACTTTGTTCAATTGTAGTTTAAGTTTTATTTCAGAGAGTTCAACAGCAGATAAATTATAGAATCTAACGGCGTGTCGTCAGTAACAATAAGATGGTTGTCGTAAATTATATGAATAATACTCGTGTTGTCTTGTAGTTGGCGCTACCTGAATTCAAAATGGTTTTCTGGAAGTCTGATATTGGTTTTAACCTTTGAAATATTTTAAATTCTTAGTTACATAACTTTATGGAGCAGAATTCTTCTTGAGAATCTGATAGTCTCTGAGCTGATCAAGAAATTTCCCGCCATTTATGGATCAAAACTTTTTACCGTTTGCACAAGATCCCCAGTTTTATAAACAACACAAAAGCGTGAGATAATTTAGTAGTTATAATTTATTAATTACTGTGAGATTATATTTGAAATCTATATGACAAGGTTTATAAACACTAACAGTGCGAATATTTTGGAACCTACAAGGTCTAATCCTTTAGAACCATAACATTTCCTCCGCCAATGACAAAAGTTTTAATACTTATAAAAATTCAATTTTAAAAGTTTATATACGTAATTTGAATGTTGCTGTTGATTTATCCAAGCGTTCTTAACTTGTAACCTACCCACTTTGTAAAATCAACTCCTCACCTCTCCCATGCCAAACCACACAAACATTTTACAAAGGCTTCTCATCCAGTGTGATGTTCCAATGAGGCATCGCATGTAGATGAAACGGTCTCGTGGCATATTCCTGGTTTTCCGCTTGAACACCTTACCTTTGCAGAGCTAAGGTTATTTGAATGCCGCAAAGCTTCGACTCCTCCCATATGGATAGATATAATAAGCTTATGGTGTATAGGTTGGGGGGGGGGGCGTAGCGCTCAGCTGAACACCCGTGTCAAGGATTATGCGCACGTGTGTGTGTTGCCTTCAGCAAGAGAGTTTCTGTCCTTTCCATTGCACATGGTGGAAAATCTTAAGTTTATTTAAGGGTATGATCCAATAAAATGTTCAAACCTTAACGCTTGAAATGCTTTTCATTTGAATGAGTAGATTCTGTTTGTGGATTTTTCTGTAAAGGACTTGCTGGTATCATGGACTTGTGTTACTTTTGCAAGGATAATTCTGCGTTACGCCCCAAAGGATGGCGGTAGAAGGTCTGAAACGGATATTACTGTTTTTAGTAAATCTGAATCATGTTACTCTGACGGATATGAATTTTTATTTTAATATAATATATATATTACTTTTATAATTCACGTAAAATGTAATAAGCGATGTCTATCGCGCTTGTGTGTACTATTGTGTGTCATCGGTGATAAGCTGTTTTCGACCTTACGGCATAATGATTATAGGACTATATTCGTTTGTTACACAGCTGTTATGATACTCCTGCTAAAGGATTCGAAGCGACTGTGGCCTAATTTAGGATCCTACGCGGTGTTTTCCAGAATAAACTGAGGTAATTCTATGTAAGTGTAGTTGGTGCATGGGGTCTCCCGAATACAAGGCAGGGTTAACGGACAAATCTTTTAGAACTCCAAAAGTACGTCACCATAGTGACGAATTGTTTAAAGAAGTACTATAAATGCTTTCTCGACAATATGTAATAGCAAATTATTGATCTGTAAAAAAAATCTTGTGAATGTTATTGATATCCTAGTTATGATGAAGAAATAGTTCGTTCTTGCACGAAATCCTTGTGGCTCAACCTAGCGTACGTTTTATGAAGCTGGTGGTCACAGGACAAAAGATTAATTCCGGTGATGGTCCACCGACCTGTGGATGATAGGACAGCGTCTATAATTACTTCAAGTCCACCTGTTTTTCCGGTCATTTCGCGCCTCTTTAACTTTGAGGATCGAATTGTGTTTAGTGTTAACAAGGCACGATCAATCGCTTTTTCCACACGGACGGACGGTCACTACTTTGATATCAAACACTCGCTTTCCTCCACAGTCTACGGTTACTGACGCTTTCATTGTTCAGGTAAATATCAGTCACTGAACTGAAAAAAAATAACAGGTTAACTACAGCCGTGTAAAATTTTGTGTTCTCAGAACTGCGAATACGAAGATGGCTGTCTTCTGAGTTATTGCGTCGTATTATTGTAGTTTACCGACGTCTGAGAGGTGCTTACCACGTCCATCATCAGCGCAGTAGGCACATCCGAAACGTCCGTAAACTTTTATCAGACTTGACGGCGCAGTAACCTACAAGACAGCCATTTCAATTAAGTGTTGTTTTTATTTATTCATTGCTTCGTCTGTTACGCACGTTACATATGGCGAAAGTATCTTCTTGAAGCGTGTCGCTTGAAATTATGTGTGTTTTGCATCTCAGTCTTTTATATCCCACACTTCATACAGTTTCTTCTTCTTCTTTTTAAATGGAGGTTTCCAGTCTACAATGACCGCTGTTTCGTCATTAGGCAACCAATACATAAAGCGATTTATTCGTTATTTACAAAGTTTTATCACATTGCTCTTATACGGCACTAAATAATACCAAAGATACACGTCACATACCTTAATTTCTTTAACCTGAATTATAAATAAATAAGAACAATTTAGTATTTGTTTCTTGTATGTATCAGTTAAGAAGTTAAATGTATAGATGTTTTTTTACATCACTTATAAAAATTATTTTTCTACGTGTCTCTTTAAAAATCTAATATGCACGTAACTGTAATTATTATAAAAATAAACAATATCATCATTAAGTATAGTTTATATTAAGAGATTTTTGGCGATGAATGGGTAGGCTGCTTTAGTTAGTTGCAGATACAAACTGTTTGTTAACGAAGTTAATCATACGTACAAATGTGCACTGAAGAAGGGTGATTTGTTTTGATTTTCTGTTTAATATAACCCACATTAAAAAATATTGCTCTTAATAGTTGCGTATCGTTCTTGTGCTGGGCACTCATTTTGAGAACAGTGATAAAATTTTATCTGGGTGGCATGTATAATAGGGTTTAAAATAAATTAATTTGCATATGCATATTAGATTTAACCGACAACCTTTGAGTAATTTCTGGTAAGAAATATGTGGGCGTAAAGAGACGCGTGACTTTCAACTGTAGTGAGGATATTTGTTGGCTGTGCTGAGAACACGGCAGTCTTTACACTATACACGATCTTTTGATCGATTACTGTAAGAAATACTGTACTTTAACTAAAGAGATAATAAATGAGAAACGCCTGTTTGTTCCGGAATTCACATGCCATTTCTTTCGTGCGCCGTGGTAGATGGCACTGAACATAAACGACATGACAATCTCTGAAGATTGCATAGTCAGCCACGATACTGTGTCACATTGCATTATCACTCGCATGGTTTCACTTGTGAACGTGGCATGTGAAAGCAGCCAACTTTGATATGTGTGAATTATGTGCCCTGCCCTCTCTGATCATGTGGTCATAATCCCTTTGTCCATTAACGGACGAAAAATCAGTTTCCAGCCGTTCTGAATGAGCATAAACACGCCACATCTGCGCTGCATTTCGCCGATTCAAATTACACGTAATATCTGCGAGTCCATCTCATATTATTTCGTACACAAAGGACAATCTTGTAGACTCTTAACAACAAACATCACAACATGATGATGATGATGATGATGTTTAATGTCCTAGCACGAGTAGCTTCGTGTCGCGTAATTAAAAACCATTGTACACTACATGCCGCGTGGAAGGTGAGTTATTTGATAAGCATCAAAAATGTATAAAATTAAATAAAAACAAATAATAATTGTAAAAACTTTCCCTTGTATATAAAGCGTCCTCAAAGGAGATGTTTTTGCTAAATATGTCCAAATGTCTGTCAAATGTAATTTGCAGCAACGGCGCATCTAGATGAAGTCTTAATGCACTGCTTTCACTTAAAATATAAAATTATCTTATTTGCCTTGTAGGCGCACGAATACCGGATGACTCCATGATGAAATTTCAAATTTATTTGCCCTTGAAAATGTCAATAATATTTAAAGCATTGGGTGTAACAACAACAACAACAACAACAACAATAATAATAATAACAATAATAAAATGTGAGTAAGAAGGAAGCAGAGAAGATATTGAAATACAAAGACCTTCTCATAGAAATACAGAGAATGTGGAAATTGAAAGCAAAAGTAATCCCAGTAGTTATAGGAGCGACAGGAACTGTCTCCAGGTCACTCAGGAAATATTTGGCCAACATCCCGGGCGAACACGACATCAGGGAACTGCAGAAGACCGCCATTTTGGGAACTTCATACATCATTCGGAAGACGCTTTCATAAAATAAAATTATATAAGACACGTGGCACTTGCTAAAAACAAATATGTATCCCGGAAATAGCTGCTGCCCTATGTACCTTAGGGACAAGGTCTGTCTCGGGTACATGGAAGTACATAAAGTGGTGAAGAGATGGGATAATAATAATTATAATAATAATAATAATAATAGTAATAATGTATTTGTGTATGCTGATTCCACTAGGTACTCGGTTTAAGGTGTTAAAGGTTTTTTGAGTCGTATCACTCGTGAGTCAGCCTAATAAAATAACGATAAATGAACATTGTCCTGACAAAGAAATTTCTCGAGGGTTTATTACATTAATATCATTACACTAGTCTTACTTATCGCCCCGATGTTGAAAATTCGGTAAAAGTATATCAGACTACACGGCGATATATCCTAGAAAACAGCCATCTTCAAGCCGCCGTGGGAACCTGATATCTCACCATATCATAACACAGTAATTTCCATCCGACTTGTCATCGGACCCCATCAGTTTTGCAACTGTAATGCGATGTTAGCTGTCAGTCTAATGTTTCAGCTCCGCTAATGTAATATTCCTCCGCGATACCCTCTTTTAATCCTTGAAATCATGTTGCTACAAAAAAAAATAACATCCATAAACTGAGCCTAAAATTTTTAATGTGGCCAGTAAGTTTGTATATACTTTTGGTATAATAAAGTGAACAGTTAGCTAAAAGTATTTATAATTCTTTAAGCGTTGATTAAAATTATATTTTCTACTAATGGGTGATGTGCTCGTAGATGGTAATACTGGTGTGTCGTATAATATGACTCTGAAGATTAAAAATAAGCATCTCTGCATGTTGTGACCTGAAAACCTGTACCTTAGATTTAATAGTGCCATTAGTAAAGAAAGTAATTTTGCTTTGTAATAAATCGCTGTATGAGTTCAAAGCCTTCTGTTACAATTATTATTCACGCGGCCTCAATATTTGGGTCTAAATGGGTGGAACTTAGAGGTGGGAAGATTTGGGGTTCTAATTGCGATAAAGTTGATTTTCTGAGTTGAAAAGTCTTGTGGACACGTTTCGGAGCTGTGAATGTGTAGGCAGTACGCTCTTACTGAAACGTCGGTCAACAAAAGCCCACAGGACGTTATAGCAGAGAAGACGAACATAGGATTCATAGAGATATAAAATATTTATATTCGTTTCTCATTAAGTATATAATATGAAGTGTTTCAGAAATAAATGTTACAGACCTTTATGAGGTCTGATAATATGTCAGATTTATATACTGAAGCCTGTTTTAGATATGTAAATTGAGCTTCAAGTGAAGTAGGGTATATAATATATTAAAATTTATATGTCCTACATATTTTAGTTTAGAAACCTAGTGCCAAATTTCATCTAAATCCTTTGGATGCTTTTGAATGTGGACTTAAGGAGCAGAATTGTTTCTTGGTTTACCAGTTATGCGACTGGCGAAAAGTGGGCAGAAAAAGCCAACGAACGTAAATCCACTGCAGACGCGAAATGTTGAAATGTTAACAGACGCACTTATTCTTTTATCCGATCTTTCACGCCCATATAGAGTCTACAGATGATGTAGACTTTATTTCCTACTTCGTACGTATTCGGAAATAATGAGCAGATGGAGCACGCGGGTTGCCGTACCCGGCGTGGGTTTCACTTCTGGGTCGATGAAGAGAGGTGGGGGGGCCACACAGCGATAACACGCGATAAAAAAATATTCTACCCCATATAGAGAAGAGTGGGGAGTAGAGGGGCGAATGGGAACAGCCCACGTGGGGAAATGGGGCGCATGTTTACGAGAGAATTCTCGGGTTACCATGGTTACCGGAGAGATACGTTTGTAATGAGCTGAGATTCATCCTGTGGTCAGTTCGACTTGACGACCAGTCAGCACGTGGTCACCGGTCTGTTCGCACGTACCTGCGGGCAGTCTATGGGGCAGGGGTTCTCTTTGCTATACGCTGTAAGTAGCTTTCATGTTGTGTGTGTTAACCCGAAAGCAAACTCAACAAGTGACGGGACATAATATTAAATATATTTAACAAATACTGTGAGGATTTTAATTTGAAGGATTTTAAATTATGGGTATACGTGATTTCCATTAGCTGATTTGTGTGTATTTGACTCAAGTATGACACAAAACTGTAATGTAAATGTTAGTGTCCGTGTTGTTAATCATTAAATGTATTAGTTAATTATGGAGTAGGTTTCAGTAGATGATTCGAAAGACAGATTTATACCCTCATGAACACGGGTTTAGTACCAATGAAGAGCAATTCCGACCTTATGTAAATTACGTGATACGAGGAACTTCGAAATTTGTTTAGCTGGTTTGAGGTAGTTAAATAAAACAAGTTACGATGTTCTCAAACTTAGATCAGGGAAATAAAATATAAATAGACATATAGGTTATAGTTTCGATGGTGAAGTCTCCTCTGAAGACCGTGAAGTTTTTTGAGAAGTAGTTTACTGCCGTGTTTGAGAATTATATATCTTGATACTTCAACTTCTGTTTGCAGACGGTTAGATGATTTGATTGTTCACTTATTTGCTTAACAGAAACTAAGTTCTTGTACTTGATTGTTTGGTTACTTGGTTGTGCTTACTTTCTTAATTGCCTGCTTAGTTACTTGGAATTAATTATAGTAGTTGCTTGGACAATTAGTAAAATAGTCCGTTAAAGTTGAGTAATTTGAATTATTTTATGGTATAGATACGCAGCAACTTGATATTAGTACCATTTCAGATATTATTTTCATGAGTTCAGACAGTTGACCACTAAAATCCAAATTACATGAAAATATCAAATAAGTTCCATGTTGAAGTCGTAATGACTGGATAATATAATTTGCTAATCATCTGTTACAAGAACTGGCAATAAAGCAAATAACGCTATTATATTATAACTGGTACTTTTTATTAGAACTAAAAACTTCAAAGTACGATCATAACATAGTTTATATATGGTAACTGTAATCCATATATTTAATTTAATTTTACGCTTTCTTTTAGTTTGACAAAGAGTGCATGTTAAAATTTTAATATTTTTGTCAGTATTTATGAGTGTTGTGAATATGAATGTGGTATATTTTAAGTTATGGTTCATGGCATGCATGATTGAAGTGGGAACTGGGATATTACATAACGATAGCATTTAATCGATATTTATTTATTGTGCAAATTATATTAACAAACGAACCGACTTAAACAGACGGTAACTGGATTCGTACTACATTTCATCCATTGCTATTAAGGTATATCACATAGTAGACATAGCTTTTTAGTGAACTTTCTCACATATTATTAGAGTAATTAAATGAAGGAGCATGAGGTGGGCAGAGCTTGTAGCATGTATTTGGTGTATGATAAATTCGCACAAAAATCATTGCACAACTTGTTTCGGAGGTGAAGTAAAGTTGGTGGTCCCATGTTGTAATTTTACGGCATGTGAGTTGTTGTGTTTTATTTGCGGTACGGACTGAATTCTTAAATATTATTTAGACGGTTTCAAATGTTTAATAATTATAATAATTAGCCATTATTGTGCACTGTCTCCCGACAACTAAATTTGCTACACGTAACGTCACTGTTTCGCCATGTGTTCTTCTTTTATTTTAATGCACCAAAAAAACATCATACAAAATTTCTAAGCAAATGTACGAGTTTTATTTAATTAAAATTTAACGCCCCTGGCTATAATATGTAAAGTTATGTTTTTGCTCTCGGTTGTAGAGTCCTGTGTACTTGTAGGTAGATACCAAAGTTTTGAAAGAGCAGTATGTCTCCTTGAACTCAGATGCTTAAAATTGAGTTGGTTTGGAGAATATACGTTCAATTTTATGAAACCTGTATGCACTTGATATTTTGCATTTATTCTGTGCGCATAAATAATTTGGTACGAATTCTCTGTTTGTGAAATTGTACAGATTTGTAGGTAATTAATTTTCTCACCTTCGGAGATACGTACAGAAATAAACACGGGTCCTTCACTTGACTAAAACTGTGTTTTAATTATTACATTTTATTAAAATCATTCTTATGAACCTCATAAATTGCCACTCGACTGTTTTACTCTACTCTTTTAACCTCGTGGCGCTAACCTATTACATGGCTTACCCACCTGTTGCATTTGCTTTGCGTTTATTAAATTCACTTGCATAAGTAATTCATTTACAGATATTATTACCGCGAAGTTCGTTTAAATAGTACAGTTCGTTTCTTTTATGCGATTATTTTAAGATTCTGTATCAGTCACCAAGATTACATGGCGTCATATTTGTTTGTATAAACGATAATTCGAGAGAAATGTAGAATAAATCGCTTGTGGCATATTTTAACGTTTTGGATTTGTTTATAGGGTATTGAAAATATAACAAAGAAACCCGAGTCATGATGACGTTTGTCCGGCTTATTTTCGAATGTGGTTTGATGTAGACTGCTCTCTTTTCGCTATGTAATTTGGTCAATAAGAATTGTGAATTTAAAATTACATGATTAATGAAGACGTTTATTTTTTGACTCAAATGATGTTACTTGATGAGACAAAGTAGTATTTCTAAGCTGGGATAGTTAAGTCACTGTGGGCTGGAGGTTCTAAGTTTCGAAAACTGAGTTTTGGTTTCATCTTGAAACAAAAGACGGTAAAAGGACCCTTGGAAGAGACCTCTCAAATTTTGAGGCTAACTTAATTGGCAAGTCGCTCTTCAAGAATGACTGGGAAATTTAAAGTAATAATTGTAGCTGAATGTCATTGCTTCTCCTTTAAAACATAATACAGTTCACATTTTATTTTCCTCCTTATCATATTATCGACTTATCTTATCAGCAAGTACCTTTTAGACAAGCTGTGAAATATATAATCCAGCAGACAAAAGCAGATAGGTTGAAGGAGACTAAATTTTGTTGACCCAGGACACGGTCCGGTGGAGGGCATTGGTGAATTCGGGTTCTGTAGTTAGTTAGCTGAAAAAAGCAGTAAGCGAAGATTGTTTGTCTGCTTGGGTATTAAGTTGTATTAATTGCAGGTTATTTAGTGTCTAATGAGATAGAATGGCGGTTACGTAGACCCGCTGTGAAATCAGAAATTTATCGACGTTTCGGAGGAACAATCCTACGGTACTGAAGATAGAGATGATATGTGTCTCCGAAACGTTGTTAAGCACCTAAAATACAGAACTTAGAAGACAACCGATTACTATCACATAATCTGACTGGAAGAACTTAGTTAATCGACGAGAAAGCTCAATTAGGGTAGGTTTCCGGATCGAAGTTCGAACCCGGGAGTTTCAGAAAACGAAGGTATGTTAATTACTACAAGGTACAGTGAGGTAAATCGAGTGATGACGACCACCATGTATCTTGTAGATCGACAGAGGTGCAGACTTTTGAACGTCAGAACACCTGTTGTAGAGATGATACTGTGGTCTCGCGGTGACTGGGTAAGAGTGATTAGACAGCTGAATGATAATTAGTCTCTTAATTAATATACATCAGTTTCAAATTTAACCTTGTTTGTAAATTATAATAGTAATTACATAGCAATTCAGCAAGTCATTAAACGTGTTTTATAAGCTGGCGAACTGTCAGAGACCTGCATAATAGCCTAGTGTGTAGAATGAACCCGCATCATTTTATTTTCATACGTAATAACATCTACATTCAGCGAATAAAGTGACCACGTAATCGAAGGACTGAATATTGAATGAATCTCGAAACGACTGTCAGTTTTTCAAAAATGGTTACATGACATATATTTTTATAAAGATTAGTTACTCTTGTTTGAAAAATATTTTGCTTATCACGAATAACAAAATGGAAGAAATTTACTGTTTGCTGCCGTACAGTGTAATACGTTTAGTGATTAGTGAAAAATTAAAATTTTATTAACGACAGCAAAATACCATTGCATTTCTTCTGCTGATTATGAGTTTCGTCATATTTCTGTATACTTACTGCTGAATAAGTGTGCCAGCTTATGTTATTGTTGTCTGTCTGTAAAAAAACAGGTTAACACTTCGTATTTAATGGTAGTACTACTTAGAACTTCCCACCAGACAATCAAAAACATAACATTAGATTTTCAAAATTCTTATCCCCAGAGCATTTATTGATTTCTGCGCATCACTTCCGGCTCAATGGAGTTCACACATCGGCTAATGGTACTATTTCAAGTAAAACGCCAGTACACTTACAACGTGAAGCGATTCCAGTATTTTAACATTTTGAACATAGACTAAATTTCAATGTACTTTGGTGAGCCGCACATTGTCTGAATTGTGACAGTAATGTTTTGACAGGAATTTATCATTGGCCATCCACAACAGGTTTTATTCTATAAATTTTATATTTTTATGTCATATTTTATAATCAGTTAAGTAGACTACATCGAATGTCACAACATATTTTAAAAGGTTTTTAACACCAAAATAACAAGCATTTCTAGAGTCCACCAACAGCGTAGTGATAAGAGAAGGGAGACGAGGACCTGAAGATGCTTTGCTAAACCCGAAACATGTCGCATGTGTGTTAATACTGAGACTCTAAATTTTAACCTGTTGTGTAAAGACACACATCAATAATATATAAGTTAATCTTCACAATATGACGTTTCGGTACTATAAAGTGTGATAATTGTCCATTCGTATTTTACAATAAATTAACATTATTTCAAAATCTCTAAAAAAGAATTTATAACTTCTCACTCGTTCTCGCTACACGGTTATTAGAATATTTAATGATATTATCCTACAGTTCTTTTGTGTATTTTGTCCTCAAATTATTTATTTTTACCCTTATTTTTTCGGTGGTTTCCATTCTAGTTGTCTGAGTTCTGTAAAGTTACTGTAGCGTCGATTCATAAACATGGCTTACGGTCAGGTTAGGTTCAAAGAAGTACCGAGGGGCATTATTCCTTATTTAGTCTATAGTGAACACGTGTTTACACCGCAAGTAACCCTTCCATAGCGTAATAAAGAAAGGAAACAAAAACAGAAAAAGCAAGCTCATAAATACAAGGAACAGAAGCCATACCAAAGGGGTAGTTAAATCACGTGACTAGATCGATTGCCCCCTCCAGACACTTCTCACCTCACAAAGTCGATAGAGCTTTAATTACACAAAGAAAATTGATTATTAATGAAATACCATATAAATCTACGCCAGGAGTGATAATATTTGTGTGGCTTCATACTTTGTGTTCGACAAAATGGTAAACAAACATTTGAACGTATATTTTGAATGTTATATTATTTTCTTTGTTTTACTAAACGGTTCATTCGTAGTCTTTTCATTACAAACGACACAGAGGCTTGCAAAGGAGTTGAGATGTATGTTAGGGTTGTATGGCTAATGTTGGGTTCTAATATCATTCGTATTGCAACTGAAGGTGTTTATAGCATTTCGCCCTGCGATTTTCATGTGTTAAGTAAGTTTCTCGCCAGGTATCAACAAACCAAAAAAATGTCTTGCAGTCACACTGCTGATGCTTTCCATATACCGAAAATAATAATTTATCCAGCAGAACAATTGTCATCTTAACAAAAGATTCGCTTCATGACGTCGGCGAGTTAATATTGCTATAGACATAATGCATGAATAAGCATCCTGTTTTTGTAAAACGCATTTTCGAGACGATTAATATGTTGTTTTGCGTCAGTGGTTTTGGTGTTATTTACTGCAGATGTAAATGTGTTGTTAAATAGATTAGGATGGTCCAGAATTTTTATTCGACTTAAGAATAATTTTTCCCTTCTACCCAAAGACCAGGAAACCCTCGTACCACTGCTTCTCAAAACTAATAGCCAATTTTCGTTGTTTTAAAAGTACTTATTAGAAAATACAGATTACCATAATGTATGTGCAAATATAAATTTTAATGAAATGCACACAAATTACTACAGAGTTACAATTTTGCGTAATTTTCTCCTGCAATAGCTTGTGTCTTATACAACTTTTACCTGGAAAACTTACATTTTATGGTAGGATTTTAAAGTCAGTAGCATTTATGGTGCTTGTACGTAACGCAGTAGATGCCACAGATGCTATAATAATTACAGTGTTTCTTCTTTAAATTCTTCGAAGTAAATATATATATATATAGGAGACTGTAGCAGCTTGTATCTAGTAAAAATTAACAAATAATTTCATGGACCTGGTTACAAGTGGTCTCGGGCCGGATGTGGCCGGAGGGACGCCAGTTTGGCAACGCTGTTACAGCTGATTAACAGTATATTTTGGCCAGTGTCACATTCTAGGAAAATTTTCATATATTTTTTGTCTACAAAGAAACACGCGAAACAATTATTACTGCCTTCTCATAATTCTGAGTAAAGTGACTCGCTTCATTTGCCACTTCTTTTCATACAAGTTTTAAACAAAATAAAATAATTTCGTTGGAATTTACTTGGTTCCTAGTATAGTTTGAAGCGAATTTTATTATAACCACTTAAGAATGCAAATAATTTCCGAAACCTGATTGTTGATTGGAGAAAAACACTAAAATTTATCTTAAAGGAATTTGGTGTGACTACGCGGTATTTTTAATAGTAATCAACTGTTTGTAATTTTATTTATGACTCGAAACATATGCTTCAGGTTTGGGTATTATACTGGTAACGACCCGTTCTTCAAGTGCCTGAGCGCTGCGGGTCCCAACTTTTCGTTGACTTGATCTATGGACATTTGGTAGGACTCCTTGGACGAGTTGGGTATTATGCTCATGTAATAAGATAGACTTAAGAGAGACATCCAGAAAGAGATTATATTCTAAAATAATCCAGTCACTTTCCTCAGTTTCTAGTAAGTGACTATTCCGTCCAGCAGCGCTGCTGATGAAGTCCACGCCTTTAAGTGGTATTGAAAGAACAGAACAGACCTGGTGATTATCAGTGGAATCAGTAGAACATAGTCCGTTAAAATTAAGTGCATTTAAAACTTAATGCATGAAGTGAACGCATAATGAAGAGTTCATGTCCGTCTGTTTATATCTGCAGTTTATCTCTCAAAACCACTTCAGAGTTTACCAAACGATTTCGTATGGGAGATTAACACGTAAAGTTATCAGGCGACTTAGTTTCAGTCCACAACAGCACCAAGCTTTGCTTTACGCAACATTTAAAGCGAACTTCGCTGTATTTATCAAAAACAGTTTATCGTTAAAAAAATGGCACGTGAGTTGTATTCGTTAATAATTCTACAGCGATGATTACAAAAACACTTCTTGTGTTTTAAGGAAGAATTGTCCTGTGTAGTAGAACCTTCATTCTTAAGCTGATAATCGCTTACCTAGTCAAGAAATATCCGACTGTCATCGTGTTTACAAGAGCTCGCCGCCACTGGATTGTATCCTGTGCCAGTCAAATCCAATCCGCATCCTCGTGTTTTATTTAAGATAACTTCTAGTTTTATTTATGTAACTAAGACGAGTAAATAAATGCTTATGTGCAGTGCAATGTCTGTCTGTTGATTATATATGTATTTGGAATAATTTATATAACTCTATAGAATTTTGCACTTACGTTGTATCTCCAATCACGTAGGATCTGTTCAGAACTGCAGGAATACATTTTGAAACTGTCTACAAGATTAGCACTCAAATTCAATTTTATTAAAGAGCGGTCTGTTGTGAGTTAGAAGAATAGCTTACACAGCTACTACTTAGTAACTAGTAAATACAATCTGGAACTACAGGCCGTTCCATTTAAAACACAGTCCTGACTATAAAAGTATTTATAAGCTTTGGTTGCATCATTATAATAAGCTGCTTTTTAGTTTTTATTTGTTAGGAAGAATTTGTAGAACAGCTACACTGTCCGGCAGGAGACATATATTTACTGTATTTAATATATTTATACTTCTGTGTCCTGAAATTTTATTATCAGTCGGTGTTTTGTAGGCTTATTCTGCACTTCTTTGTCAGGATAGCCACTGCTAAATATTCACGAACAGCAGCGAACGATTTCGATGCTAAGTGACGTTCGAGAATGAACGCAAGTTCTGCTCGTGAATACGCCATGTTTGCACCTACGCAGCTGGAGTGAGCAGCGGCCTAGCAGCCGGAGTGACCTATTTTTAGCGTCAGAGGGGAGATTGGGATAGTCTATTACACGGGGGTGGACCTGCTTCTGATTTCATTATTTACCGTAGTACGTGATTATGTGTTTCCTTTTCAAATGACACACTCTTTGGTTTTGTTTGGGTTGACTGTCGTAATGCCGCGCTGTAAACCAGCTGCCTGGCAAATAATCCGCTCGATCTGTCTATTGAGAAAAGAATGGAATTAGTTTTATGCTGAATATTTCGAAAGACTTGCATTCCTTCTACGAGTCCGTATTCAACGAACAAGTAGTGCAAACCCATGTTATTGAGCCTTGAGTGTTGTCATATCGCAATTAAAGTACAACTCGTAAAATGATCAGTAGACGCTGAGCGTGACATACTTATTTTTTAAATGCAAGGCCATCAGTTTTCAATTCCTGTACGTATATAATAACCAAAAATTTAGCGAAGTTGAAAAAAACGGTTTATAATATTTCAGAGGTTTCAAAAATCGTGTAGCATTATTCTTAAATCTGCAAATAACAATTCTGATGTGTCTAAGTTACATTACCATGATTTATTTATCTGTTAGCAGCCCAGCTGACTATTTCTGTGTTTCTCATGCCGTCATAACATATTTTGTAAACATAAGAGTTTTAGAGGGTAGATAAAATGTGAAATATGTGCAATTTATGCCCCGTTTTCGTACATGTTCACGGGTGTATACGTAAAGTGGCATTTCATAACACGTGCTCTTTTCTGTCCCACGCATTTAGTTACACTCAAGATGAGTGTTTTAGTACCTGTTTATTATGCTTGAAGTTTTCCATGTAATTCTGGTTTATATTAAATTTCATGTTTTTGATAATTTTCTACGAAGCCTCCGTATATTCTGTAGTTGGAACAGCGACAGTGGTAGACACTAATGTGTTTTCATAAAAGAGCAGGAAATAATTTACATAAGAGGTCATTTACATTCCGTGATACAAACAATGTGCTATTTTGCATACGTATTTTCCATAAACGGCAAAGCTTTTGTTTCTGATGTCTTTTCATATCTGACAATGAGGAAACGTGCTCTGTGTTCAGTTTCTGATGTAGCCTACTGTACACCTACACAATTTCATAGCAGAGTTAAAAGTTGTATAGTTTATATTGCTTGATCACAGCTGTCGTTTTAACTGTAATTTTATCTTAAAACTTTGCATACCGTGTAATGTATTAGAATATAAAATAAGCAAACAAACTATTAACACTGTAATAATGACACTAGTGCCAAACGCGTTTCGACCTCAAGAGGTCATCATCAGTGGCAGGGGTTTATGTCTTAGTGTACCCTCAAATCCAATGCAATTTCTACCATTTTTACTTCGATAGTTCACGCATTACGATGTACTGAAAAATAATACCGCCATAATCTTCATTCCCCGGCACTTATGTATGAAGTTTCGTAGATTATCACTAGAAATCTCTGAATTCCAGCAGTGAAAATGTCGCAGGGTAAGGAGACCACCATGTCTAATCATAATGAACGGCGTGAAGTGTGAAATCTTTATTGCAGTAAATGCTCAGCTGTATACATTCATTGAAGAATGAAAGTTGTACCCGTGAACTATTATGTGAAATGTCTGACGTTGGTTTGCACGTGTCCGTGGTGCAATCTTGGACGCGTGCAGTACCAGTGACAAGAAATGTTGCGGAGTCCGTGAACACACAACAGACCAGGCTGACCGATATCGCGTTGATGAGATGATTGAAAGGAAAAGGCGAGTTACTCAACAACCAATAGCAAACAAAAATTTTGTTTCCTATGAGAAAGTGAAGGCGAGAATTGTTATTTCGGATATCGAAAACTGTGTTTGCTATGAGCTGTTGGAGTGGGCGCCGAGAAACGGAAACGGAAGTTGATGGGCATTTGCCGACAAATGTTATTGCGATATGAACTTGAAAGCTAACGAAGAATTTTCGTTGCAAAATTTTCACTGGGGACGGAAACTGGGTGCATAATTTTATGCGTAAACATAAGAGAGTGGTTGGAATATCGTAAAAAAAAAGGAATTTAAGACACCCGCATTCTACTGACAAAATAATGCTCACTGTCTTTTGAAGCGTTTTGGGTGTAATTATTCGAAATTCGTCCTGCCATGAAACAAAATTTCCTCCAGCGTGACTCAACGACATTTCTGAAGATGGTTCTAATTTTGTCTTCATGTGACCTTATTTGAGATTAGCTGCAACATGTTTATAAGATTAGCCTTTCGTCCTTTCATCTGAAGACGGAAGTAGAACCAGCTTACGAAACGCTGTAGTTTTAATAACACCTACGCGATGATGAAGTCTAGAAAAATAATTGAACACAACCTTTATATGCTGTTCACTTTTCAGTAATGACTTTTGGAATGTACAGGAATCTGCTTCATTGTCTGTTCCTACAACCCCCGTTCTCAACCGCTACGAGGATTATGTGTTTCGTTTCGTAACTCGTTTATCTTACACCATTTTGTTATTTTATTGTCCGCCTACAAAATTTTCCTTTCTTGCACATTGGGGTTATTTGGTGTAAATATGAGAATGTACTCTCGATTCCAATGACACGGCAAAATATTTACACCGTTTATGAATATTAACATTTCTTATGACATTTAAATTATCTTGTGTCAAGTTATGAAATATACATTTACGAACTTTTTGTAGTACTGTTAATTAGTTTTAGTGTTTATTAGTGCACAATGGGCACGTTATAATGATTATTACTATTGAGATCTACGAAAGATGAAAACGTGGGCAGCTTAAGTTATTACGTAACGAGAAACTTTTGTGATATATACAAATCATTTGGCGTTAGGATGGTGAAGTCTAGGTTTGGAGATACAATACAGGATTTTGGAAGGAAATCTCTTTTAAAATATATTCTTGCATGAAATAGAAAGACAAAAAATAACTTCAGGCTGGATTGTTAGGGTGAGAAGTGCCTGGAAGTGGTTGTCAACAATGTCTAATGGCGAGGTTTGACAGAAATTATGTAGAACCTGTTACCACAAGGTTTACTTAGTGCTGGCATTTATTTTAATTATCTGGAGTATCATAAATTAGTTTAAATATTATTATTGCACTGCCAGATAATTTTAATGTTTATTACTGTACTCTAAATTGATATGTGTTAATTTTTGCACTTTTAGTTAGCTATACTATTTCAAAACATGAAGAGATTATTATTATACTGCACTACATTGAAACTTTATTAGGTAGAAGGTATGAAAACTAGAAATCTAATTTACTCGATAGTCTTCTGTCTATACTAGGGTCATATTGAGTCGGAGCATTGTCACGCCTGAATTAGATTCAATAATAATGGGAAACTCATTTCGACTGATACGAAATTGGCTGTGGCTTTATATATCTCCACCTCCTTCATCATTAATTTGAGCGTGTTTCGTTATAACGCCACAAAAACGTCATTGCAATTATTAACAGGACGTGACTACTGAAACGTGACTTTTCAAAGTGGCGCTGGGATCGAGAGTCAAATGTTGCGAATTCATTACTATATTTACACAAAACACCCCCGATATATAAGAGAGAAAAATGTTGTAGCTGGAGAACACAATAACGAAACAGAGGATATCTGTAGCCACGATTGACTTTAAAATTAGAATACTGAGCAAATGCTGTTACCTTTTTTCCCCGCTGGGTTTGTGGCTTTTTAATGCATGTCTACGACATGTAAGCTATTAGCAATCCTCTGGAGGATTTGAATGAATGAAATTGACAAAAATTTGGCTTAACTTCTGTCACTGGTGAAATAAACCTAGTTTTTTTCCCCTTTATGTGTTTATGTAGTCTCTTTTTTTTACGTATAAACTTCATAACGAAAGAGACTGACGTAATACATGCATATCTCCCTCTGTCTGATCCCACACAGTACATTATAACGAGACGCATTGGGCCTTGATGATGTATTCATACTCTACTCTTTTACATTATAACGAATCCACAATGAACTTCAATTGCAAATCACATTCTGATGCTAATACATGGCATTGAACCGCTTTACTTACTTGTCTACAAGACTGGGGTCTTTTACGGATAATTTTTAAGATTGGCGTTTATCTCCGGATTCTCCATTGCGTTTCATATGTCATTTTTTTATTTATGTTTTATTTACTGTTCTGTCATCCATTTACCACTCTAACAGCCCACCTCCCTAAGATCCATCTTGATATTATCCTCCCAGCCCCTTCTTGGTCTGACAGTGGTCGTTTTCCAGAAGGATTCCCTACCAAGACTCTGTATGCACCCGTTGCCTCCCCTACCCCATGCGTGCTACGTGACCAGTCCATCGGAGCCTCCTAGATTTCACTATCCTCACTATGCTAGGTGACCCGTAAAATTCACGCAGCTCCTAGTGCAATATCCTAAATTCCCCACTTATTTCATCCCTCCTAGGTCAAAATATCCTCCTGAGCACTTTTCAAACACTTGTAATCCACGTTCTTCCTTCAAAGTAAGAGACCATGTTTCACAACCATACAAGACAACCGACAAAATTATTGATCTTCAGTGTTTTGGATAGTAAACAAGACGATAACAGTTTTTAAATTGAATAGAAACAAGCGGTCCCCGAATGTATTTTGCTCTTAATTTCATCATAGACCTCATTTCCATTTGTTATTGTTGTTCCCAGATACTTACATTTCGAAACATTTTCAAATGATGTGTTACTTACAATTATGTTCCGCCATTATTGCTGATGTTGATCCCGTATTACGCCCATGTTTTTAGTTTTGTCTACAATTACTTCTAGGCCTATTTCCTTGCTAGCCTGTAAGAGAGTTTCTGAATTCTTGGTTATGGTACCCACACATTTTATTTATTTAGTTTTCTGTCTGAGGACAGGTCCATATGACCAGGATCCTTCCATCCTTTTCTCGGACTGGGCCCTGTTCATATACGTTCTTGGCAGATGATCCAGAAGTGGTTTGCCATTGCCTTCTTCTGTGTGTGAATGGAGTAATTGTTGGGATGCCACGGAGAAACCGGGGAAGCCCCCGGAGGAAAACTCCGTGTTGTCTAGACCACGGCCTTGCCCGACACAAGTTATAAATTCGGGCACCGCCGGGAATCGAACCCGAGACCCCAGGATTACAAGGCCAGCGTTCTAACCGCTAGACCACTCAAATAAAAAGCAAATTTTATAATACGTACATTACAGTGCCTTAAATCGATAATTTGTGTAGTATTCTGAAATTTATCTGGATTAGAAATGTCTAGTTTCTGTGATGTTTTCGGTACTCTGGGGGATCTGCTAACTAAAATTGTATTTAACCGTTTTAAAGCACAGTGGTAACTATATGTACCACATCTTTTAAGAATCAGTACCTCAGCGTTTTGTATTTATATATTTCGTATGATGCACAGAATAAACGGATTTTGTTCCCTTAAACATCATAGTAAAGTTGTTCTTTGTAATGGAGACGTGTTTTCTTTGAGGTACGGACTGAATTTTTAAATACTATTTAAACGAGCTTTGGCTACAGAGGATCTTTACACACTTCAAACGTACTGCGTTATCAGTACGAAGTTTCACTACGTTACTAAGTTTTTTTAATTACATTTTATCACAAAATAAATTAATTTCGTCCCAGAAACTAATGGAAGAGGACGGTCTAAATTCGAAACAGAATATATTCATTCTTTGCACATACTGTCTTAATCTTCAGAGCTGAAGATGGAGACAGTATGTTATCTCCGAAAAGTTGGCATTAACCTACGAGTTCACACAACGTCACAAGCTAGAATAACTAAACTGAAGTTGTCTGGTGAATTAATTATGGTGTATGTTGGTGTAATATAACCAGTAATCAATATGAAATTGGGATAGAATTGCGTAATTTTGTAAATTATAAATTAATGGTATAGAAATCGAATACTTTTATTTGAAACATTTTTCGTGATGGGGAGTGTGTAATGAAGTTAAAGGAGTGGCCGAATGCAGAACCGGTATTTCAGCGTTGTGATATTTGTTTAACACTGAACAATTTAAAATCGGTTATAACGTATTTGTAAAATATGTCTGTAACTTTATTTTCCTTGAATTAAGAAAGCTGTGATTTTCCATGTTGCAAGGAAGATAATTAAAGCAGCGCAGTCGCTTTAGAGGTTCGACGTCCTGACCTCCGAGTACGATTCTGAAGTTGACATTTGAAATGAATCGAATAAACACGTTTTTTACAGAAAGATGAGAGCTTACATTATAGGAAACTGACTGATCCATGCTGGGGGGTAGACCCCCGTGGGAACTGGACAATCGCCTCTCAGGCACTAGTAATGGCGTTCTCATCGACCCTAGGGACAGCTGACTGGACAGCAGAACAATTGCCTCTTGTGACCACTGAATATTGCTCTTTGAGATAAAGACCATGTCCACGCAGTCGTAAGTAGCATTACCGTTTCAAGAGGCTGGCTTGTTCTGTAGAGTCCGCGACTCACTGTCTGCTTCCTCAATGTCTGGCTTATCCACTGCACATTCGCGATAACTGAATTTGACTGTAGTTGGTTCGTTATTATGCTATTTAAATGACGCTAAATCAGCTGAAGTTCCTGCTCTTACGATTAATTACGTTCTTGGAAATATTAGCAAAGCGAGTCGCTATTTATACAAGTAAGACTTAAAGAATTATCATATAAAATATTCAACATATACAATGTAATTAGTCTGTACGTTGTGATCTGTACTGTGTACGATCAGTTACTTCAGGAAATATTTCGGAAGTATGAATTAAGATTTCTGAAAAAATAATTCTAGAACTTCAAGAAATCTAAAATTAGTTGGGGTGGATATGTAATGAATCGATGTGTGCGTGTGTCCGCAACGTGGAATTACGTCACCACAAGCCTTCACTAATGAACTCTATTGAATCAGAGTCCTTGTTGAGTAGCTGATAGTTTCTCAGTTCACCATTTCCCATCACTGAACCCTGTTCTTAACTAGATAAATGCAGTTTACAGTATCTTACACTGTTTAATTAACTAAATAATTAAAGTTATTTTAATATTATTCTCGCTTGTATGACTAGGCCTTATGGGGTGGGTCTCTTCGCTTCAAGTATCCCAACTAAAATGTTGTACGCATTTCTCATTGCCCTGATGCCCTAACTATCTCATCCGTATTGATTTGATTGGAATCGGCGTAAATTGAAACGATTTTATAATGTAAATCAATGAGAAGTCAATAACATGCGTTCCCAGCACCCAAACATTGACGAGTAATGTAATGGCATTACATTTAAAGCTCTGAAATAACCTAAATAAAAAAAGGGAATTTACAAAATATATTTTGTACACTTACAATCGGCGATGGTGTGATGAAGCAGCGTTAGTTCTCTGACGAAGTCCCTGGTTGAGGATCGTCATGTTTTTTAAAGAAGGCACGTAGTGTGGACTGTCGTGATTTCTTCTTTCTTTCTTTCAAAATTTTACGATAAGGCCTCATGGATGCCATAACGCTTCTCTTAGCTGTAGCACAAGAGAAAAAGTTTGCATTTCACAAACAGCTTTTACCGATTATCGATCTGATTGGAGCAAATTCGCGTTAACGAAACACATGTAATTGCAGAGATGGCTGTATTTATAGTTTTTATTCAAAATCAGCGATGTAAGAATTACGATTTAGTATAAGTAGCAGTACTAGAAACATTTTAAAACGTTATAAATAATATTAAAATATATTTTTTCCCACTTTTTGACTTTCTAGTTTCAAAATCGGCGTTGTTCTGAATCGGCGCAAATCGAGGGCTACCTGTATTGTGTTCATTGAATCTAGTTCTTTTCAAATTGAAATTAAATGTCAGTTTTATTGGAAATCTTAACCACTGTAGTTTCAGACGGCATTCTTGGTACTGAAATTGACTGTGTTCGGTTTTGTAGGAGTCTTATACCCAATTTCTATCTTTAACGTCGAAACGTGACGCACTAAGTTAGCCCAAGTCATTTTCCGATCTTTACAATGTTTGTTTGTCTCGATGGACAAACAAGCCAGGCCAATGAAGACGTTATTCCGGCTGGCATGATAACTTGCGACTGTGGGGTAAAGTTTTTGGCGTCACGTTTTTGTCACTGCTAACGCCTGTGTTGTAGAACAAACGTGTTAAAGTCGTGGCTGTTGATGTGGTGTATTATGTGTACAGAAAGATTATACCATGTATGATTTTGTCTGTCACTACCTTTAGTAGATTTATTTTATGTCATACTGCAGTCATCTTACACCAAACTATATCGCCGGTTGTCATACTATTATTTTTAATTTTATTTATAATTTATAACCACTTTCAAACATTTTTCAGATGTAATACTCTATACAAAGCTTTGATACACTATTTAATGACATTATAACGAATTACACATCAAAATTTCGTGTTTTTTTTCCAAGTTGGTATTAATAAAATTTGATATCTTCCCATCTACACCTAGATCTTCCAAGTGATCTATTTCCTTTTGGTTTCTTGACTAAAATTTGTACGCAGCACTCATGTATTCCATGCGTACTACATGCCCACCCTGCATATTCTCCTTCGCTCGATTATCGTAGTAATATTTGAAGAGTGAAAATAATTAAGCAGTGCTAAATATAATTACGATTGAGGTCGGAATTTGCAAGTATGTGGCTTTTTTTCAAGAATTGTTATTGTTGATTTAGTGAATACAAATCACGAATAGTGGTTATCTAACCTCAGTATTTGTAATGAAGATGTGTAGCTTAGCTGAAATGTGACATTTCTTCCGATGGATGGAGTACATTAACTCAACAGTAGCTTGGAGAGACGCTCGATTCAAGTAGCGGCTAGTTCACTGTCCGTGCTATGATTTATCGTGGTTTTCTCGAAGTTCTCCAGTCTAGTACCGTGACATCCATCTCCTTTAATTAAACCATGGTCCATTTTCATCATTACTGTTTATCCGCATGCAGTCGCCGCATTTCATCCGGAGATAAATAACCCCATGAAATTACACTTTCCTGAAATTTTTGGGCTTAAGACTTCTTTACCCTTCCACCGGCGATGTAATCTGAGCTATTATCTGCGTCTCAAATAAAAAATAAATACATGTATTAATTTATAAACATAGATAAGAATTAAAGTAATACGTAAATAAACATTAAAACAATAAATAAGCAAATAAATAGGCATCAAATAAATAAGTACATAAATATGTAAATAAATAATAAATAAGTAAATATAATTAAATGAACACTAAATAAATACGTAAATTATTAAATAAACAAATAACTAAACACTGAATGTGTAAATAAATAAATAAGTAGAAAAATAAATGAAGAATGAGGCCAGACCGGGGCACAGCATTGCGGTCTACACCACAGCTGGCTCGCTTTACCTACAGGTAGGAAGAGAATTTAAATCAATAACAAACAAATAGTTCTGCTTTAACGGCCTGATGACGCTAATATTGTGGGGCAAAGCACCTGTTGGCTCAGGAGCGGGAGACTCCATCAATTTTCTTTAATACCACGCCCCTGTCTTCATCTTTGTGGACTGCTTTATTTCATCCTGGGTTTAGTTTAAGTATACTTTTTTTTCAAATCGTCGAATGATTATGAATGATTAATAGGAAAGTATGTGGAAGTAAGTCATATTGGTTTATTTAAAGAACTGTCATAGCATTTAAGTGAAGAAACCCGAAGAACCGTCCGAATACTCTGTCGATGGATCGCCAGAGACTGTATATAATTCCAGAGCTCCATGTAACAACTGCGTCTCGACGCCCGGAGGATTGCTTTTGTTTGCATTCGTTGCTGTTGATGTTCTGTGTGCGATATGTATACGATTTCTAAAAAAAAAAAGCCAGCCTGCCACTGGACCTTATCCTGTATCAGTTAATTTTAACCTGTACTGTCCTATTTCAGGTCTATTTTAATATTATCATTTTGTCTACGTCTGGATCTTCCGCATACATTTCAGAATTGTCTTGCTCTGGTCTTGTCTGAACCAGGCTGCTTTCTTGTGCCCTCTAGGAGCAGAAACGTAAACTTTTCCATACTTCAGTCTACGACTCCGAGGTGCAGTTGAAGAAGCTGTATATCCAGACTTGCAAGAGACTTCCTGCTCACGGTTGTAAGGTCTATCAAGTCAAAGAACTCCTCCGTGGGAAGACGAAGAAGAAGGTAAGAATGCAGATCCTAGTTTGGTGGGTATACAGTATATTAATTTTATGGAAAAGATACTTTCCTGAGAAGCAAGAAGCTTCCTAGGTGAGATTTCAGAGTCTCGCGGTGGCGAATTCTGAAGAGTGTCTCCTGGGATGGTGTAGCCTTGTACATATTGACCAATGTTTCTGAGGTCCTTTCTGCCTCCATTATCAAGGTGATGAAAACTCGTTGTAACAAGCTTGCATAAGACAGTAATCTAATAGTTTCCAGCTATTCATGGACCTAAAAAATTATTACAGTGTTAACAGGATCCCGTCACTGGACTTTGATGAATCCAGTTTACATCCTCCAACTTAATTCCATCCATTTTAATATTGTTTTAGTTCCGAAATCAAGTTCCGTTAAGTAAATAAATTTAGAAGCCCCGTCTCTCACATTTTCGCCTGTTTTTAGTCACTGAATATTTCTTTCGCAGATTTGCATAATTTTAGTTTTTAATGTGTAATAGTTCATGTCATGTCATATTTCGTGTTATCAGGGCTGCAACAGTAAAGATGGTTGTCTGGGTTATTGCGCCTTGTACTCTGGTGGAGGATTATGGACGTTTTAAAGGCGCTTGCTGCCTCCATCATCAGAGCTACTTGCCATGATGATGGAGGCAGTAAGAACCTTTGAAACGTCGATGAACTTCTACCAGACTACACGGTGTAAGATCCCTAAAGGCAGTCATTTCTTATCATATTTACATGGAATTACTTTTATTAATTGATCGTATGCCTATAGTAATTATAATTGCTTTGTTACGCGCCAGTTGATGTGAGCTTATTTTGCCATTTTTCATTTTTTTGTTTGGTTTATGTACAGAGCCTGTATTAATTAGAGCAGAAACAAATCACATTGTCTTATACCATTATTAGCTTTGATTGATTTTTAAATTTGTCGTGATTGATTATTAATGTAATTTATTTTTATTTTGATATAGAATTTCTATTGTCTTAATTAAATTTGTTCGCAGTATTTCTTCTCTGAAAATGTGAAAACGTATCAACACATTTAATAAACTGAAAAGAAAAAAAAATTAATACTCAAAGGTGCTTGGCGAACTTTGTGATGCTGGAGTGGTATATCAGTGACTGGTTGGAATGGCGGTAATTTTATTTTTGTGGACGGTTCGCACTGAAAACGCTTCATTAAACAGTTTAAGAAGCGTCCGCATAGTGCAGATGGTCGATATTTGCGTGCGTCAACTTTTAAGATAACAAAAGAGCCAATAGAGTACATAGACGTACAAGCCGGACAGACAATAAATAGCATATGTTGACAGAAATTATCCCAAGGCCCAGCTGAGGTTTTAACTGCTTTTAAATAACAAATCGGTTTTACCACAAGATATCTAAGGTACTTACATAAATGAAAGACTTCTGACATGATTTTATATGCCGTATGTCATTGTACTTTTAGTAATGAGGCTTCGAGAGAGCTGTAGCCAAGCTCTCCCTGCGAGTGTAAGCCGCGGCTATCTGGCTAACAACGTCTGGCTGGCTTGAGCTGCCTTGGGGTTCATTTAAGATTGTCGGTTTTGGAATACCACTGAATCACAAAAGTAAGGCAGATTTTTTGTGTTAGCCTGTATAAGTCGGTTAACGTGGTTAATGTTAACGTTCTGGTTCTGGGCGAAAGAAATATCACTTTTCGAGCATAAAGCATTTAGTTGTCTTTTGCTTTTGTAAAAAAAAGTACATTGGACGCGAGCCATCATGGTGCCATGACACATCAAAGTTTTCAGATCCTGAAGTGTGTAAACTTTATAAGCGCGCGAAGTGTATTTAAATATCTGACTAATTTGCTTTTCTAACTCGATGTTATTTAATCGACTTATCCATTTCACTTACCGAGAAGTCTGTCACATAATTCCAGTGCTTCGGAATGCTGCTATGATTTTTCGAATGAACCATGTTTACAAGATTTCTGCCTGACGTTCAGTGTTCTATTTTATTTAGTTGTTTCTGTACAGTATCAAATCGATGATGATGATGTTAAGCCACAGAATGGTGTGGCTTATGCGTGTTTAAACAGATAATATGGGGATGTTTTCACTCCCAATTAAACGTTAATTTACGGTATAAATGTGGGAGTCATTTATCTAGACATTGCCGCTCTAGTGAGATTAGTTGTGTTTTGAAACGTCCGTGTGCGCCACTCTTTATATGCCCCAGTGACTTTAAAATTAAGTACACGAAGTTTAACTGGAATTGGACTTCCATTTGTAACTTCGTTTCGATATGACAGGGTATGGGGTTGTGAACGTTTATGTAGAATATTAATAAATCCAGTGTCAAGTGTTTAGTTACATTAAAGCCAAGCTATTTCCATTAGAAAATATATAATTCTATAAAATTAAATAAAAATATTAATCAGTGGCGGTTGTCTAGGTTGTAGCGACGTGTAGTCTGGTAGAAGATTATCAACGTTTCGTCCTGATGATGGAAGCAGCAAGGACTTCTGAAACGTGGTAAACTTTTACCAGAAGTTACAACCCAGAAGACAGCCATTTTCATACTCACCGCCGTGAGAACTTCAAATTCTACCATCTTAAAGGTTGTTTGTTCTGTAATATGTGAATATGCATTTGCTTCCCAATATTTCCATGGAAGAGAACCCATCTTGAGAAGATGATAGTGGTATCTTTCGTCAAAACCTCCTTGCCTTTTACGTATCTGTAAGGTTCATTGCCGTATTCTGAAGAGTTCACCACAGGTCGTTACCCTAAGCCATATGAATCCAATCTATACGCTTTTTCTTGAAGGTAAATTTTAATAACATCCCCTTGCGTCTACATGCCACAGTACTGTATCGTGATGAATCACTTTAAAACACCCAACACTTCCATTGTTTGAGAAAAATGTCAATAATTACTGAACACTTATTTTCCATACTTTCTTGTGTTCGTTTCTCTGAGTTAAAATCCACTTTATTACGTACAGACTTAGCGCAGAAAATAGTCTTTGTACCTTGTGAATCAAGCGAGAGGGTCTAAAGAAAAGAATGTAATCGCTTTGAAGTTCTGGTGGAGGGTTCTGACTTTGAACGTATTAGCGAGATTCTCTGTCTCCTACTACTGCTTCACTTTGTTGCTTTATCATGACGTATTTTAGCAACAGGAGTCAAATACGTTATGACACAGATTCATCGGAAAATCTCCTGATATTGGCTGTTTTTGTTGAAATTATTCTTGGTCTTCCTCAGTTACGTCAAACGAATATGAATAGCTACAAACCTCTAGTTATGCAACGAATAATTCTCCAATTTTATTCAACGCTACCAGATGTTAGAACTTGTTACTGCACCGTCAGATAGCCATCTTGTCAGAGTGACATATCGAGCAACAGAGCAATAACCAACCTGTTGAGCTACTGTCAGAACTAACACCTAACCAATCAACTAACCGATATCCATTACTGTTACAATGGGGCGAGACTGTCTGTGCAAATTGGCCTTTTGTCCACCCCCAAATAATATAATATGGAAACAAATTCCCATACCTTACAAAGAACGAATTAAACAACCTGGTTAGCTGATTATCATCTCAACCGATCTAATTACCGACCAAAAAACTGTTTATCTTCCACGTATAATCAAACAACTAGCTGTTTATCACCCAACAAACTAACCTAACCAACGATCAAATCTTTCTTGTAGTCACTCAACCATCCATCTTTTACTAGAATAAGAAATAGTCGTTTTGTGGGTTGTTTCACCTCTGAATCGTCGGTAAACTTCTACCAGACTACACGGTGGAACAACCCAGACGTCAGCCCATCATATTCATCGCTGTCAGAACCAGAAATCTGAATTATCCAACTAGTGTTTATTGTAGAGACAACGATGAACGTCTTAACATCCCGAAAGAGTACAAGTTTGTGCCCGATATTTTAAACATATTTTTTGTTTAGGATCACATATGTTTCATTCTCATGAATAATCTCTCTGATAAGAGTTTTGTTAACACTATCAAAACATCACTGCGATGAAAACAAAAATGGCACACAGAACACAAGAACTACACTGCATCTGTCACTCTTTGTCCATATTAACTTCCCAAGCTCGTTCACTGATGTGGAAAATAAAACCAAAATTTATCCCTGTTCATTTACAATATTTTATTTAATATCCTTGTGGTTTATAATATAATATTTTGTACACCATTATACAAGTCTGTAAAATAGAATCTTTATTGACACGTACAGTTATTCAGTCGTATATTAAATTGTGTGTGGTAACCGACTTAGCTCTGTACTGTAACGTCCTCGAATGTGGTCAGTAATTTTAAATAAATAATTATCAGGTGATACTTGGGGTTCTTCCGGCGACGAGTAAGAAGATTGCTGCTTTCTGGGATGTAGCATTTCTTTCGTCATCAGTGTCATGCATGCAATAAGTCTCTGTGAAATGTCGGTCAATACACGGTTCTGCATCCCAGAGGACTGTCACCTTCAAATGATCATCATCTGGGTTACTGCATTTATTACTTTGTGTTTTGTTTTACAGGCTGCCAGGTTACTAGGATTGGGGCCAGAGAAAATTGTCCTTCTAGATAATAAGACCAAGATCTTAGCAAAATCTCAAAATACAGCTGATCTCGTTCAGGTAAGAATGTCGTAATTAATTTAATACTATCTTTGACTCTTGTTATACGTGAGTTGCGTTCCTGCGAATCGCCGCGTATATCCGGAATACTTGAGTGGGTTTCAAATGCGTACAACGAGAGTTACCTCTAGTTTACAGGCGAAATCTGTTTGTCTGTCCTGTAGTGGCGTACTTGCGGAGGCCGTTCCCATGACAGATTGCAACTGGAGTTCAGGGCTACGCGCTGGTCGCTGGTTGTGCCCACTGTGGCCGCAATGCGCGAGGTGGGTTTGGCCCTATGGGAGATCCTCCAGGAGCTCGACTCCCACTTTCTGGAGGAGCACGCCCTCCTTCGACGATTCGGCCAACAAGGTAAGATACTTCTCCAAAGCAGTTGGAAATGAAATTCGTTTTGCTAACTTAAATAATCTAGTAGCCAAGATACATTCGTCCTACCCAGTTTCTTCCTAACAGACTACAAAAAGATCGCCTTGGGGAGACAACCCCATGAAACCAAATGAAATCAAGCCAAACCAAGCTAAGCTAAACCACACCCAAATGGAAAGAAACGCACTGAAATAAAAACTACTCTGCAGCTAGGTGTGGTGGAGGAACCTATATTTTACATTTTAAACTATATTTATGTGTCCATCACTTTATGGATATGAAGGGACGTAATTTGACCTTGTAGCGTGGAGTGCTCAACCTGTCTTGTCAGAACGTAAACATCACGCGTCGTGGAGTGACGAGAATGGTTCATACATTGAACGTCCATCTCTCTCACATTTATGAAGAAAATTCAGTCCGGCTTCTTTCGTCTCACAGGAAAAGAAGCTGGCTTTCACACGACGTATAATATGGCCCTGAAAAATCGATTTCTTTCTGTTGTTTGTCGCCTTGAATTATCGATTAATTGATTTGTGTCATCTGAGTGCAGGCTTTCTTTCGTGCCTCTCTCTATCGAACGAGTGTGAAGCAAAATGAATTCGGTTTCGTTGTTAGTGTAGATTGTATTAGGAACTTTCAAATGGTATGTGACACGTCCTTGATGACACATTTATTTCTCTTTTTTTCGCCTCTACTATTACGTAGTGCAACAATGGCGGCAAGCAGCTAAGGTTTTAGGGTTAGAGAGGAAGTAGATAAGTTGTGGATGTTTTTTTAGGTTATGAACATCCGAACCCTAGTTATTAATGATGTTAATAAATTGATATATTTTAGCATCGTCATTAAAATGTGTGTGCTATGCTTTATATCAATTTGTAAGCAGTAATCTAAGCTTGAATGTAATATGATTTATTTCTGTGGAAGTTACATGCATATTGTTTGCACATTATTGCATAAGCTTTTTAACTTGCTGTAGAAATTGATCAAGATTAGTGTTTTAGGACAGCGTTTTTCAAATTTTCCAGTTTACAGCCCGGATTGCAGAAGCTTTATCACGCATGCTTTGAGACTGACATATGTTATACCTTTAGTATTATCTTACAGTGTTTTTTTATATAATACTAGTAAAATTTGATAATTTGTCTTAATTTTCTTTGAAGACAGTGACATATATTTAATATTTGTGCCTTATATATATAAATATATATATATATATAAAGCTGACATTATTATTAATTTTTATGATCTATTAATCAATATATAATGTATTGTCGTCTGCCGCGTATATATTAAGGCCGGCAGTTTTTTCAGAATAAAAAAATACATATTTGGTACATTGTAAATATCTGGTTGCTACTTATTGTTTGAAAAACGCTGTTGAGGCTGTCACTGCTCTGGATCACGTAGTCAAAGAAACTGGCGAGTGTCTGTGGCCCCACCTCCTGTACTTTTTTCCTGTTACCCAAGTAGGGATAGAAGGATACATGCACCTTATCCTCAGTTGGAAGTATTTAAAGTAGACTAATAAATATATGAGTGCTTTTCTGAAGGCGGAGAATGGTTCATTGTGATGTTTCACTAGCATTGATGCCAACATTCTTATTACGAGGGGCGTATACAAATGATTTAGACAGCTGAATTATGTGATCCTTGATGGCGGTGGCTCCCAGGTTACATTTCGGCCCATTCTACATATTCTCCCTGGAGGTCGATTCACCGTTGCCATCTCTCTGGCAATTTCCGTATTTCCTCACGAAACCATTGTTTGGGGGTGTCTCGTACCCACTCCCTGACAGCATCATGCAAGGCGTCACTATCAGGGAATCGGTGTGATTGCTGTGAATGCGCAATGAACCACAAATATTGCATGGGTCAGGTTTGCATATGGTCACGAAATTAACATCATTTAGACTCCATCTGAAATTTTAGTTTTTAATGTAAGTGCTCCATAAACAGAGAAGATATTCTGAAAGATTTTGCAAAATTTGTGAGATTTAAGGTTCTCACGGCAGGAAGTGACCGTGACAGCGACTGACAAGTTGTAACGTCATCAGGGCGATGAAACATCGACCAGACTACACAGCGCAACAACCCAGAAGACAGAAATCTTCATACTCAACCTCAAATCTTACAAGTTGCAAGAAGATGGTTGACTTCTGGGTTGTTCCTGAATGTAGTTTGGCAGAAGTTTATTGATGTTTCAGAGTAAACTCATCGCCAGTGTCTCTGAAATGTCAGTAAACTTCTAGCAGTGTAAAAACTGAGAAGACAGCCATCTTTCTGCAACTTGTCATTCATTGTTTTGTGGCATTTTTTAGACTCAAATCTGAAATGTTTTCTTTTCCTAAATGCTGTTGGCTATTGGTAGAAATGCATGTGGTTCCTGAACAAATGCTTCGAGCTGATGTACAGCGATTTAACCGCATGTCCTTCCCCCTCTTGTGTATTTTGGAAGATCATTTCTGGTGCTGGTAGATGGAGGCTCACAGAACTGTGATGCACTACATCAGTGGTTCTCAAACTGGTACACATACCCCTTAGAATTATACACGTTAGCAAGGGGTGCATTCAGAATTTTTATTTATACCAGTAATTAAGTAATATTTGCTAAGGTTGACAGGTGTAGGTCTGTCAGAACGCGTAATATTCCCATACACTTGGGGTCTGATGTATAGACTTGTGAGAAGAAATAATCGTCTAGGATTATTACTGTAATCGTCCCCGTTTATGATGATTGTTATGGTCACCCAACACCGTGATATCTGACCTGTTCTTCTGAAAAATTATTACCAGGGTCAGATCTGTAAATTAGTACTTGTATGCCAGTTTATGTTTAATATTTCGTCATATAATTCGCATATTGAGCATGTTTGCTTCTCGTAATTATTTAATGTATCAAAAAGGGAAACCAACTTTATTGGAGTTCTGTATTCAGTATTTTGACACGCGTTCTCTGCACCTTTGCATCCTGAATGCTCGTAGCTGAGACAGAAAACTAAATGGTAGTAAATTAAATACAGGCTAACTACGCAAGCATTTCCATAAA
The DNA here is from genome assembly GCF_000696155.1 of Zootermopsis nevadensis. The sequence continues at coordinate 149,204 of NW_019059988.1, read as the reverse complement.
TAACGCCCATGTAAGCAGAGAAGTAGATTTGCATATTATGCAAACAAAAGTGTGTTTTTAACATAAGCTAAGGTTTAATCATTAACTCTTACCTACTTTTCTTCTTATTTATGATAGAAACTGAAGAATTTCAATTCATTTCATATCTTTCCATTATGATCGCTGTTTTTATTTTTAATGCTTGGAAATTAAAGTTCTCTTTGTCCTTAGAAGTTTTCTAATAATTACCCCTCCATGTTTAACACTGTGCTAAGCAACTGTATTAATAGACGTAAATACACCTCAATGTTGAGGCATATATTTATTTTTATATATTTATTTTAATTATTCTCATTCCTTTGTGACTAAGCACTTTAAATACTTTTTTTTTAAGTTTTTATAAATTTATAATCGTGATTGTTTGGTTCGTAATGCTGTGTAGTCTTATAGATGTTTGCCACTGTAATGAGATGTAGGTGTTCACTTCCTCCAAAACATCGGCAATCAGTCACATAACATCACAACCCAGAAGATCAAAATCCAATTTTTTTTCTGTCGTGTAAACCTCAAATTTCACACTTGATATAATTAACCTCAGCCTTAATTTTGATAACGATAAAAGTGCACTGTATGAGATAGACTTCTTTGGGTTTTTTTTATTTTATGATGACAAGTATTCCTAAAGAACATTTTGGGTATCATGCAACATTTAAAAAGTGAATCTCTATAATGCCTTCAGTCTTCACGCAACAACTTATGAATAAATAACTGTACGCTTATATGTATGGTCAAATAGCCTGAAACATGTCGTAAAAAAAATAACAACATGAAATACCACATGTAAGTTTATAGAATTTATTCTCGCGTTGTTATGTGACGACTGAGGACAGTATGAGATTTAATTGATCCACAACTTGACACTGGAATATAATTTAAAAAGTTATTCATCCAGAAGTTGACTGATATAAGATATCTGAAATCTCACATATTGTTGAATATTTTAGAATTAATCATTAGTATCAATTTTTTAAATGTTATGGTCATAGACCACACTCAGAACCTAAACTAGAAACATTCTTGTAAACCACAGAATGTCGTGATTACTTTTCACAAATCCTTTTTAAAACAAGTAAAGTAATTCTAACAGTAATATTTCTGATTCCCCTGGTAAATATTAAATAAAATACTTAATAATAATTATCAAGAAGGAATAAAACATTTTTAAAGGGGTATGTGACCCAAAGAACCACTGCTTTATGTATGGAGGTGGTTGCGATGCCATGCCCGCGGTGTTCCAGAGCTGGTGAAGCGGTCACTGCTGACCCTGCAGGTGGCGCACTCAGAAGAGCTTGAGGCGTTGCAGAAGCTGCTTCACTTCCCAGAGGAGGTGGCGTTGCGGCTGGCCGACACAGAGTATCACCTGTTCTACCAGGTCCCGCCTATAGATTACTTACGTCAAGTAACACTAGACCTCGGTGGTGGTACCGGTGATGTTCCCACTTCTGCGTCGGGACCTGGTCCATCCGACCATCCACACCAACCAGCCGCAGAGAGCGCCACCTCTACCTCCGCATCGGCCGCAAGGCCTTCAGTCCGCAGCCTCATCAAACGCTTCAATGAGGTAAAATATTTTATATATCACATATTGTAGTGCCTGATATAATCTTGGTGCATTGAGGAAACATTGTCTTAAATTACTAATTCTAATGATCAGATTTCTTCTCATCGTCAAGAAGTTTTAGATTTGATATACATAACAGGTATGGACCTGATGTACTTTTTAAATTCAGGAAGTTTGTCCTGAAGACGGAGATAGAGTCCCATCTCCGAAACGTCGTTTTATGTTTTATATTTACTAGATGATGGATAATATCCAAGGAAATTTTTATTCAATATATTTCTTCTTCTTTTCAGTTTCTTGACCTTAACTTTGGTCTTCCGGTGCCTAATATTTTCTTCCATTTTAGAAGTTAAAATTCCCAACCTCTTACGGTACCCAGAAATTTACCTTTGTGTTCACAAAAACCTGCCATTAGCCTCGTCCTGAAGCAGATAAATATGGCCCGCACCCTTATACCCTATTTCCTTTAGTTCCATCTTAATATTGTCCTCCCATGTTGTCTTAAAGCACTCCACTTCTTATTAAGATCGAGAACTACAGCTAGGTAATACTGTTGTGATGAAAGGAAATTCTGGACTCGTCTACTAGTTATGCCTTATTAATTATTTTAGGGTGATGGGGAATTAAATACTGATGAGGTATTCAGGCCTGAGACAAGTGAAGTAAAAATGAAATTGAGGTATAAAGAACCTGAAAAATGAAGAACTACATGGTTTGTACTTTTTACACAGTATTATTAGGATGAGTAGATAAAAAAATGATGTGTTAGGTGGAACATGTAGCATGCATACAAAATTTTGGCTGAGAAGAATTAAGTGAAAATGGCATAGTAGATATAAGTATACATTAAAGCATAATTTTATTCCTTTCAGGCAATTTGCTCTCTGGGAATAAGTATCTTGCCATGAAAGCACAAAGCTAATGACTAACCTGTCTAGTGCCATGGTTAAGATTGGAAAGATATTTGCTTCCACATCCATTATATTCATTCATGGCATGGTGACTACAGCGGCCCATCCACGTACGAGTCCGGCTCGGCTCGGGTTCCATCGAGCCAAACTCGTTTGTGGGTGGGGTGTCACGAGCCGAGTCTGCTATCTACATGTGGTGAAATATATCCAAGCTCGCCGAGTCAGACTCGTACATGGATGGGCCGCTTAAGTATGCTAACAAGTTTGTTTGGAAATTGAAAAATTTAGGAATAATGAAAACTCACGTGAGGTTTCATGTCGTCATTGCAGGTGAGCTCGTGGGTGACACACCTCATCATCACACAGCCCACACATGATGACCGCAAGGCTGTCCTGTCCTGTATCCTTCGAGTGGCACTAACATGTTGGAACATTGGAAACTTTAACGGTGCCATGGAGATTGTTGCCGGACTAAAGTGAGTAACAAGATGTGTAATAATGTATCCCTGCTACTATTTCAATGTAGTGTTAAGTTCTTAGACTCTTAGTCTTTCTCCCTTTTGTATACTAGTACTTTGGTTTTCTTTACATAGTGTATCTGCTGAGAATAAAGCATTTATAAAACTTGAACTGTAAATGACACCATTGCAACATTATGTAATACCCCAGTTATTGGGTTCCTATTTATAGGTAGGAATTAATTTATTTTGAAGAAGTAAACACTGTGAAAGGGGTGTCAAATTGAAAACAAGAAATTATTTCTTTAAAAGTGTGAAATCTCTTGCTATGGATAATTATTTTTATGTCTACTTTGTTTTGTTTATATTCACTGTTGTAGATTAGGCTGTAGGTGCTTCAGTGCTGCTAAATGTTTTACGATTGAAACTACTGATAAATATAAGCGTGGAAATTACAGTATTGTATTATGCTTATTTTAGTGGTATCCCCATGCGAATGCTTATACATAAATAATGTATTGAATTAATAAAATTTGTAAGTATAAAAGATCTGTTTAATCATATATACGTTTTAGATTCTTAATCTATATGTAATTTATGAACATAGTAGAGGTTTCATCATCTTAGTATATAAATCAGTTTGTAACAGATGGAAAACAAACAATTAAAGCTGGAGCTGAAAATTGAGAAATAAATAAATTGTTGAACACTTCCTGTGTCATCAGTAAAATGATAGAAAACTTCTTTAAATAATATGAAAATGGCATTTGTACTGAAGAAGGCTAGTGTATAAAAAGTATTCAGCATTTAACATTTCTGTATTCATGTCTCTTCATGCTCTCATACTTAAAGTATTTGACTTGAATGAGTTTATTAAGTGCCCTGCAGACAGCCAGCATCTCGTTCACCAAGGAAACAGATACGATACAGAGAATGGTTACCTGGAAGATCAGCAACACATGCCACGGCTCAGGGGCAGGGGTTTCTTTCGGCCTCCAGCCGACATGGAATGTTGTAGGCCGGCGGAAACTACTTGCCTCTGAGCCACAAACCAGTCGCATCATTATACGTCATCATTCAACCTGAGTATCAGAAGATGACACTAATACTCCTCTCTTACATAATAATTGTATTGTAAGTTGAACTCTCATGTTTGTGTCAACAGAATTAACCCTTCAAAGCCGAATAGTAACTACATATTCCACCTGCATTAAAAATCAGTAACTCTTTTGATTTTCTATTTATGGATTTCATGATTCTCACTCTTAATAGGGACTATTTCTGTAAACAACATTTCTTTTCAATCTCAGTCTAGTGGCTTCACATTTTGTGTGAAACAAAGGCTGATCTTCACTGTTATGCTAGAAGACTGCATGTTCTCCTAACAGGTCAAACAAGCTGAAACCATTCTGGCTGTCGATCACAGAGAAGGAAGCGCTGCCAGTGCTGGATTTCCTGTCAGCTGCACTCCTCTCTGCTGAGTATGAGAGGGCCCTGGGTCGGGCATTAGCAATGCCTGAATGCCCTGTGGTACCGTTCTTCGGAGCATTCCTACGAGAGTTGCGAGAGATCTTGGCTTCTACCCCTAGTCTGGTGGTGCTGGCCCCAACGGGGGAACACACTCGCCTGGAGGTGAGACCTCCTTCTGGCACCGCATTGAACCGTCCTCAGCGCCAGCGCACTCAGCACCGCCACTTTCATGGCCGCCATCCTGTGGTAAGCCACCTTGCCCCCTGGGGTTCGAACTAACATACCCCCTCACTTAATGTTGCATTACTTATCACCAAAACAACATCCGCTGCCACCATAACCCATCTTAAAACAGAGAATGTTCAAAGACAAGTAGACTTCAGTACAAACTTTATTGCAGTCTGATTGGTGTTTCATTTTGGCATAAAATGGATAGAGATTGCATCAGTTAATTTTGTGTAGTGTGTAGAAAAAATAAAAATGCTTTTACATAGACTTTTAATTGTTATAAAAGGACATCTTTATTTTTGTAAATCGAGAGGTTCCTACTCAAGTAGGTATTTTGGCTCTTGTTAACTAATGGGAATGTTTATGAACTTTAAAAAATATGTTTTTGGTGTGGGGGAAAAGAATCCTTTGAAAATTACATTATTTATCCTCTATTTATACACATTTTCTGCTAAAATTTTAATTTCTAACATTTTCTACTCTTTGGATCTAACCTATCTGATGTTCATCTGTTGCTTAGTTTAATATTTGTTCCATTATTCTGCTGAATGATCTTTTGTGTCCTGCCTATTTTATATAATTTTTTCATAATGTACTGTAAAACATCCTCTGAGCAGTTCATAAACAGTTTTTTCAGTAATTTTACATTCCTCTAATTTGTTTGTAATAATTATATTGATACATTTACTTGTCTTACTTCTTAAACATTTTATAAACTTGGCAGATATTTATAATAGATAATGAATCTGAAGATTTTACGCATTTCATAACAATTCTGCTCAGTGATGTATGTTAGTAAGTTTTAATTGTTATATTAATTTTTTAATGAACAAACGTAACGTTTTGTTAAACTGAATACTACTCTGTGATTATATATGTAAATATGACATAATTTTAAAAGTACAACTGCCAACTTAACAGAGGAATAGAAGTCGCTAACTCGCTTTTTAGTTCTTACTGCGATGAAGTAATGAAATGTATGGACGTACTGGTGTAACACTTTTATATTTTATTATTTTCAAATTTAATTTGAAATGGCACATTCTTATGCTTGTTGGTTCATGCATTTAATTAATTTTGCATGTTACTTTTCTTCACTGCCGTATTTGTCCATATATCTGTCCTTTGGATCGAACCCTGGTGGGGGCTGGGAGGGCAGGTGGTATATGGACTGCATGCGGACAAATGGCCCACAGTTTTCCCTGCATCTGTCTGTGACCATTTGTTTGCAAGCAGTACAAAATGGATCCACAGTTATACTGTGGAAAACAGAATTACTATACTTTAAGAGGCGATATTTGAGATACTCTTCTCTTAAATTTCAATTACTGTGCATGTCTTAAATGTATATATTATATTGCCAAAAGATGTGCTATTTGCACAAGTAACATCTTTGAATGGTAAGACAAAATTTGTTCTTCTGTCGGCAAACTATCGAATCAGATCAGCATGGAATTCTACAGATATACTAGATGTTGAAGATTTCTGTCTTCTGGGTATGAATTCATCGCCCTGATGACGGAGGCAGTATGACCTCTGAAACGTTGGTTAACATCGACCACACTACACAGCGCAACAACCCAGAAGACAGAAATCTTCATACTCACCGCTGTGAAAACCTCAAATCTTATTGTTAGTGTTAGTGTTATTACACTGTAATGTTCAGTATTTGTATAGATGCACAGCTATTACTGTTAAGAATTAAACTTTAATTTATTAACCCACAAGCTTACAGACTTTACAAATGAACAGCAACCATTGGAAAGCTTATGGATCATCATACGAAGAAGATAGAATGTATGAGCCGGTGGATTATGACCCACAAATGTTAAACTATGCGTTTTTGCAGAATATTGTAATCAATTCCAAATAAGTTTTAAATTTAACAGGAGGAACTGTTAAACCTGTCTCCAAATACAAAATTATCTGAATATTTATATTACAATAGCTATATTCTTATTCTTCTTCCTTGGCTCTACAACCTAGTGTGGGTCTTTGTCACCTCCTTTCAGAGGTTTTCTATTCTTTGAATTAATGCATTTGTGAGTAGTGAGTGACCAGGTCACTGCTTCTGCACAATTTCTACTCAATCCTGATTTTTGTGTGCTAGAGCCATCTAGTAGAGAATCGGGAGAGACATGGGTGAGAAATGGCCGCTAAATTTGGCTTACGAAACATCTCGTTCATGCTTATAAGGTTCTTTTATATGCCGTAAATCTACAACATGGGATCGCTGACTTTTCTTCCCCTCTGAACGAAGTTGTGCTATGGATATTTATCACCCTTAAAAATCCATCGACTTCGGCCGGGTTTGAACCCGGACCTTGGGTCCAGTGGCAAGCATGCTAACCACAATAGTTGTATTACATTAAACATATTTGTTTTTATATTTCTTACACTGTAATTGTTTGATTTTAAATAGTGACTGAGTTAAGCATCACCTTATTTATGAGCTCTTATTGAGATATTGTGCTAATAAATTTATTTCAGCGTGAAGTTATTTTAATAATATCACTGATCAGTCATGGTTCTCACTATACTAGCATTTATTTATAATTCACTTTTTGAAACGTGTTTCAACCCCAAGGGGCCATTCTCAGCCACCCACTGCACAACAGATTATAACATTTGTTTTTTATTTACAGAAGAGGCAAGCTAATTATGTTGTGCTGTAAAGAAAACTATTTCAGAAAATGTACAAAAAATTAAAGTTGGAAATCAAACTGAGACATGGAAGACTTTTGATGTGTAGTTGCATGCTGGTCTGCATCATTGGCTGATGTCTGTGTTTGCAGTTTATCTCAGACTATAATGGTGAGGACCATTATTTCACGCGGATTGGACCTGGGGGCCTAATCAATTTGGACAAGATCTATCGTACTCAGGCAGTCATGGATCGTATTGCTTCATTCCACCAGCACTATCACGCACGGGGGCGGGAATCAGCACACAACCTATTTCGAGACCAACTCAGGTAGCCATTCCACCTTTAATAGAAAGTAAATATTGCAGTTACATTTTTCTTCTAAGAACAATATAAACAGATAATATAAATTTAGAGGTGTTATATTGTGCATTAATTTTTTTTTTCTTGTGGTTGTAGTATACACACATCCAGCATTGAGCGTTCGTATCTCGTGGATGAATCGGAGGATCACGACTATGACCTTGATCTTGATACGTACCAACCTGTACAGTCCCTTAGCAATGACCATGGTGTCAGCTTTTTTCCCATCTCTGCTCCTCATAGTGGAATTGATCACCATGTACTACAGGTAAAGAAAATAAAATGTTCCATTTTAATAGGTTTTCTGTTTTTGTGTAGTAAGAAAGGTGGTGTTAAAATGTATGACATTTTTTATAACCAAAATCATTTTATTGTAAAAACATTTTGTTTTAGTAAAAAAAGATACAATGTATGTACTGTACTTCTAACTAAATAAGTTTATACAGTGGAAATGTTAACATATTTTATCTTATGTTTTTTTATGATTTGCCTAACAAATTAAGGTTATCAGTATAAAGAAACTAAACAAATACCTGATTCAGTGATTCAGACATTTATTTCCAGCCCATCATGACGTATTTTACAAGATGCTTTATTCACAGACATTTAATTAATCATGTAATTTTAGTTGATTTACACATTTAATTCTAATATTTTACAGTACAGTACAGAAAAATTCTTCCTATTATTTAGCAGATATGTAATTTCTCAGACTCCACAGATAATAATGCAAGCTTTGTATATTTGAAATATCTCATTTCCTTGATATTAAGATACTTTTAATTGTAAGACACACTCGTGACTTATTAAGAGGTTTTTAGGAAAAATGCATTATATTGATTCTTAGATGTGAAATGTAAGACACACCCCAATTTCAGAAATTTTAAAATGTGAAAAAAAGTGTGTCCTAGAATCAAGGAAATAGAGTATATATAAATTAACAAAGCACATTCATCAAAATAATTTGCTTTTCTGATGAAAAATGCTTGGGTTGGTCAATTTTTGCCCACAAACTGCCACTTGTATGCCTGGCATTGAGAATGTTACATTCTTATGCTGCAAGCTAACATCCACATTCAAACAACTCCACAGCGACTGGCCCAGCCTTATGGAGGTTCCTTTCGCAGGAAAATGAAGCTTACAATGTCTTATGCTGTGACAGGTGCTACACCATGGAAGCACAGCAGTGCACTGGGATGCCGAGGGAGGTTCACGGACAGCACTGGTGTATGTCAGGTTGGAACGAAGTTGTGCCACTCTGACATGGAGCCGCCCAGGATGGAGTGGGCTGCGAACTGGAACAGGTGGAAGTGGCTCTTCTCCAGATTACAGGTATATCTAAGGTTTCTTTTCATCCGTCAAACACTGTGGAGAAAGGTTCTCTTACATGGTTACAGTTTCAGGAACTTAACACAGTTTGGTCTGCACTGAAACATAAAATTCATTTCAGTTCCTGCCTCCATTACATGACATGATACTGCTAATAATTTTGTAAATATTTTCATTAGGTGATAAGGTTTCCACATTTCCCTTTTACCACCATAACTACAGCATTTGGACTTATATGGAAGTTAGGCTTTGTTTTATTTTATAAAAATAACATTCTAAGTTTTTCTAAAACCACAATTGTTTGTCAGCAATGCAGATAATCAGGAGTCTACCATACATAGCTTATATGTGTTTGCATATGAAGCTCAAAGGCATTTACTTATTTGTTCTTTTCCATGTAATTTCTTATAAACAATAACAGATGCTATAGTACTCCATTTAACGTAACAGTTCCATTTTTAATTCATAGTGAACTTTCTGCTTGGTAGATTAATCAGAATGGTTGAAAGAGAAATATGTTGGTATGTTAGTTATTCTGGTTCCAGATTGGTTCTGCATTTGAAGTGATCCTGTCATTATCATTACAGTTTGTCAGCAAACCCAGAAGAGACAGTGGCTCCAGGTCTAGCAATGAAGTTGTCTGCACCAGGTGAATCTGCAGGAGTGGCACTAGAAGAAGGCTATTTAGACCTGGCCATCGTCAAGGAGATAGTGCTAGGAGGTCGAGACAGGGATAAAGATCCTGATCTTGCTACAGCTTGTCGCCGTTACGGCCTCGACCGATTTACTGGTTCTGAATGCTGCCTGTCACTCGTTTATGGGGTGAATCTCAGTGATAATCGTGTGCTCTTCCTCCTCTGTCCACCCACACTCTGCAGGTATGCTTCCATTCTTCCCCTGAATTTGAATAAAGAGTTTATTATTCTTCCTGTCACAATTAATACAGTGCTCATTGTTTTAATTTGATATGGGGAGCTCTTCTTCCCATTAATTCCACAACATACAAGTAAGAGGATATTGTCTGTTACGTCAGAAATTGAGTTCGGTGTCCTGATTGTTGATGTAATCAAAACAGAGGCTTTCGTTTCAATTTTTGCGTTAAATAATGATATCACTTCTTCCATAATTTGAGCACACCACTTTTCTCTTGGTGGGATTCATCTTTATGTTTCTCAGTGAGTTGTGGCTCTGCATATTCTACTGACACTTCATGATGAACGACACTACTGTGTTTTAGAATGATCCATCATAGCAGTTCAACTTTTAAAGGAAATTGTTCGGCTTTCTTACCTGTTACTGATCATAGAATTTACTGTTGTATGGTCAAGCAAGAAGGTAGCTGTCTTTTGGGTTCATGTGCCTAGTAGTCTGGTAGAATTTGACAATATTTCAGAGGTGCTTCATGCTCCATCGTCAGGGTGTTTGAAATGTGAATAAACTTCTACCAGACTACATGGTACAACAGCACAAAAGCAATCTTCATACTCACTGCTGTGAGAACATAAAATCCAACATGGCTGCGGTAACTACTCCTTTATGTCAGTATCTCAGTTTATTTCCGAACAGCATTTCTGTTGTGTCAAGTCAGAACAGAAAATGTGTGTGTGTGTGTGTGTGAAGAATTGCTTGCTTAATTATTGCAATAGATTTTAATTTGATAGCAATTATTATAAATCTGTGTGCAGGATGTGGTATACTGGCCTATGTTGGGTGGTACGAGGACTGAAACGACAGCTCCAGCTGACAGATCGGCGGATGTTGTGGCTCAAAGAGCAGTACTTGCAACTATACTTTGAAGAAGGTTGCTGTGGGCCTATGACAGCTGATGCTATTCGGGTAGGTAATATCTGTCTGTAGCTTTAACAGTTTGCTGGGACAGAAAAAAAAATTATTTTGCTTATTTCTGAGATGGGAGGATAATATGTGGATCTTTGAGAAATGAGTGCTGAGGATGTCAGCTGCATTGAAATGACTTAGTATCATTACAATATCTGGTTTTAATATTGTCATAAAACTTTCAGGTTCTTTGAACAGAGAGATTGTTAAATAAACTCTATATTAGCCTCTGTGAAGTAGTATTATCAATGACAGGTTTCTTCAGTAAATGCAGAGGTTTCTGTCATTATAATACCAATATTGTGTTCTGTAATATATTTTTGTATGGCAGGTATTTGGTGGACGAGATTGGGCTTTGACTGGTAATGTGGGTGGAATGTCTCCTCCTGATAATGGGACCTTACGTCGTGGAGCCTCTGTAAAGTTCAAGAAAAAGAAGTCTATAGGCAACATACAGGCTCTAAAGGTAAATTATTGTTCTTAAAACTTGCAGAAATCTAGGGTTTTTATATCAACTTTTTTATTATTTTTGGCTCATGTTGGTAAAGTATTCTTCGACTCTATTTGATTTGTATTCAGAAGTTAAAGACAATAAAACACCATTACATTTTCACTTATAATACTGATGAATGCTGTGGGATAGAATTTTTCTTGAATAGTTGATAGTCACTCAGTTGATCAAGAAATTTCCTACGTTTTATAGCTGGACCTTGTCCTGATCTATATGAGCCCAGTCATCTTCACAACTTACTTTGTTATGCTCATTTTAATATTATACTCCCCTGTTTCCATAGGTCTTTGAAGTAGTCTCTCTCCTTCAATTTTCGAACTAAAACTCTGTATGTGGAATTAGCTGTCTTCTGGGTTGTAGCTTTGTGTAGTCTGGTATATTTTTACCAGCATTTCAGAAGTCTTTGTAGAATTTAATATAAAAATATATTTATGTTGCTTAAGACATGAAGAATACATATTTAAATGTATTTTAGTGGAGGAAACAGCCATTTACTTTAAATACTCATTCAGAACAGAAGTGTCTAATATCAGATCTTCCCTTTCAGGATCTTGGTCTAAAACATGATACTGGACCTGATATAGGAGCTGGTATCAGTATGGGCTCAATGTACCTACGGCGACCTACAGGAATATCTGGTGGACCAAGTCCTGGATCAGGTCCAGGTTCTAGCACTTTCATTACAACTCCACGTTCACGTTCTATCTCTAGTGACATTGAGGTCAGGCAAAGTCTTCTGGCCAGTGGTGCAAGTCCACAAGGTTCCAATGACAACCTCGACAAACTTTCTTCCTGCAGTCCGACCCATCACAGTGCCTATGGATTACAAAGGTAATTTCTGTTCTTTCCCTCCAAAGATGTCAAGATATAACTTGAGACCTAACATGAACTCTTGTTTATTCTAGTAAGTGATTGTATGACGTTGTATGAATTTCTGATGGCTTGTAACATTGAGTGAGAAATGGTTGTTATGAATTATGACATGGAAGAAAGAAATCATTGGTAGTTTTATCATGGCTTTCTCCTGGAAAGAGTAAGTAAAAACACAGTCAAGATTGCAGGTTTCTGGCCTCATTTGAAGCTGGGTATTTTTTGAATGCGAATCACGTCCATTACTGCTGTGGCAACTCACTTGATAATAACAAACACATGGACAGCTGCTACTGTAATTTTTTACATTCATTCACAAACAAAGGCAACTGGACAAGACTGCTTTAATCAAATGTAACAGAACACTAGCTGGTTTGTAAGTCTGTGTAGGCTGCTGGACCCAATTAACTATCTAATTACTCAAAAGTACCTACACTACTATCACTACCAGACACCTACACACATAATACTGTTCCCTCCCTATTCCCATTAATGCAAGGCATGACTTTACTACAGCATCCATGTGGAGCGGATGCAGAAGCTTGCAGATGTTGTGAGAAGCAGTGCTAAACAATACTTGCTGTTGGAAGGATGTACAGGAGAAGGTAATTCATCAACCGTGTTTGCTTCTATGCAGTACTGGAGTTAACAGAAAGGCAGTGTAATATGGAGTCAGATTAACTGAGAGTAGCAAACTGAGGAAGGAAAGAAGGAAATATGGATGAAAGAAGGAATGAGATTATGAAATAAAAATTTATAGAAAACCACACTTATATAAATAGTAAAGAATCCACAGTCTGAGAAGCCTTAAACAACTTATCTTTGATTTATCTGAGTTAGATTTATTACTGCAGAACTAACTCACTTGAGGCAAGGAAGCAGTGTTCTGTTTTTTTAGTCCTTCTATGTGGAATTCTGAGTATCCTGTTTTATAAGGAGATGAAATTACATAAACTGTAATTATTTTGTTTTCCGTAGTCAATCATAACTGTTGGATGGTTATTCTTTAAGTATTCTTTGTTTGCACATCAGATATAAATATGGCTAATTCTGTCATGAATGATGCTAGGCAAAAACAGAATTTTGTAATAAATATAACAATACAGAACATAACAGATTTATAAAAAATTGACTTCAAAATACTATAGTATGATCTTTGTATTCTTGAATGCTGATGAGTAAGCAATAATGTCTGTGAGCCTCTTAAGAACTTTCCCCTATCTTTTGGTATATATGGGAAGAGAAAGTTAACATGATAGTCACCCATGTTTTGGCACATTTTGCAACACTGCTTGAACACCTATCAGATTTGTTTTCATCTGTCTATGCGCATAAGAATGATGTTTAATTTTAACAGCACATGTGAAAATGTGTCAATTATGAACTCCCTTATTTTCAAGAGCATAACTTACTTTTTCTAATGGTGATAAAGTATATATTATCCTTTTCTTTGTAAATCCATATGTGGACTGGCTTGCATAAAAACTAAAAAGGATGACATAAAATTTAAACCATTGTTTTCTGTTTTTAATAAGTAAATGAATAATGAGTGACTTTTGAACAAATTGAGGAATATGTTTTTTATTTACAATGATGAACTGTCAGAATTTCATGGCAGTACAGAATGATGTGCCATTGCCATACCTCTTGGCTTGTCACCAGCAACATACAGGCTTCTGTTATAAATAGTAATAGAGGACATAATAGGCTATATTATTCATGCAAAATAAGGAAGAATGTGTCTCGCTTTTTCGATTAAATACAATTTAATACACCTGTGAGATTTCATGTTTCAAGCCACACAAAAGTTTTGTGCCACCCATTTGCTAAATTTGGCACAACATTAATACATTTGATTCACATTCAGAAGTTCCTGGCCAGAAACAAGCTGCATTACATAAGTTTCTGTGTTTTTCCTTAGTTTCTCTAGTTGAATTGCTTAATATCTTTGAAAAGTTCAGTAGGTCTTTTATTCCCACATTCAGCTTATATTAGCATTCATCCTCTTATGTATTATTTAGTGCTACTTAATATCAACAGTGACATAAAATAAAATAACCCCATTCCCATTCCTCATCATAAGTGATAATTATCATTAATCATCATAGTCAAATTGATGTTAGGCAGCATGGCCTATTAAGTGAATCTTGGCCTTTTACAATAGATTATCTTTTTAAGAATGCTAATTACATGTTCAAAGAATCATGCTTCAGTAAACTATGGACTTTATTTAACCATGATTATATATAAAAATGACAGTTGTGGTCTTCTGAGATGTGGTGTCTCATGATCATGGTATGACATCATAGAAGACCACAGTTGGCATCTTTACCACCTGAGAACATAAAATCTGAAAGGTAGAGAAATATTTGTCTTAATTGATAAATACATATGTATTCTCCTCTTCCACATTGTTGTCATACAGGGCCAATAAAATGTGTGGGAAATTACTATCTAACAACAGACCCTAAAGGTTCAACAATGCTAATACAAAATCTTCCTCCGCCCTCAGTTAGCTTTTTGGTTGGTTGGTGACAGTCTACTTTCTCAACAACCATTAGAATGCTACAGTAAACTCCCAGTTGTCTGGCCTAATGAAGGGGAGAAACACATAACCTAGAATATTTTTTATACATTCACAGAAGTTTACAAATTGCTTTATATTTTTGTACGTGACTGACTTTATTTTATGAAGCAGATTGTAATGATGACTTGTTTTTGTGAACTGTTTAAAGTTTTCCTTGCAGAAGTATGAATTTCTTCCTCCTCACCCTCTTCTTCTCCTGTTTATTATGCAGCAGCATCTACAATGTGTCTGTCTGTCTCGTGCTGGAAACCTACTTAACATGCATCGCTCTGTAGCTGTTCTTCAGCAATTCTTTATTGATGTTTTCAAAACTTCTCATAGCCAACACCATGTCAAGAATTTTGAACTTGCTGATTTCTCTGTTAGCAACATCTTGCAATTTGTCTTCTTCTGGATTTGGAAAAAGTTTCCTTTATAATTGAACCAGCATTACTGGATCCATAGAAGACTGTGCACAAGGTATAGCATCCAACACCATTTTTTCCTCCATGATTGTATTAGCATATTGATCAGCAAGTTTTCAGAGGTCAGCCTAGTAGCAGTATTTCATGGATGCATTAACTGAATCCCCACTCCATAATCTTTGGTTAATTCTGTCACTGATTCTCCATTCTCAAAATTTTCAAGTAACTTGGGCTTTTCTTCTATTGTCACTATAATTTTCTAATGGTTTTCAGCCATCTTACTGGGAGTCCACAACCATAAAAGCTCCAAAAAATATTGTTTAACCATATCTTCTGTAGATCCTCAAAAACTAACTCCAATCACTCCAAAGCTTGTGCAGAGATTAGAGATCTTTGCTCTACCTTGTGAATACATATTCTCGTTAATGAACTTTATTGTAAATAACCAAGAACTCTTTCAAACTAATTCTGCTGTACACAGTGTCAACACAAGGAATAAAAATCAGCTACATAGACCAATTGCCAACCTCTCATGCTTTCAGAAGAGTGCATATTATGCAGGAATCAAAATTTTCAACAGTCTACCATCAAATCTCACAAGTCTTGTAAATAAGAAGGAGCAATTTAAGGTAGCATTAAAAAAAAAGATACTTAATTACACACTCCTTTTACTCTGTCAATGAATTTATGTTGTTTACAAATAAATGATAACCTTTTCTTGTGTGTAATGGGTAGATCTACTTGTAGCTTATCATTTCTCTAGGTAAATACTTTGTTTTGTATTATGTGAAATTTATATAATAGTTTGAATTGTACTTTATAATATGTATTGTATTATTATTATTATTATTATGACTTTTTCCACATCCTATTGTCATCTGACTGTCTTATGGATCCATGGAATGTAAATAAATTATTATTATTATTATTATTATTATTATTATTATTATTATAGAAAAATGTTGAAATCCTGTTTCTGCATTTATATAAAAGAAGTTATTGCTCAGATAATCCACAAACCAGATAATCTGCTTGTGGATAGTTGGGAATTTGCCATATGTTATCCTCCCATCTCTTGACCTTTTGGATGACAGTTTTAAAACACATTCTGATTTACCAGTAATATATAGACTTCCTGAACCATGACTTAAAAAGGAAGGTAGTCATTGTTTCTACTTCACAGTCATATTCTCTGTTTCACACAATTATTAAAATCATGACATAGTGCCAAAGTAGCTCTGGAAAAAACTGACTGTAATTGGTTGTCTAGTTTTCTTCTTTTGTTAGTTCATAAATTTCTCATAAAAAACAATTATTTTTTCAGCCCCAATAAGGAATATAAACTTAATTTGTCTGTACAGGGAGAAAGGAAAAATGGTTGGAGGGCCTGAGCAGATTTGGCAGATGCGGCATTTTCGAGCTGGTTCCATCACGCATGAGACTCAGCTTGATTTTGTGGACTTTGTTGCATTGTTTCGATCATTCAGGTGAGAGAAAAAACATTTTACCAAGAAAAAAACAATTTTAAAATATGAATGTTTGCTGACATCTTTATTGATAGCCATATAAAAAGTTAGTTAGGTTTCAGTATTTGATTCATCCAGCTAAGAGTACTCTCAGCCATTGACATGTGGACTGCTGTTTGTTCATGGCTTTAATTTCCAACCATCTACAAATTTTTGTTAGTACCTTATTACATTCACAGCTGTATTATTGTTGTTGTTTTATTCTTTCTTGTGCTGTGTCTGTAGTTGGCCTTCTGGATCTTGATGCAGCACAATAATAATAGAGAACTGAATTGAATTGAATTGAATTGAATTATCATCGTCACAATTATAGAATTAGCTGTTACCCTTTTATCTGTTATATTTTGACCAAAAAATACAGATTTGTGACTAAATATTGTGTATTCTGTTTGCAGTAATGTTATATAATAAATGTTGACTATGGGTGATTTTGTTGTCTGATTTTAATGCTACATAAAAGTATTATTTTACACAGCTTTACTGGCATAAAGGAAACAGTATTGCTCTTTTAGCAATAATGTTGCAGTTAAAGTTGCTTATTAATGGTGAATAGACAAAGATTTTGAAGGAAACAGTTGTCATATATCCTGGTATTCACCAAAACTGGTCCGAGGACTGTCACAAAAGATACAATAGTCAGAATAGCTAGCAGTCTAACCAATGTATGAATCTTTTCTTTCCCAAACACAAGCATAGAATATTATTATTTTTCTAACTTGCACTAACATACAATCACTACTTATGAAGTTATAGTTATTCTAGTTATAATCTGATACACACAAACTAATGATAAGATATTGTCATTATTTTCAGTTTACGAGCACGGAAGGACCTAAGAGACTTGTTTGACCAGCTTGCAATTACATGTCGAAGCATGTCTGATAGTTCGCTAAATGATGGAAGTATCAAAAGTTCACCAGAACATGCAGCAAAGCCACCACAAAGAATTGGTAAGTATAAAAATTGTGCTTATTTGATTGACTTTTGGACTATTGAAATAAAAATTAGGTATACTAAGATGCTGCCTTCTGGGTTGTAGCATCGTGTAATCTGGTAGAAGGTTGCCAATGCTTCAGAGGTCCTTGCTGCCTCCATCATTAAGGTGATGATGGAGGCAGCAAGCCCTCAGAAATGTTGGTAAACTTCACAGTACACAGCCATCTTTGTACTCACCTCCATAAGAACCTCAAATCCTACTTATGTATATTGGTTTTATTAGATTCTTAACCCTTATTAGTATTTTTGACTGAGTGTGAATCAAAATATCAAATTAAAAAGAAAATTTATCTAACTTACCATGAATTTTGGTAGTGGCATTTCCTTCATTTCAGAAATAATGGGTATAATGGGATGACTTTCATTTACTGTAATTGTGTGTTGGTATGTCTTAAGTACCAAATACGATACCATGACTTAATGCCTGTCTTGTTTGTGGAAACAATTTTCATTAAGGTAAGAAAAGGCCATGGAACTTCAGTGGCATCTGAGGTATAGATAGAAGTAATTACTTTATACTTTTTATGAGGAAGTTCACAATTCGTACTCTCTGCAAAATATTTTTACAGTTGTCAAATTAAATGAGAGATGAAGATTTCTGTCTTCTGGGTTGTTGCGCTGTGTAGTCTGGTCGATGTTAACCAACGTTTCAGAGGTCATACTGCCTCCGTCACACTCACCCCTGTGAAAACCTCAAATCTTACGAAATGAGAGCTATGAGAAGTGCATACAAATTTTAGTCAGTGAATCCGAAAGGAAGAGACAACTTGGTAGACCTGGGCATTAATGGAAGTATAATAATAAAACTGAACTTACGGGAATAGGGTATAAGATTGTGTACTGTAATCATCTGGTTCAAGATAAATTAGAATGGTGGGTTCTTGTGAACATAGTAATTTTCTTTCAGCTTCCTTAAAAGATGGGAAATATTGTCATTAGCTGAGCAGCTATCATGTTCTCCAGAAGGATTCTGCACCATAGAGTTAATTATTTAAATAGTTTTATTTTTAGTGTAAATTTGTGCTTGTATCTCTGATTTAGGTTTGTTGACCAGAAATAGTTCTCTGGACCTGTTTGAGTACAAGAGCTCTGCTAACCTGCAGAAGAAAAAGATCTTTGATGCAATTGCATCAGCAAGCATTGTTTCAAACTGTGCTGGAGTAGACACATCAAAATCCCAGGTGATCACTCTTGCCACCTTTGTCAAGTTCCTGGAAACTCGACAGATGGAGCAACACACCGAGGATGAAGTTAAGGCACTGATACAGGTCAGTGATTTTCAATTACAGCTGTGATACTCAGAACTAACACAAGTTTTGTTATGTCATCTGTCAATATTACACATTCATCAAGTTGTCATATTTAGAATTTAGTTTGAACAATAATTTGTCCTCTCATATTTGAATACAAAGTTCTTTAATTTAAAACTAACAAGTACTAGTCCATGTCTGCCATCTATTAAGATCATCAAAATTATATTAATATATTGACTAACAATCAAGAATAATTGATGTTACAGTATGCTGTACCCTTACCTGAATGTGCTGTCCATAATTATATTCAATTCAATTCCTTTATTGAAGGATATAAAATAGCTTTTGTTGCAGCATTATCTCTAATACCTAAATGTAGTTAGGTAAAGAATAAATTTCAGAAATCTGTGTCACAAGAACCGTGACAAACGACATAACTAATAAGTTGTAAATGTCAGTGTTTCAGTGACAGTGGTGGGGTTAGTGTTAAAAAAATATATAAGCAGATTGTCTCCCTTAACAGTGGTTGAGTAGCCGAGTTCCAGAATAGACTGTAGAAGTTTAACTGTCATCTTTGTGGTTGTTTCATAGCGGCATGAACCAGATCCCTTACTTCGAGCCCAGTGCTGCTTATCCTTTGAAGGGTTTGCTCGTTTTCTCATGGACAAAGACAACTATGCATTTGTTAGCGAACGTCTTGGACCTGATGAAAGTGAGACAGACCAGCCCCTGTCTCACTACTATATTGCATCATCACATAATACCTACCTCACAGGGCACCAACTCAAAGGCGAGTCTTCCGTTGAATTATACAGTCAGGTATGTACTTGTAGTTTAATACTGTACTGTACTTTATTTGTGAGATATTTCCCTTTATGAATGACTAAGTGGATGGATCATCAGGAGCAATTTTCCTGACTGCCAGGGCATAGCCTTCCTGATATGTGTGAACACTGTGTTGGTTGTCACCTTTCCTAGTTAGTCATCTGCGGTGATAGTGAGATCATGGCAATATTATATAGTGAAGTTTACTTATCTCTATTGGCATTTTTCTGTGCCTGTGAGTCAGGGTTAGTATTAGGACATAAAGAGTTAAAGATCTGAATCAGATATTAGGTACAGGTTCTAAAATATTCACAGAGTGTTGTAATCAGTAGGACTCTAGTATGTTTAGTTCATAACAATCAGGCAGAAAACAATTCTTATGGGTATTCAAATAAGGACGAGGATTACACATCATGTTTGTTGTCAGGTGCTTCTTACTGGCTGCCGTTGTGTGGAGCTGGACTGTTGGGATGGAGATGATGGGTCTCCTCTCATCTATCATGGCCACACATTCACCACAAAAATCCCATTTCGATCTGTGGTAGAAGCTATCAACCGCAGTGCATTTGTAACATCTCCTTATCCAGTGATTTTATCCATTGAAAATCATTGTTCTCTGCAACAGCAGGCTCGAATGGCTCATATTTTTCAGGTAAATGTTGATTCAGTTCTTAGTTCTCATCTTTTAAAATTTTTAGCATGTGCTTAATGGTGAAGTACACCCCAGTTGCAGCTATCAGAAGGAAGGAGTTTAAAACCAAAAAGTTCAAAAAATATTCCTTGTAGATCAACATTATTAACGACATAAATAAATTAATATATTTAATGTCCTAATCTACAAGTTATTTGTGTCGTTTTATTGTCAGTTCATTGAAACACTTAGACATATCAGATTAGAACTTTGTTGTAAAGGAAGATACAGAGTAAAGATTTCTGTCTTCTGTGTTTTTGCGCCGTGTAGTATGGTAGTTGTTTACCAATGTTTCACAGGTCATACTGCCTCCGTCATCAGGGTGATGAATGTGCCAATTGAGTGGAGAAGGCTAGGTTTATAGGGACTGGACAGTGAATCTAGTAGCCTGCTCCTAGCCAATGGGAGCAGGTGTCAAATCAGGCATGGGTGGGGATAGCGTGGTCGTGTTGTGGGGTGTGTGAGTTTTGAAAACGTATTTTTCTGTAGGACTATTTGCAGAATCCACCATATTAGATCTATTTCATTAAGTATTTTACAGTGTAATATGCCTACATGTCACAGACTGATTGGATTGTTTAACTAAGAAATACTTTGTTGTGTTTCCTTTTAGTCTGTGTTCGGTGAAAAACTTGTGACCAAGTTCCTGTTTGAGACTGACTTTAGCGATGAGGTCCAGTTGCCATCTCCTTCCCAACTTCGATATCGTATTCTAATCAAGAACAAGAAGCTGACAGCTGAAATACCAGCTGGACCTGCAGCGGTGGCAGCAGCAGCCGCTGCCAGTGCATCTGTAAGACATGGAAGCAGTTCCCACACACCTCTCCGTGGTGCCGGCAGCATGAGTAGCAAGCACACATCTTCTGGGAGGGCAAGTTCCATAATTTCCAACACAAGTGGAGGGTCTGCAAATGATGACTTCAGTGATGACGACGATGATGATGATGATGATGATGATGATGAGAATCTAGAAGGTAATTCGGCTCATCATATGACATAAATATCAGGAAGTTCATTATTGGCATTCTGAGTAGGAGCATTAACATGGCGTTACATAGCTTGCCTGATAACATTGTAGCACATGTGGGGTCACTCTGTGACTTCCTCTTGCTTATTTATTACATTCACATATTAGACCACAGTTCAGGCTCTTCAGGATCCATTGTCTTGGTGAGATCATCTGTTGCTTTGTCTACTAGTTTCTCCTCTTTCTCATGGTTTATAATTTTTTACAGATGAATCAATTTTATCATTTGTCGTTCTCTCCAAATTTTCTATGGTATCATATATTATTAAGATTATTATATCCAGGAGGTAGGCTCTTGTGAACATGGTAGTGAACCTACAGGTTCTATAAAAGGGTTTTCTTGGCAACTGAGCATATGATAGCTTCTCAGGAAGGACTTTGCTGTATTTAGTTTGTTAGTTATTAGTTCATACATGAGCTGGTGTGTAAAGGGGCCTGTTTCAAAATATGATTTTTTTTATTGTACTTGCCTATAATGTAGCTGAATCGCCTGAAGTATTGTGTTCTTTGTTGAAACTCTTGTTCTAAGAGTCTTTTCTAAATTGTGACTAGATCATAGATGTGTTTCTCTTTTTGTAAGGCAGATGAAAATGAAGAGCAAAGGAAAAAAATTTCCCCTACATTTCTAATGCTATCATTGTTGTTGTCATTGTTATTATTATTATTACAGAGAAAGTGTTAAGTTTGGCAATGTACACAACAGAAGACAAAAATCTCATCAAGTCTGCGTCAATGGGGCCACCCCGAACAGACTCCATCTCAAGCCATGAGAGTATGATCCGATCAGAAAGGGCCAGCATGGGGATGATTGGTCAGCTCCCTCGTGGACAGCCCTATAAGATTCACACTGGAGATACAGACTGGACAGACGTGGAAGATTCTCAACCACAGAAACCCAAGAAACAGAGCAGCCAAATTGCTAAAGAACTATCAGACATGGTAATATATGTCCAGGTGAGGTAGAACATTCTGCTTTAAAACATTAATGTCTTCTAATTTATTGATAATGTCATTACATCTGTCAAGTTATGTTAACCTTTGAAGCTAGTATTTAAATGATCCTTAAGCTAACACTGATGTGGTATTTGAATGGCCTGTCAGTAACAAACTTGTGGCATACAAATTGTAAATTTTTTCCCACTTCCAGTCATACTGCAATCGTTGTTGTTTCAATAGCAAATTCCTCACTAACTCATCTTTTTTGTTATTCACAATATCTGCTTCACGTTCCTTCCTGTGTGATGGTTTTTTATCCATAAAGCTCATTTCACCTTAATCACTATCAAATTCACTCCCATTGTCATAAATTCTAATGTTTCTCTTATCAGGATCCTATAAAACTTCTATTTTTTCCAAATTCAGATGTGAAAGGTTAGGTTATACCATGTTGCTTACTGGTTAATACAGTGTCAGTATAGAAATAAACAAAGGAAAATAGATGAATGAATGGATGGGAGAAACATTTCAAGGTCTCATTGTTCAAATAATGTAACAAAAATCCAACAGAAAGCACATTAATGACGATTTGTCCTGGTTCCTGCTACAACTGGTGAGTACATATTCAGGATACCGCTGATAAAGGAGGCTTCCAGCTGTGAGTAAGCTCTTGGGCTACCAACTTGAGTTTAGCTTCAGATTAACAGAAGAGTATAATTTAGTTCATAACTGAGAAACCTAATTACTTTTAGAAATATCTATAGAAAATAGTCTCTTGTGGCCAGGTTGACTTTAGGGTGTGTTGTTGAGTTTCTTAAATTCACTCTCACTGTACCCACAGAAATCAGCAGTTTATCAGTTGAAATGGTGAGCTCAGATGTGGGATCATTTTCAGTTAAATTCCTTCCCATTTAAACTTCTATCTTTAGAATTTAGTTTGTTAATAAGTAGGTAAAACATTTTCATACATAAATATTAGACATATGGTCATGCTTTGCTATTATTGCTTTTCCCCCTTTGTAATTTGTAATAGGAGTTGCTGAAATATATATATATTGTCAGTCTGAAAACAGTTGACCCAATTAACTAATGTTGGGATGATTTTCTCTTGAGACATGTTCCTGTATGTCACAGGATTATGCACTGGGTGGATAACACACTTAATAACCCATGTGTTTCCAACAACAAATCAGAGACATTACCACTGATACATATTCAGTATGTAAATATGATGTTATACAAGACTTCGGCATATGTGAAATTATCCATTCTCTGTGGTAGAAAGCCAATCCTGATGTGGATTAATCTCGCGACTGAGATTTAACACTGTTATCCAGTTCTTCAGGAAAATTAAGTAAAGTCAGAATTCACATACTTTCATCATATTGTGGTGGATTAAACATGTAGCTTAGATAGGGTAGTAAGAAATACATACAGAATTTTAGCTGAAAATTATTATTTGGGAAACCAAACGGAGATAAAAGAAAAATATTTAAATGAATCTTAAAAGATGATGTGAATTGAATTGATCCATAATCAGGTCAAATGACAGGCTTTTGTGTTAGCAGTGCTGAACTTCAGAATTACATGACCTAATAGTAAGTTTAATTGGTTTAAAAGATAAAAGCAAGTAAAACAAAAAATTGCCAATCTCATGTTTCCTTAAAACAAAGTGTAACAAGCAAATTTATATTTTTAAAATTTAGTTTTCATTTTCCTCCTAGGCAATTAAATTTCGTGGGCTGAACACCATCAGCCCCAACAGCTCAGTTAAATGCAAGAGAACAGGTGGTCCAGTGGCTGCCACAGTCATTATGAAGAAGAGCAGTGTTGGTGCTGTGACCATGCCGCCCCCCACAATCATCACCAGCACTCCAGCCACGCCAACATCCGCTGTCACACAGGCTTCCAGTGGGGGCTCAGTGTCACTCTCCACAACTTCTGGCATTGGCAGCAGCAGTACTGCCACAGGCTCCACAGCTTCTGAACAGCAACATTCCTATGCGAAGCAACGTGCCAATATTCACCACCCATGCTACCAGTGTTCTTCCCTTAATGAGAATACAGCCAAGAAGCTTTGCCGCAAACAACCTCATGCCCTAGTGGCTCATACAGAAACACAGTTGATGAGAACATATCCTGCTGGAATGAGAATAGACTCCTCCAACTTCAATCCAGTCATCTTTTGGGCCTTCGGTATTCAGATGGTAGCACTGAACTATCAGACTGAAGATGCAGCCCTGCACCTGAACGCAGCCATGTTTGAACAGAATGGTCGCTGTGGGTATGTGTTGAAACCGTCAGTGATGTGGGATCGTGGACACATGATGTACCGGCGTTTCAATCCATGGGACAAAGAGTTTGATGGTCTACATTCATCACATCTTATTCTAAATGTGGTATCAGGACAATATGTGTGTCAGAGTAACCTGACAGCAAGCACATATGTAGAGGTGGAAGTAGTGGGGATTCCAGTGGACTGCAACAAGCAGAAAACTAAAGTGATACAGAGGAATGCACTGAACCCTATCTGGAATGATACTTTCTTCTTCCAGGTGATGTTTTGTGACTTAGCATTCCTTCGTTTCAGTGTGTTAGAAGCAGGAGCAAACCATCTATTAGCACAGCGTGTGTTACCGCTCAAGTGCCTGCGGCCAGGATATCGTCACGTGAGACTCCGCTCCCCGCAGAATCAGCCCCTGCAACTCTCCACCCTTTTTGTATATTCCCGAGCTGAGGAGGAGAGTCTGGACTATAATGGGAGCTCTGTGGAGAATGGCGATGCAGTACACATGGCTGTAAGGGGTAGTCTGGGTGGAACCTCGAAGCATGGCCGGGACAGTGTTTCAGAAGCAGTGGCCATAAAGAAGAATCACCCCTCTGGTAGTGGTGCAGTGCCACTCAAGAGGAGAATGTTCTTCTTGATGGTGCATGGTGTTGTG
>NW_019059988.1:45883-115926 GCF_000696155.1 Zootermopsis nevadensis | reverse complement strand
AAATGTTGCTTGTAAATAATTTTCCACTTTTATATATATATATACATAAATATATATGTATATCTTGTTCTTGTTTCCTTCATGTTGAAGATTTTTCTGTGCGCTGTAATTACCATAATATTATATTTGATATATTGTTCTCAACATATCCTGACCCTGACTTGAAAATTTCCAATAAACAAAGCCATAACTGAGAAAACTATAATTACTAAAAAGGTCTGCACTTTTCCCCACCTTCAATCCATTCTATTAGTGACAAATGACAAGAGTATGGTCTGAAGCTTCCACAGCGATTAAGTATAATGAACTTCTTCTCAGGCTACCAGACATGTAAGGTGGTTTGTTCAATGGAGAAAACACCATTTGAGAACCATCTTCATCCTCATCCTCAGGGACCATTGAGTAGATGAATGTTTGGCTGTGGAAACTTTTCTTAAATTAAAAGTACATTATAGCTAGTAACATATTTTTCATGTGCATGACCTTTGTAAAGCCTACAGTATTTTCACATGATTTGCATTTCAGTTTATACTTAGAGATGGAATAGGATAGAATGAGACCAGAATCAGTATGAAGTATAAAAACTGGCAGGCTGTCTCCAAAATCTTCAGATAAGAGTATCAAGTAAGACAACAGTCACTTGCTATACGTCCTCATTCTCTTATTGCATTTTCTCAGATATTATGTACATGTAACACTTGTTGCTGATACACATTTGTTTGTAAGACTATGTGAAAGCTTGTAGTAGCATATTCTTGCTAAAAGCTTCACCAAAAATAATTAAAATAAAGCCTTTAATTTCATCACTATACACATGGAAAATGTCATGGTGTGCCATTTTTAACCAGACAATACTTTTCAACAGTAAAAATTTATGTAAGTCAGTATGAGCACGTTTTTGTATTAATATAGTAACAAAAAACAGAATGCTGTGTAGTTTGCTCCCAAGAAACACATTTGCTGTAACAATACTATCTTTCCCTTTACCACCAGCTTTCACTGTTAGTCATAATGCTGTAATAATTAATGTGTTGAGTGACCTGGTATGACAGTGTATTACAACTGAACAAAGAACAATATTATTATAGTAGTAAGCACAGTAATTTTGCAGTGCATACCACATTCATCATAAGCTTCAATTTTATGACCTGTACAGTGATTGACTAAGGGCTGGAGGGTCAGTGTTCGACCACCAACTGGGGCAGAGAATTTTCAAACTGGCTCTGAGTTCCACCCAGCCTTGTCCAGGGGACCAGGGGTTCTTTCGCCCAGAGTAACGCCGGCCAGGGCGTGACTACTCACCCCCATCTAGTGCCCAGATTGAGAATGAGTACGCGTAGGGGTATAGCTATGTTAGTGCAGTCTGGCAGCTCACTTTAGCCAGACGTAGATCATGAGGTTGTCACACATATTCAAACCGCCACCCTCGAAGCCATAATATTTACACAATTGTTATTCAGAGATGGCAACACTTCAGGCATGACGCCCACCGGGTCGAGCCGTCTGTTACCGCAGAGAGAAATATTCCTCTCACCATTGTTTCGTGTTCACTCAGGTATCAGTGGGGGATGGACAAGGGGTCGTTACAGGTGGTAGTTCCACCACATTGCAACTATAAAAGAAAAATACGCTCAACTACACATTTGTATGTTGGCAATCGCTATCCGAAGTGACTTCGTATTTTCCCAGCTGTAAGTTGCCTGCATTGGTAGGTCCATGACTGATCATAATATTGTATCTGTGACTGTATCAAAATGTTGCTTGTAAATAATTTTCCACTTTTATATATATATATACATAAATATATATGTATATCTTGTTCTTGTTTCCTTCATGTTGAAGATTTTTCTGTGCGCTGTAATTACCATAATATTATATTTGATATATTGTTCTCAACATATCCTGACCCTGACTTGAAAATTTCCAATAAACAAAGCCATAACTGAGAAAACTATAATTACTAAAAAGGTCTGCACTTTTCCCCACCTTCAATCCATTCTATTAGTGACAAATGACAAGAGTATGGTCTGAAGCTTCCACAGCGATTAAGTATAATGAACTTCTTCTCAGGCTACCAGACATGTAAGGTGGTTTGTTCAATGGAGAAAACACCATTTGAGAACCATCTTCATCCTCATCCTCAGGGACCATTGAGTAGATGAATGTTTGGCTGTGGAAACTTTTCTTAAATTAAAAGTACATTATAGCTAGTAACATATTTTTCATGTGCATGACCTTTGTAAAGCCTACAGTATTTTCACATGATTTGCATTTCAGTTTATACTTAGAGATGGAATAGGATAGAATGAGACCAGAATCAGTATGAAGTATAAAAACTGGCAGGCTGTCTCCAAAATCTTCAGATAAGAGTATCAAGTAAGACAACAGTCACTTGCTATACGTCCTCATTCTCTTATTGCATTTTCTCAGATATTATGTACATGTAACACTTGTTGCTGATACACATTTGTTTGTAAGACTATGTGAAAGCTTGTAGTAGCATATTCTTGCTAAAAGCTTCACCAAAAATAATTAAAATAAAGCCTTTAATTTCATCACTATACACATGGAAAATGTCATGGTGTGCCATTTTTAACCAGACAATACTTTTCAACAGTAAAAATTTATGTAAGTCAGTATGAGCACGTTTTTGTATTAATATAGTAACAAAAAACAGAATGCTGTGTAGTTTGCTCCCAAGAAACACATTTGCTGTAACAATACTATCTTTCCCTTTACCACCAGCTTTCACTGTTAGTCATAATGCTGTAATAATTAATGTGTTGAGTGACCTGGTATGACAGTGTATTACAACTGAACAAAGAACAATATTATTATAGTAGTAAGCACAGTAATTTTGCAGTGCATACCACATTCATCATAAGCTTCAATTTTATGACCTGTACAGTGATTGACTAAGGGCTGGAGGGTCAGTGTTCGACCACCAACTGGGGCAGAGAATTTTCAAACTGGCTCTGAGTTCCACCCAGCCTTGTCCAGGGGACCAGGGGTTCTTTCGCCCAGAGTAACGCCGGCCAGGGCGTGACTACTCACCCCCATCTAGTGCCCAGATTGAGAATGAGTACGCGTAGGGGTATAGCTATGTTAGTGCAGTCTGGCAGCTCACTTTAGCCAGACGTAGATCATGAGGTTGTCACACATATTCAAACCGCCACCCTCGAAGCCATAATATTTACACAATTGTTATTCAGAGATGGCAACACTTCAGGCATGACGCCCACCGGGTCGAGCCGTCTGTTACCGCAGAGAGAAATATTCCTCTCACCATTGTTTCGTGTTCACTCAGGTATCAGTGGGGGATGGACAAGGGGTCGTTACAGGTGGTAGTTCCACCACATTGCAACTATAAAAGAAAAATACGCTCAACTACACATTTGTATGTTGGCAATCGCTATCCGAAGTGACTTCGTATTTTCCCAGCTGTAAGTTGCCTGCATTGGTAGGTCCATGACTGATCATAATATTGTATCTGTGACTGGTAATGTGGTATGTTGGTAACACAAATTATACCAGCGGGTGTTGGTTATCCATGTGTTATGGTTTGTAGTGTGTTGTGAAGGCTTGGTGATTTTTGTTGTACTGTAGCATGGGGCGGTTTAGGTGGGACCGTGTAAGAACTATTATGAGAAAATCCACAATACGGATAAAACCTCTGAAGTATGAACAAGAATACACTGACACTCCTCAGTATCCACCAATATTGGATATTTCTTATGAAGCGCGTATAGAACGTGAGAAAAATGCATGGCACGAGAAAATAAAGTCACTTAAAACTGTTGAAGAAAAGCTATTTGAAATCAATATGCCTAGGTATTATGGTTGGAAGCCAATAATGTTATGGGAAGAATTAATACCGTACAACGCAATGCCTTTTGCTCAGCATGTTACTAGGACACACTTCAAGGAATTTAAAGATTTGCCTCATTATTCTACCGGTCTTGAAGAAGAGTCACATAAACTACTGGGGCAGATTAAACCATGGATCGAGGAGGCACTCATCTTCGAATATAAATACAGAAGGTATGAATTTGATGTACTTTTTGAGTGGAGAAGGTTGTTTGCATACCTTTTTTTTTGAACACTCGGTTCTGACCTGGTGCCATATAGTGGCAGATGTGACTAGAAAATCGGTATTTGAAGTCCTTTTAGGTTATATGTGAGCTCTGTCTTAAGTACTTACATTTGCATGGGTTTTACTCACTTGGTTTTACATAAGATGTTGATTTACTATATTGTTACTATCAAAATACTTTCAATTCTTTATTTGAGGAAAATTACCAGCTTTTAGATTCTGTTATAATAGCCAATATATTTGTTTGCAACAGCCGGAAGCATGAACATTTGAACAATGAAGAAGATCCCATAACCTCCATCAGTTTGGATAATATTATGGGACGCTCCATTGTACAACAGATCAACAGAATTTTATTGGGAACTCTGTCAAATAAAGTTCCTCATCTCCTGAAATGTCAGGTAAAATATACATAATTTTCATTCAGACTGGTTTTAGTATAGTCAGATCTTAATGAAGTAAGAATGGTTCATTTATCCAACATTGTGTTTTATATGATGTGCCATGCTGGAACACTCCATTTTATCATCAGTCAACTCAGTGTGTAGTGGAATGAATCATACTTCCTCACCACACACCTTCTGCATTTTATGTGCTCATTGACAGACTTGCTACTGTATGAGCCGTGGCATGACCTTGCTACAAAGAAAAGGCTGGACGCTCAGAAGCAAAGATCCATTACTTATTTCTTCAAAAAGTACTCCAGTCTGTCATTTGTAGAACCGACTGACAAAGTTTTTGTATACCTCAGTTAGTATAAGGTATTCGGCATACTTGTGTATTGACTTGACCATTGTTACAAACCTTTAAGACAGTTTTTTTGTTCAGGTTGAAACAGATCCACGAGTTGAATCATTTTGGAGTGCTGGTGGGATGAATCCACCAACTTTTCTTAGACTACGAAAAGAAAAAGTTCCCTGGCTCAAGGATGCAGCTGACAAACCTGTTGACAGATGGTTTCAGTATCTAGGTTCACCAGTTCTCCAATTGCGACATGAGTTACCTTTACCTGCTATTGTTCAGATGCACGAGTCTGAAAGCCCAGACTTTGATGTTCCATTTTTTCGATATGATCCTAAAGTTATAGGATATCATGAAGCACGTCGATTGGGAACGAACATCCCTGGTTAGTATTAACATTCTGTAATAACTAAAAGTTTTATAAAGGGTTTCATTACTGATACATTGATAAATAATTGCATCTTATTAATGTTACAGGTTTTTGGCCAGGAGATCCATGTGAGTTTGGGCTGTTATCATATCATCATCGAGGTCACATGCATAAACGTTTACTACAATATGGTGAGGAGGACAGAGCAGAAGCTGTTCATGTTCAGGCCATTCTTGCCTCCTATGGTTGGCTTCTTCCTCAAGCATGTTATCAAGGTAAGAGATCAGAAATACATCAAAGTCGCAATCAATATTGTGTATTTCAAAGTCTTTAATAGGCAGTTGATTGTTCTTTACTAATTTCTCTAGATCATTGTTACCTGTTTGCCCCATTTTCTCAATAGGAGATAAACTGAAATACATCTTTCAGAACAGCCATAATGTTGGTACAAAATGGGTTCAGAGTAAGCCGATCAAACTTCAAGACATGAAAGTAATATTATGTACATCATGATTCAGAATTGTATGGTGAAACTATTGATTTGGTTGCACATAACCCTTCAAAGCTGAAGCTTGTCTAAATATTTAAAAATTCAGTACATGCCTCAAAAGAATGCAATATAAAGATTGTCTGTTTATTGCTGTTTAAGGGTTGCTGTTTATAGTGAGAAACATACAAAACTCATAAATATAAAATGCATAGTTACTGATTGTTAAATTAGGTGCATACATTTGCCACTGACCTGTAAAGGGTTAATTACATTTCTGTGTGCAGATTATCAGGTGTTGATTTCCATATCAGAAGATGGATTACAGATTTCAGTGCACTGTTTAAAAAAAATTGCATAAATCATAATTTAAAAATGTTATCATCAAAAACAAAAGCAATTTGAATCTGTGGCACAGATACCAGATGGGTACTTAGTAGTAGAAAAATTGTTGAGCAACTAATGGAATTCAAGTATTCAAAGACTAGAATTACAAAATTTAAAGAGGATATGAGTTATGAACTGTAACACATACTCATAATGTAATGAACAGCATAATATAAAGAAATATCAGCAAACAGTTGATAGCTGAGTTCAGTTAAGAGTGGCAACACTGTGATACTAAAATCAAATGTGGTGAGAGAAGTATTAACCTAGTGTTTGAATTTACTACTAACATGTGAACAACAAATGTGTTAAGAAAAGAATCAAGTAAACTTCTAATGATGATTTAGTGAACTTCTTCAATATCTAATTTGCATCATACCTTTCGGGGTGTCAAAGACAGTTCTTTGCATAGAAAGCTTTGATATTTACACTTTAATTTTAATGGATATTTACAAAAATATGTGCTTAAAATATTTCATTGTAACTGCTGTCTTTCTTTTTCTCTGTAGGTTTCTCAACATTCAATGACATGACATACCCTCTTGTGACACAGACCGTAATAACCAATGGAAAACTGTGGTCATTTTATGTTTACCAGCTGAACACTACTTTGGTGCACTCTGAGCATACCGCCAACAATCCACGTCGTAATTTATGCTGGGGAACACCAGAGTTGAAACTGTTTGAAGGGATTGAAGATGGAAGAGTTATAGGTAAACATGACAGATTGCCACCTTTTAATTTTGTGTGTGCGTATGTTTTTGTCTAATTGTTTCTTATATTGAGAATACTAGCAGAGCACCCACAGGTTTTCTGCAGGGAAATTTGTAAATGTTTACATTTATTATCAGTGTCTATTGCCCAAAAACCTACCATAGGCCTGATCATTCAATACTTATTGCTTATACTTTCTAAGTTACATTAACCACCTTTACTGGGACAAAAGTTTAAGACACATTTTCCAGAGTTTTGACCTTCCAATGTTCTCCTGGCTTCAAGGAATAAGCAAGTTTGGTGCAAATCAGTCTATCCGTTCTCTTTCTAAAATGATCATACATATACAAACCCACAATTTCAGTTTTATGTATAAGATAATACTAATATCAGCATTGTAGTGATTGTGTAGTGTTGTGTATGATTTGTCTGAATTTGAAATAAGTGTTTTGCCGTGTCAAACTTTTGCACATACTTAAATATAATTTTACTTATTTTCCAGGTTTCAATGATGATGTTCTAAAATATTTACTGAAGTTCTACTTGAATACTCCACAAGTCAGAGAAGGTGTAGAAATGAAGCCTTATCTTGATGTTGCTCAGAAGCATATTGCAGACATTGCTGAAGACAAACGAAGAGAATGGCTTGAAGTTGAATTCAAGCACATGTATTCTAATCGACCACGCCATGTTCTTCCTTATGAAGTATACCAGTGGGAAAGAATATACAAAATTTGGCATAAGACACGTCCACTTGAGGCTCGAAGGAGACCATTTGAATTACAAAATGTTCGTCCAATGATGAGACGATACGATGAACATGTTCCGCAATACATACCCAAGAAATTAAGAGAAATAGGCAAACCTAAAAAGAAGTTTGAAGATACTTACTACCCATGAAAGAAGAATCCATGTATTTGCATTTGTGTGCATCTTTTATGTTGTTCACATAGCAGGTTTAAGTTAATATGCCAAAGGAAAACTTGTTCCCTAAGTTTTGCATAGAAATATATCAATTCAAGTTGGGACTGTGTGAAAGTATGACCTCAGTTGAATGGGTAGATGGCTGCTATCTTGTTTCCATTTCAGTGAACCTGAAACTAATTCTGTTCTTTTTGAGTAATAATGTTCATATTGGGTTTATTCATGTTGACTCAACCCATTCATTTTTTGGGCATTGAAATGCTAGTTTAGGCCATTATCCCAAGTCATCATGGCCATATAAGCACTAATATTTTTCATGCTTTCACTCAGTTTGTGTTGTACATCAGTACATTCTATATATCATTTCTTTAAACCTTGTTATGAAGCCTAAAAGTTTTATATAATTGCCTTACATCTGCTGGAGAAAGGATGAAATGCTTCTGCATCTCTGGAAAGGTGCCAGGAGCTGACATTGTTTGGCTAGTTCCACTTGCTTGAATGTCGGCTACTTTTGCCGTCACTGAATGTGTAAATCTTTATTTATGCGCAGATCATCACTTCCATTTCCTTTCATTTCAGGCACCGAGGATAGATTAATATTTGTTTTTACTGGTAATTGAAATGCTGTATTGATCAAGATGTAACTATCTGACAGTCATGCTGATGATGAATTGTTCTCAAAATGGTAGTATCAAGATGCAGTGAAGTACTTGCACTTGGTATGACCGACTTAATATCCTGTCTATCTTTGAGACTCAGAGATATTTATTGGAGAATATGTAGTCACTCTGTAGACATTCTGTGATACACTGTAAAATGATTAAAAATGTATATTATATAGTTGATCACTTCCAAGATTGGATATACCAAAATTGAAACTATGTTCACCTTGAAGGATGGGAACCTTGGGTTGGAAATGTTTATTATGTGGGCCTCTGAAGTTGTCTGTAAATGAAATAAGATTTAAGGGCTTTTCAGGTACTCAACAGCAGCAAGTTGTTGTGGTCTGGAAGAAATTTACCAACATTCCAGATGTGCTGTCAGTCAGTATAATTTTGTTATTGCTCCATATATGTCTGGGAGATGGACAAAGGGCCTGTTGAAGGCCCATTTCCAAAGGGACATAATTTCACCCCATCAAAACAATGTACTGTCCCATTGCATAGAATATCTGGCCTGTCGATTACATCAAAATGTATATTGATGATCCTCAATAATTTTGTATATGTTTGGAGTTGACAGAAGAATGTTGAATAGAATTTTGTGGGTCAGATCTAGATGGTAATATTCATCGATAATTGCCAAAATTTTACCTGCAAGTAAGTACAATAACAGATTATTTCCTCTATTCCGGGAATTCTGATTTGATGCACAAAATATATCACAATGTAGTATGGGCCTATTACCTGTTACTTGAGTCAGTTCTGCTAGAATTTTATCAATACTTTGTGATAATGCCTTTTTAACCCCCAAATTGTTAGGGTCATGCATAAAGTATACTTGATTATCGTCTTCTGTTTATCAAGACATGATTAGTCAGACTATCTTTCTCTGTATTTATGAAATTTACGATGTGGGCATATTGTAATCTTTAAAACTACCTTCTTTGTGTGGCAAAGTTTACTAGTGTGGACCCACTATCATTACTAGTTTTGTATAAACTCTCATTCGTAATTGCTAGTTTGTTAACGTCATCCTTCCCCACATATTCATTGACATGTAACAAGGTTTAATGTGTTTAGGGAATTGATCGAATACGTTCCATTTCAACATGAAATTGACACCACATTTATCCTCGGTGCACCTCTGCAACAATACCACCACATCCTGTTTCAGTGTCATGCTGTATTCAGCATTTCCAGATAATATCCGCAACTGTGCTTTCGAATAATCCATATCAACTTGTTCTTAAATTCTTCCATATTAACCTTTAATTATTAACTTTATAGCTTAGCTTTATTGCATTTCACATAAGTTGGCTAAACTGCACAAGACATTTCGTTTCTCCATTTGTCCCTCGCACACTTCTTAGAACCATCTCAATATGTTCGTGTCAGCAAGTTTATATAGTCATAACGCTCCGGACTTATATTTGGAAAGGATGTTTGGCTGAGCGCTTTAATAATTTCTGCAATATCATCAGGTAAATTCCCGGATAGTAACTATCTGTATAATAATTAAGTGTAGGTTGGTAGCTAGGCTGGTTAGTTGGTTGGTAGGTTGGCAAGATGGCATCCTTCGGCGTGCTGACATAGGATTGACGATCTTGAAATTTTGTTTGACATCATAAACCACAATGTTTATATCTGAAACAGCGTCACTAATAAATTGCGACGAATCTCTACATCCAGGTATCAAAAATAATTACTTCGTGTGAGTCATTTGTTCTATGTATTGTGTGCGTTACATTTTGCAGATAAAAATTTAAAAATTCTTGTATAGCTTACCCAAAACATTAGAAATTAAATCAATTTAAACAGTTTGAAAGCTTTTACACCATACCAATTTAACTTAAGTATTTATGTGTGGTTGTGAAGTCAGTTTCTAAGGGTTTCTTGCTTTTGTGTTTGTGGTTATTCAAAAATGCTTATGTTTGAGTGCAACCCACTGGGTGTTTAAAGAATTACGATGTTGCAGAGAGTGAAATGATATTATTGTTTTTGGGTTTTTTAAAAATTAAGTTAAGAGGTTGTTTTCATCTTAATGGCTTATGTATAATCGAATGAAAGGTGATTTTAAACAGTGGCCTTGAAAGGGCGGGCATGATGTGCTCCTAGCCCAATTAAGCATTATTCAGTCGGCTTTCTTGTTTCGACGGACCTAGGGAAACTATAAAACCTTTCAGGACAGTCGATCGCTAGTCTGATATATCTGGGACGTCCGAATAAGAAATGTTAATCAGCAAGTCGTGTTGTTCGGGTCTATTAACTATATATTAATTCAAAGTTGTGTTACAAAGAACTCGAGTCAGTTCACAACAGACGTAGCTTGAACTAAGTTGGAATACCACATGTTTAGTGAACCTGTGTGTGAGAAGTGGCACGGAAATGTAACGATGAATTCCGAAGTATAGATCGGCACGGAATTAGCCGAAGGCATCCGACTTGGTATCGCGGCGCCAGTTGCTGTCATCGGACATCCGTCAGTCGCGAGGAGCCTGTCGGCAGGAAGGAAGTGTTTCTCTATCGGTGTGATGTGACGTCGTTACGTCAGACATGTGCGAACAGCATGATTCGTCATCACGTCATCATCTGCGTCATATTCCTGTCAGGTGTTGCAGCCCTGCCCCCACTCATCAAAATCGGTGAGTCAGTGCCTCATTCACTTTGTTTAGATTGTCGTATTCTGTGTAAGAAGTGTGTTTGTGTGGTTCCATATACTTCCAGGGTGATTTATTTTCTTGTTCGATTAAGACTCACGCCGATGAAGTAGGCGAGTTATTTAATTAAACTAGTTGAATTCTGGATAATCAGAAGTTGATGCACGGTTATGTACGTATGACTGAGTTTCTGAAGTGACTGCGATTTCTTGACTTTAGTTCCCATTCATCAAAAGCGCCTGTTTATTGTGTGTGCGTGGCCATAAACAGCCTGAATTTAAAAAAAAATGTAGAGTGGTTTTTCACCGATATTGTTCCACACAGAAATTATTTACAACACAAGAGACTGGTGTTACGACGCGATATATCTAGTTCATGACATGGAAAGGGTTTACGACTGTTAATATTTTGTGCCGTTCTGATGTATTGAATTACGTAAATTCAATTTCAAACGGACAAGTTTCGCCATCTGCTGTGGCAGTTAGCGTGATTGGATCGAATCTCCACTAAGAAAATACAACTACGAATCTTTCGTTAATATCCTTATCACGCAGTTTGACGCGAAAGTTGGTGCGTTTGACGAATTTCTGCTGGTCGCTGAGTGCAGCCATTTGTATGCGAGGTCATTCTCACTTCCTCTACAGCCCACACAGTTGATGTAATAGGGTCGAAGAAACTTCGTAGTGAGGTCAGATCGAAACAAATAAACAACTAGTCATGTCAAAAATGTGTATTGACTAAAATTGTTAAGTTCCATGTTGCACATGAGAATGACATGCCATGTTCAAAGTCAAAGTACAAATGAGGGCTGGGAATAATAGCGAGTACAATATGAACGTATAATAAACGCAAAGGTGGTACAGCCATCAATGGAACGACATGTCTCCAGTCCAATGTTGAATGATTCTGCGTTCGTAATTATAGAAGCGTTACATGTTTAATGGATGGTATAAAAAAGGTTTTGTAGGATTTGGGCTTCTCACGGCGCTGAGTACGGATTGTGTGTACCAGATTACACGGTGCTACAACTCAGAAGAAAGCCATCTTCATAACTAGGTTTTCTCCAGGCGTAAGTATATTGGTATTAGAGGATTCTTATACTTTATTACAGACCACAGGATGCATTTTTTTACTTGAAGTGTGATTCCTTAATCATGTAAACATATGTTTACGTAATATTCTATGCGTCTTACGTAAAGTTTATGGAGATGAAAGAGGGAGATGTCAAGATTCTGATTTTTTTTTGTTCTCTCAAGAATGAGCATCACAACCATGTTTTTACTTGGCAGGGCAAGTTTCATTGCTTCCGGATCGCTATGACAATCCCACCAATTAACTAGAAGAAAGACAATTTTGTCGATGTTTACTAAGAAAAACGTGTTTATAAAATCGTCACAAACGCCTTTGTACCATTTTACCACTCCTGTTGGCTTCAACAAGAGTTTTTTCATGTTTAAATCCTGCTTAATCTGACCAGTGGTTTTTTCTAGACTACCTTTCCAAACTTTTCTTGGGGTTCTTAGAAGCAATGGGTGGGCTGATGAGGGCAGGTGCGTGACCTGGCCAGCAAACGGCTACCACCGTTGCACTTAGCGTCCCACTTCGTTAAATGCACACGCTTTGTGAATCTGCGTGTTCTGCCAGATATATATCCCTTGTTAGAGTGAAGTAGAGAAATAAGCTGTTTTTCGGTTCCCTCAGTCTGGCCTCGGCATTGCCCATTAGCCTAATATTAAATAAATATATCCATAAGTATCTGAGGGATCATGTAGTTGTGTAGTTTAAACTGGAAGCGTACCAATATATTTTGCATACTAAAACATTCAAGATTAAAATGTGTATTTAACCAGTGTATGGAACCAAAGGAAAATAAAGGTTTACTTACGAAGCACCAAAAGTGTACCGCTTGACACCATGCAAACCATATCACGTGACCAAACCCACTAGTTCTTCAGGATCTAATTAATTAACTAGTAATGTAGATTATATACACCAGTCCGCAAATTTTATTTCCTCAACGCATTTGACTGCTACTGTTGACGAATTTTATTTTTGTTTGTGCCGATAGGAAGTTACCCGTACATGAATTTCAAATCAAACTTCATAATATTTTACAAAATGATACGTCGTACAAAAATGCATACATAAACTTCTGTTTTAGTTGGGCATGCTGTGCTCTGTTGTGTTATTAAATGGTTGACTTGAAAATGTAATCGCGATGATTGTACACATTTTTACTCCAACGGCATTAGTCTATATTTCGACCAAATGTTCTTCAAAGTGACTTTTCCCTATAGGTAACTTCACCGACATACATAGGTACGTGCCGTGTTTCCAGACAATATTAACGTCTGAATTTTTGAAGAATGTGTGAAAAGGTTTATTTGTTATTACGATGTAATTCCATAACAAATTTTAAAATCAAGTCAGTTAAAGGTTAAATATCCAAATATTTCGTACAATATTTTTTTGCGTTTGTGGTACTATGAGGTGAAGTTACATCAAGGTAAATTTTATAATTTACAAATAAACCTAACTTACAAATTGAATATTAGCCATTTATAATGTCTAGTGAATGTATTATGTTTATTTTGATGTACATCCGTTTCTCTAGAAAAAGTACGAAGCCCGTCTCCTTCCATATTCTATACTCACCATCCATGATTGATTTTTAATATTATTCGGAAATACATCACATAAGTGAATGGGCATGGGCAAATGACCTAACAATCTTTATCCACTTCCGTCTTAACTTGTACTTTATAATTACTCTATTTCGACGTTATGTAATGGGCATGGTTTATGGAGCGTAAAAGCCCCAGTGAGATACTTCTGACAGACTTTTGTATGTAGACGATGTTGGGTTCTGAATGATAATGGAGCTCTCATCCACCACGGTCTGGAAACATACTTTATAGCTTTTTTAGTGTTTGTCCAAACGATGTAGTGTTTATACACTTAAATTAATGGTTCCCGAAATAGCGTCTAGTCAGGTGTTCCACGTTATCTTAAAGTGGATTATCATAAGTGCTGATTAACGTACGTAATTGAAATTTACGTTCAAACGGAGACTTACGAAGCGTACCGTGGCATAGGATACCGCATCAGTCCGTGACTTTTTTTTACACTTTTGTCTTCTTTCTTCTCCTGTCCTATTTTTCAAGTGACGACGGCTACAGCAAACAAACAGACAGAAACAACAGTAGAAGAAAGAGGACGAAGGGTAAACGAAGTCTGAACAGATGGATTGGTTGGTTGGCTAAAGAAATGAAAGGCCCAAATAATTTTCTGTGCTAAACAACTCCGGAAAAATTTTGCCTTCATTCACGTTTAGAGAATATCCCTCAGATGCCAAAAGAGTGCTCAAAACATTCATTTTTCCTGTAGTATGTACATTAAAAAATGTCAGGATAACAACGCTATGCTACAGATTTTTCAGAATGGCGGAAGGTACTAAGTACGGTACACACACTGTCAGAGAGGTCTAGCGGTGAGTCAAACGACGGATATTTTAAAGACATTAGGAAAACAAATGCATTACTAAGACGCGACCGAATGGTTTGTTTCACAGCTAGAAACAGCACATTTATTCTGTTTCTCGTGCTGACCGAGACTAGATCAATGATCTGTCATTAACCGGCGGTGTTGTTCTCAACGCTGTTTTTTCTGGTTGCAAACGTACGTGTGATCTTAAACTCACTAATGGATGTGTTTGGATTGAAATTTCTGTTTACAATGGTTTCAGTTTTCATGTTATAAATCATTATTTTTCTCCTAAAACTGGCTTTGAAATTAGTCACAAATGTGTGAAAATATTAATTCCGCTTTGACCAGTATGGTAACAATACTGGTCATTATATTGTTGTACCTGTTACAGAGAGTACAGAAGGAATTCTCTCGCATCGTGTTCATAGAGACAGAAGTTTTGAAAGAATGCAAACATGTAAATTTATAAAATGATCTCAAGGTTTAACCACCATATTGATTTTCTGTAGCACAGGACACTAGGAAAGCTGTTAAAACTTTGGCTTTAACAGTTCAACTATAATCTAAGTTCAAACACAGAACTTACGTCTCTGATGTAATTACGTAACCGAGACGACGTCCCGTTTTCACTTGCTTTGCCTTTTGTATAATTCGGAGCTGTGGAGATCAGGGTGCTTACCAGTGGACTGAAAGAAGGCCTACTAACAACTTATAAAATTAACTCTTTATGAGTATAATGCATTTGTCTGCCCGATCTTCAGGTTTCTTATCCGATGACGGTCGACGGAATCTCTGAAATGTTTCTGCACTAAACGTTCTAGGACGAATTAAATTTTGGTTTTTAGGTACTTCAGTTTCAATTTTGCTTCATATCCGTCCAATATAACATCCAATTTATATTAAAGTTGAAATTATGGAACGTACGTGCTCTTGTTTGTGTTAACGTCAGTCCGCCGTGGATATACGTCGGCTGTGATTGTTGCATAGCTGCTTTTTGCACGTTGTATCTAGTTCAAATGTGATATAAAAACAAAGGGAAATTTCCTTTCGTCTCAAGAGAGCCATTTTACCATCGCAAAATTTGTCCGTCGGCAAGATTTCACAACGCACGGAAATGTTATCCAAGAGGCGAACGTGTAAGAATTCTTTCTTGGAGACGTGCTGATTCTGAAGCGACAGACGGGAGAGATTATAAGTTGGACCGATTTTTACGCGTTATGTAAAATTCATAAGTAATTTTAAAATATTGTCACGTCCGTTTGATGCAAGAACGGCATTAGTAATGAAAGCCCGCAGGTTATCTCAAAATTTGTCCGTCATTTCGTGTTGAGAAACGTGCCTGAAGGAAAGTCGATCTGTCTCTCTGTCCGTAAGCGAGAACGGTCAGTTCAATTTTGTTTGGTTGCTTCGCTTGCCATGTTTACTGTCGGCGAGGCACTAGATCAGACGTGAGAACTTTGACAGAAGTTGAGAAGGATTATGTTTTACTAGCAGGCCTAAAAACATTCGTCATGAAAACGTTAACAATTTTTACGTTCGATGAAGCTTATGCAGGTTTTATTTCGTGAGCCAATGCACTCTGCCTTCGAAACTAACTTATTTCTCGCGACTATTAATTGACTAATAAACATTGAATACAGGTGCTACGCAATGATTTTGGTGAAGAATACATATGAGTTTATGCGCATTATCCACTTTCTCCCGACCACTACAATGAACGGTTGTCTAATCCTCGTCTACTCTTTATTTCTCGCTGGGGAATCCTTCGTGATGACGTCATTACACAGGCATCCTGCCCACACATTGACACCAGACGAATCTGCAGGAGCCGTTTGTGATGTAAAAGACGAAATTCTGTCAAATGCTTCAAATTGTTGTTTGTATTTTGCGTGTACAGTTCGTAACTTGTTTTTATGTTGCCTTCCAATCTGTTTCGTTGCCAGTTGAGTCTCATGAGGTGTCTTCTCGTCTGATTTCTAAAAAAACTGAAAATTAAGACGAAACATGGCCTGTCACTCAGAGGGAGGGACACAGATTGCAGGTGTTTGAGAATCGGGTGTTGAGGAGGATATTTGGGCCTAAGAGAGAAGACGATGGTACATGGAGAAAACTGCATAATGTTGAGCTTAAAAATCTGTCCTCCTCCCCCAGTATTGTCAGAGTGATTAAGTCGAGAAGAATGAGATTGGTGGGGCATGTAGCGTGCATAGACAGGGTCCGGTGGAGGGCTTTGGTTAATTCGGTGATGAACCTTCGGGTTCGGTAAGCCATCTAGTTAGTTAGTTAGTTGAGTCTCATGAGGAGTCCCCAACTGTACTGTATGCATTTCGTTCAGTAGGAAAAATATCGTTAAATAAACAAAGAAATTCTGTATCGTATATACATCCGTACGTTGCCGGACAGAAGGGTACATAACGCGACGCGAAAAGAGCGCTGTGTCTGGGACTGTGGTGATCGCGAGGGACGGTCGGTAGGATTGCAGTGTCACGTCAGCGGATGAGACACGAAGTCGCTGTGTTTTGTTTCGGTGGAAACGGATTAAGAAGAAAAGAGAGGAAGAGGTGAACAAGTTTTTAGATAACAAACAGGAAAGGGACGTAGTAAGAATGAAAGGGCGTAACTTGGAAACAAATATAAAAGAAATGAATAGGAAACGGGTCTGAGCTTCATATTTTAAGTCTCCCTCTTCAAAATTCCTCTTTTCTTGTAGTTTTATTCTTATGGGGTCGTACTTTTATTTTAGCAGCGAGTAAATCTACGAGGCTTGTGGATTTAAGTTAACGTCATCTCGAAAGATACAGGGGGTGATGGTTGTTTCTATCTTATCCTTAGCCCTTTCCTCTGTACCATGAACTTTAACTCACACAGTGGTTAAAATCCTCTAACCCAAAAATTCCTTCCGTTTCCCCATT
This sequence comes from Zootermopsis nevadensis, assembly GCF_000696155.1. The sequence continues at coordinate 98,493 of NW_019059988.1, read as the reverse complement.
TTCGCCACTCCCTCCCCAAAGAATTAACATGTTTTTTCTCTGAAACGTTTGCATCTACCAATGAGACTACACGGCGCCAAAACCCAGAAGAACGACGCTGTCTTCCTCATCGCCGCGAGAACCTCATACTTCTGGAGGACTCAGCCCTACGTCGACCGACAAAACTTTCTCGACGCGTGTAAGCAGTTTACTTCCTCCCCGTCACCCTCTGTTTATCCGGCAAGCGTCGCTTCTCTGGTGTATTCGTCTCGTAACTAAAGATTATTGAACCTTATCACCTTATTTTAATTATTTAATTATAATTAATTAATTTACTTGCCTTTTTTGAATTATTTACCTCAATTGATTAGATAATGTATTACATTTGTTCATTTACGTGTGTTTCCTTTAGTTTGGTCGATTTATTTATTTTGCTTGCTTAGCTGGCAAGTTAATTAACTGAGCTTGTTAAATACGAGTTCAGTTCTTAGAGATACAGGTAAACAGACAGCTGATGATGGCCCTTGCGTCTTCTTAAGCAAGGAGACGCATTTTCTCTTACCTGGCATCGTCGTAATGACGTCAAATTTTAAAATGTCTGTATTAGATAGACAGATTGTCCTGTCAATATGTTATGGCCAAGGTAGGATATTATAAACTCCGATACATAATTTAATCGCGCTGTGTTACAACAATCCACTCAAGTGCAAAACTCAAGTTGTTTGTAGAAGTGCTTGTTATGTAGGCGTCACGCTACTATCGAGCGTAATTTTTAAAGTCTTCAACGAACCACCTCATTTGCTACCCCCTCCCCCAAACTGGTTTAATTAAACATCAACCCAACAGACGTTCCGCATGCCGTCAAAACGACAGACTAATTTAGTTACAAGGAATAAGAAAAACATGTCAGTATATTACAATGTTGCTTAGCGTAGGTGGATTATAATTTAAAGTGTCTTCCTTACTAACTTAAATTAACCTTACAAAATTGAGGCTACACTTGTAAATAACCTTAAGTTAAATAATGTAATTAAAGTATATAATCGTTCCATGCCTTCAAATCATTCACATAATTAATATTCCGCGCAGTATTTGGACATATTAAAATATAATACACTAATGTATAGTGATGATGATGGTGATTCAATTCAATTCAATTCTTTGTTATTAGAGTGCTGCATCAACAGCCAGATGGCCAATTGCAGATACAGCACAAGAAAAATAAAGTAAATACAATAATCATATAATAATAATAAAGTTTCTAGCAAAAAGACAGGTTAATAATCAAAACGAAGCAAAAACATGATTTTTTATAGATGAAGCAATACCATCTAATTTAGGATATGCCTAAGAATAAGCAAATGGTTACTAAAGATGTCAAAATCATTGCAAAAAGTATTTGCAGCTGATGCGCATCTAGCAAATGGACAACTTTTGCATGCGGGGCCAACAGTAAAAAGAGGGAAATCTCTGAAATTTCGAAATGGAGCACGCACACCAACAGTCTCGAGTAAGGAGGGACAAAATTTATATCCGCCATATACGTTATTAAGAAAGAGGGCATCTAGGTGACTCCTAGTGCCAAAGGTGTGAAAATGTAGGTGTGATGATGATGATGATGATGATGATAATAACAATATCTGATAGATACAGCAATGCCATTGGACAGGAGCCAGGAAAGAATTCAGGAATTAAACTAAATCCCGAGAAGGATATTTTTTCGGGCAGTCATACAGCAGTGGGTTAGAGAAATTTAATGGATTCTATTCTGAAAGGAGGGGAAATTGGCAGTATCAAATCACGTATTCGTAGAGACGAGGCTAGGGGAAGTTTGTATAAAATATCTTGCAACGCCACTATCTGCCACTAGGGGGCTGTAAATAATGACTCGACTCGTAACCCGCGGTGTCACAAACAAGGGTGAGGGTTGTAGAATGTTCGGACATGGAAGATAAACTATTAAAGAATTCCCTTGTCTGCATTATGGGTCCTACATATAAAATGAGATTTCTAAAATATGGCAGACACCGAATGTATCATTATTGTCGCCTTCAGTTTAGATTACTAAATACATTGTATTGTGGAAGAGGCTTCCATGAGCAGTTGATAGTAACTTCGGCAACGAATCTCCTTCTCGACATGACTACCTTTTGGGATCTTACTCCGTGATTGTGGAGGCAGTGAAAACCTCTAAAACGTGGATAATTTAGAAAATAATCCGCCTTCGTTGGCTGTGACACCTTACATAATTCGCCATTTGTATCGTTCGACGCTACGTACCCTTTAAATTTGGCATTGCCTCGTTAAATAAAGCAAGAGAGATTACCAATAAAATGTGGTGCAGGCTTCTCCAATACTGGGTCCCAGTAGATTGTATAAATGATCTTTATTATTAACGGTTCGTTTACTTTAAATCGATGGGTTTGTGGTGTAAACTAGAAGGTGGTTTATGGGGGTCGTCATTAGCATGAATAATTGTTATCGGCCTTTGTAACTGACCTAGCCGCGTGTTAGCAGCTGTAGTGTTAAGAATGTAAGAGATGTCCAGAGAAATCGATTACACGGACGAGTAATAAAATGTCCTTTTTATAAGGTTTGCGAATTCCGGAATGTGGTACTGAGGTAGCAAATTTAATCAAATTAATTGAGCTTGCATCATTGATAACAAAGTTGTCTGACCTTGAACGTACAAATGCACTCAGACTTACTCCGCTTACATGATACAGCTATCTTTCATGGTTTGCTGATAGGTAGATTATTCAATGACACTTTATCAAATATAGAATTTATGTAGCTTCGAAAGCCATAAGTGCAGCTATTGTTATAGTGAATTGGAAATAGTAGGAAGTGGTGGTAGAAAATTTCATATTTATGTCGTAGGATTTGAGGTTCTCACTGTCCGTGTATTCTACTGCAGGCGTAGTTTAGTACTGGCTAAGATTCATTCAGGCGCCTTCCGAATAAAATTTAGTAGCGTTTCTTGAAGATGTAGTTTAATATCATCCTTCTATTTATTCCTGTGACTCTATTGTCCTTTAATGAACCACAATACAATTAAATGTAGAATACAATTTTTTGGTGTGCTTCAAGCCCTAGCGTGAGTGAAGAACACTCCATGGGCTTGTTCATGTCTGTCTGTATGTCTGCCCGCGTTTTTTTTTGCGACTGTTGGCTTCGAATGTCCCATTTATGACACTCATTGTTGCCCAACAATTGGATTTAATGGTTCCTGGGATCGAATTAGTGCAAGAACTCTATTTTTTCCAACAGTGACCTGGGATCACATTAGCGCATCGAAGACTTACGTGATGTGGCGTTTACAACACTTTTGGAATGTCATTGTACTGAGAGTACACCATTTCAGTTTTGTTTAGCTACTGTTTATTTCTGTTTTTACAGATCTAAATGTTGTCAACTTTTCCTCAAGCACCTACATTCCATTTTATTTTTTCTGAATGTCATTAGTCTCGTGTAAATGAAGACGTAGAATTATTATTTTGTATATTTCATTCTCTGGGGCTTTAGAACGACATAGAACAGTAATATATGACAACGAAAAATGACGCGGTTTACAAGCGAGTACGTGCTACTTTTAAGAGCCAAAATTTCATCGTGTCACTTTGAACCATATAAAGCCCCGAGCGAAACAATCCTGTGCATGAGGGACAATTTTTTAATGAAGTAATAAAGTGTGTGTAAGGTGCAGTGTGACATGGAAGGGGCCCCTGGCTGACTGATGGGCGTGTTTCGCAGCCAGACACCCCGCATTAACAAGATTCAGCCTTATAAAGTCTTGTAAAGTAAAGTAAAGTAGCACACGGAACACCTTAATTACGTAACCAAGAAATTGGCATTTGTCTTAAGTCGTCTAGATTAATTGGCTGAATACGTGTGGACCAGTATACTTCAGTCAGTGAAGGTACTGGCGATCGAGTATCGCCAATAGCAGTGGGTTTTTTCCCCCACAAATACATCTGTAACATCTCTGAAGTCCGTGTAGTAGGTAAGGCAGGCTTTTTCTCGTGTGTTGAAACTAATTAAGGTTTGGCAACACCTTTACTGTTCAGAAAACATTGTCCCACTTAAGTAACTTCTTGTTTGAGTCGTAAAGAGAGAAGCGACCATGAGAGACATACTACACTATTCCGCTGAGCCATCTCATCTTATCATAGGGTCTGTCAGTCTGTATTACATTCTCCAAGGAATGTCACCATGGTTGCCAACGCCATCATGTGTGGACTGTGCAAGGACGAACAAAATGGTGTCTGTCACAGTCCGTCAGACTGACAACAAATTCCCACTTATTTCTTTTCGCATGTCCGTCCTGGAGTCTCCACACTTCACAGATCGGCTGTCTCGTGTTCAGGACTCAGGCTTCGGGATTTACTTTATCCGAGATGTGATAGTGAGAATCGTAGATAAACCACTGTGGCCATCTTTTTGTTCTTAGCTTCGCATTTATAATTTATTGCTCGACACCTTTGCCTCAGTGTAGAGGCAACGGATTTTTATACTAACGTAGATTTCTCCCACGATGTCTTTCGTACGAAGACGAATGGTCTTTCGTTACCCTTCGAGGTAACACATCGAGAGCTTCATTCAAGGAGGGTGTATCAACAAATGGCTGGTTTACTGGAGAATAAATTCTTACGCTAATTTGGTTTGACATATGAGTTATTAGTGAGATTTCCGGTTCTCACAGTTGCGAGTATGAAGATGTTGTCTTCTGCGTTGTTGCGTCGTGCAGTCAGATACAACTTCATTATCGTTTGAGAGGTACATGCTGCCCCCGTCGTCATCGGAGAGATTGGAAGCGGGAAGCGCTTGTGAAACGTCTGTAAAATTGTATCTCATTAAACGACGCAACAACCAAGAAGAAGCCATGTTCAGACCGTATTTAGCTATGTGAATAAATAAGCTAGTGCATTAATAAACAGACAGCTTCGAGAAATGTAAATAAGTACAAGAAGTAAGCTCTTCTTACATTGATTGATCTTTTGGGGCCTCCCGATTACGAAAAAGGCATGAACAGCTTTCAACCTCAACTTTCAGTATTTCTAACACTACACTGCGAATTTTTAAATTACTTTTTATAAGGAATAAATAGACTCGCTTTGCCATGCACTACAAAATATACCCTGATTTCCCGAAGGTTTATATAGCTTTATCCTAGGCTCTTATTGTAGAATATTGGTTTTGGTGATTGATGTAAAGATAATTATTGGTTCAGATAAATAGGACTGGAGTAAGATTCTGTACCGTGTGGATTAGTGTCTTCTGCAGTGTTTTGACCTGTCGTCTCGAAGTAAATTTCTGGCGTCTCAGAAGTCTTTACTGCCTCCATCATCAGGGCGCTATACCCTAAATTTTTATGAACTCAATGGATGAATTAATTGTTTAGGAGGTATAAGAGAGACATACTATCCCTATATACACTGGCATAATTTTTATCTAAAATGTGTTTCGTTTTGCTGAATTTGTCGCTAAACAAACTACGAGTGTTCATAGCCACTTTCTGATCCTTGTGTATTCTCTTTACTGTTAGTAAAACTAAAAGGTAAAGTTGTCATGCTTAACTAAGCATCACGCCGTGAAAAGTTCCACGCGTTCTAAACCTCGGTACTAGACGAAGTTGAGTGGTCAAATTCACGTCCTGACCATTTTACCCTATAGAAAAGAATCCCGTACCAATTAGATAGAAGACTAGGTTTGCCTCAGAGCCGATTTGGACGTTGTGGCAAAGAGAGAAATCCTGTCCCCCAGGAGTCGAAGCGCGGTCATCCATCCTTTAGCGTAGACACTTACTGACTGAGCTGTCTCTGCTGAACTCTACAGTTGGTATCGTTGTTAAATTAATAGGCGAAAAGATTTCATTGAAGTTGGACGTTTGTTGATTACACTATTAAGACCAGTACCAGTAGCAAGTACCGTTATTTGCTGCAAACGTCCCTTCTACGTTGCGTTAGTTGAGTAGTCCAGAGCACAAAGGTCAGGCTGCAAAGTAATTAGATTAAGCTCATCGTTGTTGTAGTGCTTCTAGCAGGGACTGCAGATTACACGGTATTGTCCCCAGCTCCATCCTAACGCCACTCTCAGGCGATAACCTCTTTATTCTCTGAGACTTAAAAGTCGCCACATTCACTGAGACAGCGTTGTACCGTGTTGGAATGCCTTTCTGTATCCCTGAAATCGACAGGACTTGATTTAGTCAAATCGTTGTGAAGAGCTGGAGTTTGTATTCTGTTGCGATCATACTACGCGGTCGTGATGTGGTAGATCTGTTCGGTTTTACTTAAAAGGGCTCATTATGTGGCAATGATAGCCTGCTGTAGTTTATGAGATTTAAGGTACCGACGGTGGCGAGTAAGATGATGACTGTCTTCTGATATGTTATACCGCGTAGTCCAGTATTAATTGACCGACTCTTCAGAGGTATTTATTGACTTCATCATCAGGATTAAGAGTGTCCTGATGACGGAATCACTAGACGGAGCAATATCCCATAGTAGAGAAAGATCGGATATATTACTACATGTTTTTGAAATAACGTAAACCATTATAAGACAACAGTGTACAGTATAAAATCTCATTCCACAATTTTTGTTATTGTCATTGTTATTAATTAATTGCATGTAATCTACTGTTCCAAATCTATTCACACAACAGACAAGTCACTGTAAGGGGCAGTAAATTATATTCCTTTTCGTTTGTTGATCAAATGTATTTCACATTAAAGCTGTAGGTCTTAAGAGGATTTTTATTTTATGTTATATATGTTTTGAACCGTGACCTCTTTTTAAAAGAATTGGCTAATTTCTGTTTGAAAATAAGAAAGATAATTTAAGTGTTACATTATACGTTTGCTCGGTGCGAGCCAAAATCAAATTTGCCTGAAGGACTGTATTGTGGATTCTAGTATAAAATTGAATCTGAATTCGTTTATATGTTTCGGAGATAAAATATGGTAAGATACGGGCACAAACTTCGTATAAAGGATAGTAACAAACTGGGGAACATGTGCACTCCAGGCTGGAGTACGTCTTTTAGCTCGTTTTTATCTCTGTTATAACTTTAAACTCAAAACTTCATAATAAACTGTTTTTATTATGTGCTTATAATCAAGTAACTTTCGAATATGAGATATATAATTAATTAGTCTCAGAGGGTTTGTAATTATTCAACAGATGAATGTGCCACAGGTTATGTGGATGTTGGATAAATCCGCCTGCATCAACCGTTAATTACTTTTCCCTAATATAGTCGCAAGAAGTCCATTACGATCTCTCGCCATGATAGATCTCTTCCGTCTTTGTAAGCTTCAGTCGGATATGGATGTTGTTTTATCTTCGGAATGCTGGGGGTAGTAAAAAAAAATAGGGAAAATTCAGAAAGTGCGGATTTATTGATTTAATGAAGCTAAGATAGGGTAGCTTTTGTAAGTAAAACTTTCAGGTCCTGGGGTTGGGAAATAAATTAACAATTTATATTCGATTCTTAGTTATGCGTAAGTTTGCTGTCTGTAGTTTGTAGAGGTTTAGGGTGATTGTGCGTCTGTCTGTAAGTTAATCTGATTTTTGTTTTGGACGTTTCTGTATTCAGATTTCTGACTTCAAGAGATTCTGATTTAACAGTCATTATACATTTATAGAATAAACAACCAAAGAAAAATTAAAATGCTGGTCATCTGATATCATCATGAATATGAACTACTTAAAATTCTGTGTGTTCGCGTTGCCGAGGCCCCTCTGCTCATGTTTACTGATAGGCCTATTTAAAGATAGGTTTCAGAAACCAACCAAACACGTAAATATACCTGTATATATAATAACACAACGTATTATTCGCACCACAGATAAACATTTCCATTAAAGCACCAACACGCGTATTCTTTGATTTATATTTTCTTGTTGCAACTTCCTATATTCTTGAAACGGACTGACACAAAACCAAAATTAAATACGTAACAAAATATGTCGATTTAAAGTAACATTTTTTATGACTATCTCGGAATGGAATCAAAATCATCCTGTATTCTAACATGTCGTAGCTTGAGTTCCTGACAACGTAGTTAAATAAACCACAAATAAACGGCCCCGATTCGTTAATGAAATCTTGTACGATTTCTGCAGTCACCTACAGTGATAGACCCTCTATCAGTAATCAGCTGCGAACATCAATCACTTCGATTCATTGATACAGTCCACATTGATGGCTACACAGCCTTTATTTGATAATATTCATCCCACACGTCATGAAGGCCTGTCTCCATTCATTACCTGTTATCTGTCTGCTACGTCTTCCAATGAACACTAGTATTATGTACATCCTAATGGAAGTCACAGGAACATAGGGGGAGTGACCCTCGTGTCCTGAAAACACTTAGCGTTGTAAAATCAACAAATTGAAATGATGGAAGTGTCAGGGCTTTCATGGTGGCTTGCCGCGCCACATTGATTGATTTCAGTATATTTAACAACGGAATTTCAACTACAGGGTTTATAGTGTCAAACGGGATGGTAGGATGATGGATGGTCAGTGGGTGAGGATTTGGAATAATCGGGTCCTGGGATATCTGAATTCTTATCCCAAATGTGCCATCAGAGCGTTACCCCTTACATCAACTTGCGAGGAGTACAAATCTCTCTGCTATGTAATTTTCTATGTCCTCAGACACTCTAAATTTTTTTTTTTACAAAGTGAGAGACGGAAGTGAATATAAATGTTTAAACAAAAGTTTTAAGAATCTGACACCGTGTCCATTAACGTCATAACAAAAGAGTGAGGCAAAGCCGTAGCTTTTATCCCGCACAAGTGAGCCACGTGTTCAGTGTAAGGTTTCAACATACTGAACTCGCCGTGTTGATGCGGCAACTTCTCCGACACAGGAGAGAGGCGTGATATCGAAACAGAATATTGCTGGCGTTATATTTCTATTCTTAAGTCTTTACTTTAGCGGTTTGGGATTTGAAATAACATTGTACTCCCAACAGAGAGCAATCTTCAAAACTCTGTTAATTTACGGTGTCTGCTTCCCAGTGACGATTCTACTGTAATGTAAATTACCAACAGTGTTTACTTCTGTTATCACTGATGGGTATGGTTTGTTGCTGTTTAAACAGAAATGCTAGTTATTCTCACATTCATCGTTCACAATACGAATACAGGTTTCGGTGAGTTGACATTTTATAAAGTATGAGCAAAACTGTTTTTACCATTAATTTAAACGTTCAGTAATATTGTATCTCAAACGAAGTGTGCTTATTGAATTTATTTATCCTCATAATAAACAGCGATTAACTTTTTATACTTTGTAGAAGATAATGCGGTATGTCTTTTTCTGTGTTCAAAAACAAATTTATAAATATTATTTAGACGATCTTGGCGCTTCATAAATATAAATGTATAAAATATAATTTGTCAACGAATAAATCGTTATATTTTAGCCTTTAACCTCAAAACCTGTTACCTTAAGATCTATCTTAATGTTATCCTCGAATCTACGAGTCTTTTGAGTGGTTTCTTTCATTCAAGATTTCCAGGACATTTTACAAACATTAATTTTCTACGCTTAGAATACGCACCTTGATGTTATCATTCTCATAAAACTTGGTGAAGTGCATGCATTATGGAGCTCATTATTATGCATTTCCTACAACCTCCTCTTTTTTCAGCTCTCTACGTTTAAAAATTTGCTTCAGCACGCTCTGCACAGACGCTTTCATCTGTGTTATTTCCTTTATGTGAAACACAAAGTTTCATGTCCATAAAAACAGCATATAGACTAAACTTAGACTTTAAGTTCTCATGGCGTCGATTATGACGATGGCTGCCTTCTGGATTGTAGCGTCACATAGTCTGGTAGACGCTTAACGAAGTTTCAGAGGTCCTTGCTGCCTCTATCATCAGGCCCCATTATCACACTGATGATGGAGACAGCAATCGCCTCTGAAACAATGGTAAACTATTACAAGACTACACAGACAGACAGACAGACAGACAGACATCTTTGAGAGTTGTATATTTAATTATGACTGTTTTATCCTCACTTATTCATGATTCTAACAGTCCTACCACCACATTCTATTCTGGGTAAACAGTACAATTGAACAGTTTCGTTAAATTAACTAATACTGAGTCAGTCATGCAGTTTAACTACGTTTCTTTGGGTTGTGTTTATGCAAGTTACGCGTGACGTGGTATTAAAATAAAAGAAAGCATTGCAATTTTGATGTTTTCAGTGTACTTTATGCCTCATCTTAACCAACGTGTACTGCTTTTACAGTGTTAACAAATTATAAACAGGATTTGTCATTGCTGATTTGGGTAGTAACATAATCAGAATGCTGTATCTGCATATGTATTCAACGGTAGAATTTATAGAATGGCACAAATATAGTAACATAATTATGCGTTAATATGTCTTGATTATCGTATTTGAAGTTGTGGTAATGGCGGTCTTTATTTCAGTTCCAGAATTCGTCATGATAATTATGAATTAATTGCTCATATTGATCATTCGCAATTTCGGTTTACACCAAATAGCCAAGTATTATGTAATAGGTTCTCTCTTAGATTTTACATCTAATTCAACATAAATTTGCCTTGGTATTTAAATCATATTCATGGTTCTGTAGTAACTCTCAAGGGCAATACAAAAACTTCTTTAGTAGTTCAAATCGTGGCTGATATATCGAATGTACTGTAAGTGATTCTTTTTGTGGCTTCTCTCAATTCTTCTAGACAGAAGCAAATGTAGCCATTCAGAAAGAACTGTCGTCACTTCCTTCCTCGTCCTTCGTAACTCGCATCTATAATATTTGTATCATTTCTCGTTTGGTATTTTACGATCAATACAGCTGGAAAAGAATCGTCAAATAAAACGAGAGTCAAGAGGAAATGCACCCCAAATCGGAAATATAACTTTTAACGTATACCTCTTATATATGTCTGTCCCTTACAAGCAAAAATTTACACGAGATTTAGAGAACAAAATATTACACGAAATTCGTATTTTCTAAGTATACGTAAGATAAAACCAAGGAGAAGCTTTATTTAAACTTTTAATGTGCTTTAGAATACGCTGTTAAAGAATTTTAACGAAAACTGGCAGGTTTTGAGAGTGAATGGGTGACGGGATTATTGGGTATGCTGATATAAATTTCTTGTGCGGAACCGTAAGTACCATTAATAAATTAATATAAATATTATGAAATGACTGTCAGCGTTTCCACAGTGTTTCTGTGGGACAATTCAGCAAATGTTTAAATTCCTTATCAGTCTCTCTTATCCGAAACTTTGTCATAGGCCTGATCATGTGAATATCGCAAAGAAAATATTATTACTATTATTATCCATAAACCCATCATCTTCACCGAGACTCAAACTCGGGATAGTTTTTGGGTTTGTGACTCTGTGCCATTTCCTCGCCGAAACAAACGATTTTCATTTTCCGACTTACATAAGGCCCAATATCGGCTGTAGAGTCAGCAAACGAAATGATCTTTTACATGGCATGGATCGTTGGTAAACGACAACTTTAGGAATGGTACTCGTTCATGAATTCCTGATAGCGTCCATAGGGTATAAACTTCCCTTTGCTGCCCTCTCCAGCAAAGGGAATCAAATATTCCGGTCGAAGTCTCGTTAACATGGGACCTTCGTGATCGCTGATTGGATTCCATGTCATCACGTGACCAGACACACGATTGGAAATTAGATGGGGGGGGGCAAATCGTGTATGTGTGTATGTATGTGTATATATATATATATAGTGTGTGTGTGTGTTGAGGTGATGCGAAGATTCTAGAGCCTGGAAAAGGGATCTAGGAAATTATTAATGGGGCATGTTCTCACCCCACCCTTCCTCAATGGCATGTAGTGTAAATGACTTCCGTCTCGGTCTGGTATTCTTTTATTCATGGGCGGTGAATTTTTGGAATATCGTCACACTTCACAGCAACCATATCATAAATCAACCTCCATACCAAGTATAGGGTGTTTCAATAAGAATTTGGTTTATTTTACTGGCTTCATGAAAGAGTCAAGTTTGCCACAGGTGTATTTTCCTTTGATCCCAGTCGATTAATGTAACTCAATCCTCTGGCCGTCATTGCAACAGTACGCTTCATAAAGATATGTTTAAAACCCTGATGACGGAGGCAGTATGACCTCTGAAACGTTGGTAAACATCTACCATACTACACGGCGCAACAACTCAGAAGACAGAAGTCTTCATTAAGGTCAATGATTTTTAGATGGACGGACAGAAGATTATTTCATCAACTGCATCGGTTAAATAGCGTTTGGTAATGTGATACGTTTATTTCATTCTTTGATAGGGTCATTCAACAGAATTGTATCAACTGGAGAGGTTATTTGGAATCGAATGAGATGAGGTAAATATATACTATAGTGTGTTGGAAGAAAATGGACAGGAAATAGCAGTCATCTACGCCAGATTAAGAAAATTAAGGAAAATATTAATAAGATAGCCAATCTCCGGGCTAAGGTTTAGGGTATGTGTGGACCACAAATTACATTACACGTAGGTCAACGTCACTAGTTTGGCCGTTCAGAAGCGAATGGGAAAGTGTAATGGTACTCCAATGGAGTGCATTGGCGTTGTTTTATTTATAACAGATACTAATATATATTTTGAAGCTATTCATACTAAAGAGTTTACATTGCATAGAACCAGAAATTACATTTCCACGTACTTTGTAAAAACTATTAACCGTATAACCAAATAAATTGTTAAAAGTTGAAGTTTTATTGATATCTATATTTCATGTTATGCACTTCTGTATTTTTCTGCGCTGGGCAGTTTTAAAAATAAATGACAATTTCATGCACTGTAAGTCTTATATTGCACCAAAAGACTCCAAAGTAAAAAAGAAATCGTTGGATATCTTTGGAACTTCAACATAAAAACGATGCCTGTTTTCTGGGTTGCAGCGCTATGTAGTCTGGTAGAAGTCTACCAACGTGTCAGAAATACTTACTTCCACCATTATCAGAACGATGATGGAAGCAGAAAGGACCTCCGAAACTTTAGTAAACTTCTACCAGACTACAAGGCGCTACAACCCAGAAGACAGCCATCTTCGGACTCACCGCTGTGATAACCCCAAATCCTATCCAGTACAACGTTTTGTTTGAATCAGTTGAGGAGATTTGAAGTGTAGCAAATGGACGGAAACTCATAAGATTCGAATCATGCGTCTATTTTATTAACGTGTTGTGAATTACGAATATGCTAACTATATAAATAATGTAATATGTTTGAATTACGACACTAAGCATATAATGTTTAAACAGATTTACTGTTGTTCGTTATAAACAAAGTTGCACACACGATTTTTTTAATATGCTCTTTTTAAGTAAGATTATATTTTTAGAAGTATCTACACATCGCTGCGTATGATACATTATGTTCACATATTTTAACTTCATAAAGTTCAGTGAAGTGCAGTGAACTGAGGCTCGGGGTTGGTTCGTAAATATAATGCATCACCTGAATCCCTTTACAGTGGGAACACGGTCAAGTTTCTTGCATGTTATAACAAAATGCACGTGCAAGTAATGCTGACCAGAACATCGAACTAAAATCGAATATTTGACAGAAATTTTGTTCTTACATAACTCAGTTGATATGTGATGTAATGTCAAATCTTTTTCCGGAAAGCTAATAAACTGTACCAAACTCTGTTCAGACGTAAATTATAGGTCTATCTCGTAATTATGTATTTATGAATTAACTTAAATAATATTTTAGATAAAGTTATATATTGTGTTGACGTATATATTAGCTTTTCTTCGCGTAAACTCTTGTTTTACTGGCCGTTCATTAAAAATTATTTCCAAAAAAAGTCTTTATCTATCCGAGAAACAAACGGTGCTTAAAGTAGATTCGTTCGTTGTATGTACCTTGATGGTATAGAACATACTCGAAAGAAGATTTGAACCCCACTTTCAGAAGGCGGAGAGCCTGGATGTAATTAGTAGATTGCATTGTGTATAACATAGGCCTGACCAACGCATGTGTCAATGTGTCATAAATGTGTAGTAAAAAGACAAATGTGATGCAAGATGTAACACTACCACAATTTAAGTCTCCCCGCTGTGGAACCGTCACATGGAATGGCATGATAACATTGAATTTATCCCAGTACAGAGCATACCTTGACCACAACATAAATGTCGATCAACGTGGGGGGTGGAGTGTGGACGACATGATCGTGTTCTCGGAATGATAATTTTGCCCGCTAGACAATAATTTTGTTCTCAAAACATTAAATGGGCATTGTAAAAATTTATCCCAACGCCACATAAAACTTTTCCGTTAATGTAACTACGGAATGTAAGGTGATCGGTCTGGTGGCTTCAGACGCGTGGGATTGATGGCTGTCAGAAGAACGTGGCTGGAATTTTAAAAGCCGTTTTAGCTCACTCACTACAGAATCACCCAACTGTATAAATTCCCTCACTCCCAACCATGACATTTCGGTCTAGAGTTAAAGGGGGTTGTTTCATGGTGGCTTCAATGGTTGATGGCATGGAAGGTGATATAAGGCTGTGAGGTAGATTACATCGCTCGCTGGCTGTGTAAAGACACCGTTGGCGATATACTCGTACGCCCCTGTTCACCCACTTCAAGTGATCTCAGTGATGCATCGGAGAACTACTTGATTTAGCATATCTCTCTCTCTCTCTCTCTCTGTCTCCCTCTACCTGTTAGCTCTGCTATCCAGTGCTTTGAATATTCATGTACTGTTAACACTCCACTTTATAAAACAGCGCAACACCTTCATCTTAGGTTAAAGAGGCACTACTGCTATCAAGCAGTCCTGGGAAAAGTTGAAATTCCTTAAATCGCTTCTGTTTATATACAGATATATTCACTGCTACCGTTTAAATTACTGACCTCCATTAAAACTTTAACTCGCTACCTAACAGATGTCAGAACACGTTATTGTTAAACCGATTGGCGTTTGTTTCTTGATTTATTTTGCAACGTTGTAATCGGTTACTACAAGTAGGCTAGGGATATGAAAGGAATTGGTCCCCGAATATTTCGCTGTCTGATGGCATATTAATTGAGGTTTCCAACTGAAGGTAGAGTTGAATTATTTTGCCTTCCAAAGACTTTCGAACTATTTTATTATGGCAAGATGCCACCTCACCTCATCTCAGCAGTTGGGGAAGGTAGATATTATACACCAATGAAGTAAAATGTCTTAATGGATTTTGTAGAACGCAGATTTCTTATTCGAAATTAATTCATTATGATCGATTGAGTCATCAGTTAATTAACGACAATATTTCTGTTACAAATGTCAGCTGGATGCTTGGTCAAGAATTATGAATAAACATGGGTTTGAAAGGAGACGGTTATGGCATATTTCAAAATATTATCCCTGTAATTCCTGAGCAGTAACGAAAATTATTAGAAGTCTGTAAGAATAGTAGATTGTCTCGTGGAGAATTGAACCGAGTATCTCCAAAATACTGGTCTGGAGGGTTACATATTGGTTCCATTCTTTTGTAAAACTGGCGATGTGTTTGTTCAAGTTTCAAAATGTCTGGGTTCAATCGTATTATCAAATTATCACCAGACAAGTAAAGAGTAGTAGTTTAAGTATACGAGGTCTGTTCAAAATCTATCGGACCTTAATTTTTCACACGGAAACAAATGAAGCACGGGAGGTGTCCTCCGGTGGGGGGGTGTAGGGGACCTCGTACATCTTTTTAGGACGCTCTGTGACCTTCAAGACCGCTCGGTGCCTTAAACGCTGTGGAAGTGTTAAGTTTCTGGGCTGACAGAGGTCAATATTATTGTTATTTTTGCAAATTTTACGGATTAGGCCTTATGGATTGTTCCATTTGAAAATTACGTCTGAAATTATTAAACTGCTAGACATTTGGTAGGGACCCTGCACTGGACATCAGTCCATCGCAAGGCCTCTGCCCACACAGATCAGCACAGTAAAAAAACACGCGGACAAATATAGGCTACATGACTCGAATCAAGTTAATAACATTCAGATTAATATTTATGTTTGGCAAAGGGTACAGAATATTGATGCATATGAAAATTGTACAAATGTTTTGAATTTAATATTTTCTTGATTTATTCGTGCTTATTGGTGTGGAAGTAATGAGGCTGTTACTGGAAATATTAATGTCTGTGCTGAGGCGGGTGTGTCTATATTCCTCATGACTACTAAAGAATGGGATTTTCATGAATTAGTGGAAAATATCGGTTGAAATTAGCAGAAAATTATTTATTTCGTATTAACATCCTTTACTTTTAATTGGCCTCCCTTTTGTGCCTTTATCGCCTTGCATCATGCCCATGTTTCTATCCGAAAAGAAAAAAAAATATTAAAAAATATTTCTAAAAGCTACCTTGTTACAGTATTACTTAATATATAACACTCTACCATGTGGTATTATTACTGAGAACTCATTTCTGTGAATATAATAATGAAATAACTAAGTATAAATCGGATTGTCGTTTATAAAATGTTGATACTAAATACAGGGATGTGGAAGAAGGCGGCAGTAAGTTATGTTAAGGTCCTGTCTCAGAATTTGTCACTTACCTCCCGAACACGAACTATAACAACGTTATTTTGGAAGAAAAATTAAAGTTACAGCATTGTGTTTGTTTGTGCACTCTGAGCCCTGGTCTTTTCTACGTAATTTGGACGAGCAGTCGGCCCGTCGCGAGGTATCTCCCTGTGAAGGATAGCCCAGCACAGAATGAAGTGAACAAACATCCGTGTCTAGAATGGCATTCGAACCCACGACCTCAGGGCTCGAGAGTCCAAGACCCACACAGACACCGCGGTCACAACAACGTAGTTGTTGGTTAGTTTTTAAAACTTAAGCAGGAAACGCTCATTGTGAAGCAAATTAAACACTCCACCTTTCAGCAAAGACAAGAGATTGTGTCCAAGAAAGTTGTTGGTCAGTGTCGCTAGCAAGTTGCCACATGGCTGCGCGCGCATCTCCGCGTGAAATACACATCGATGCATCTGTTGTTTACTGGCTAGTCGATAGTCAAATGGACAGTACGTCCAATATGGCATGTGAAATTGGGAAGCGCATAGAATTACGTGTTTTAATAGCAATAATGTATTTGTTTCTATTTCTGAATACGTTCTACACCGCTGAAATGTCCAGAAGGTATGTTACACATCCAGTTTGTTTTAGGTGTACAGATCAGACAGTTTGTTAACACGTTTGATTTAAATGCTAATACTTGAAGAACCATTGTAAGGAAATTCTGTCTCAACGACACATTTTATGTTTTATACTTATCTTATGCTAACCCTGTGCCACAATCTTTGTTGATATGATAAGCCGTGGCGTATGGACGGTTTATGTATAGTACTGTAGCTAGGTTAGTTTAATTTAAATATGTAGGCAGTTACTACCATTATTCAATGTGTGTAATAGTGCATGCATGTTAAATACGTGTAGTAAGTAGTACGTTTAAAGAATCTGTCGTTATTTAAAGTTCAAGGGTGTTCGGAAATAAATTGAACAAAACCTTCTTAGAAAGGAATTTCATAAGGCTAAAAATGTTTTCGTTTGAGACAGGTTTGCTAACAGAAAAAATACTTCTAAAGCGCCTGCATTTATGGCGCAATTAAAGGTCAGAAATTCATTCTATACCCTGCTCTGTTACTAAACATTGCACATTTTAAAACACATTGCGGCCCAAAATTATATGACTAGAAAATCAAATAACAGCAAAATAGTTCAAATGTTTAAGTTATTAAATTGGTATTTGGTGCATAGTACAAAAGAATTTCAGTTTATCGGTTTCAAAGATAATCTGCGAAACCTTCAGGCAGTAAATGATTTCACAGAAAGAATTTAGAAAGTGATTACTTTCTATGATTTGTAAGTGAACATCTGATGGGAGAACAGTGTTAATATATTCATGTGAACGCGACAAATTTTTCGTGGTATCTTCAGCCCCTCCAGGCAAACGCCTCGATGATGTCTTAAATCAGTACAAGGCAGCTTCTTTCTGTATATTTGCTGTAGTTTTAGCTACTGAGAGCTTCGTTAAATAAACCATATATGAATAATTGTACTAATGTATAATGAGAGCATTTCTTTCCTGTCATATAATATTGATAGAACTATTAAAACAAAACAGGTTGAATGGGCAGGAACTAGGGAAGTGTGCAAGCACATATAATATATTTTTCTTAATCTATAACACAGAGGCCAGTAATAGATGGAGGTTGATATCGTAATCAGACTGATACACCTCAGAACAGGATTTAATAGCTGACTCTCGTGAACACGGTAACTGACGGCTATTTGAAAGCGGTTGTTTTCGATACCACTTGATTCTGGTCCCCCTGTATTGTGACGTTTTCATATTACTGCCACTGCTGCGTTTGTAATCTGGCAGAGGATGGCTTCCAGTGTCATAATTTCGTTGTGTGTGTCCACAGCAATCCAATGATCAACGGTTCGGTGAGGTCCAGCGGTTTCCTGACGACCGTTAATGAGATAGATCCGCAAATTATTCGGTTTCATTTTGTTAATAAACGTAATAATGTACTAAACTCTGTCGCTGTATATCACATGAATGCAATTCATGAGGTCTAACCTCTCAGTCTCTTTTAGAGAGTTTGCTGAGAGCGTTTGGTGTTACGTTACCAACAATATACAAAATAAAATAAATATTTTACGAATGCGTAATCATTGTAGTGGAAGTATAACTCAGCCTGTTCATTACGTCGGTACTAGACTGATATGAATCGAGAATTTTACGTTTTGGTTTTCGATAATACGACTGAAATATTTAGTGATAATCATTATCTGACTTGATGAACGTTATTGTAGATTACTGTTTTATGAAGCGAATAAGATTTTCAGAGATAATAAGTCTTCTTCTTTATTACGCCGTCTCCTTTACAGGAGGTTGGCGACATATCATGAACAGGATCCTTCCATCCTTTTCTCGGACTGGGACCTGTTCATATATATTTTTTAGGCAGGTGATACAGAAGTGGTTTGCCATTGTCTTCTTCTGTGTGTGAATGGAGTAATTATTGGGATGCCACGGAGAAACCGGGGAAGCCCCGGAGGAAAACTCCGTGTTGCCTAGACAACGGCCTTGCCCAACACAAGTTATAAATTCGGGCGCCGCCGGGAATCGATTACAAGGCCAGCGTTCTAACCGCTAGACCACCGTCTTAAGCTACCAATAATAGCCAATGGAGGAGGATAGAGGTGTTCAGAAAGTGCAGATTTGATGGATTAGATTTTCCATGGACCGGATGGATGATAGGGTCTGTCTGAAGGAGGTGACTGCTCCTGACAGTCACTTGTAACTTTACTCATTGATCTGTTCCGACTTTGAATAAAAACCACGTTGCAAAAGATATAAACATTTGTATTTTCTGTGTCCAATTACCTTATGGTTTGTCGATGATTTGTAAACAGCCAGTTACACCGCTCAAGTTAGTGACGCGTTTTACTTCATCAGGAAACTAGTTCTGTGCACAAAATTAATATAAACATGTAAATACGAAGCCGATTACAATAGAAAGTACTAAAAATCATATAACTCATTCATAAGAAGGCCTTTATAACGCCATGTTGTACCTTTGCACAGATTTTACCATTGCACTATTATATTCGTATAAATTTAGTTTTGAGTTCATGATGAAGACACGAATGAGGAGGCCGCAGTACGACAGTCCCACTGATATCAAACCATTACTGTCTGGTGTTCACTTTATCTACCTCAGAACAGTCTCGTTTCATTAGATTAAGAACGGGCATGACAGTAAACTGTAACTATAGTAGCAAGTTATGATGCATGAGTGTCATCTGCTGTGATTATGTCTCAAAGGGAGAGTTCGCTAACGTTGATGAAGAGAGATGAACATTTTACATAACATCTTGATCTTCGTTTGTTGTCTGGAGGATAGCTGCAAGGAATTTAGTGTGCTTGTCTCTGTACTAATCACCTAGGTGCCCAGTGTTGAAGCAAACTGTTTTCTGTACATTATCCATCGTACAAGATTAAATAAAATCAATAAAACCACGACGTTTCGGAGATGGGAGTCTATCTCCGTCTTCAGGTAAAACCTACTCTGTTGGGCCCAATCGATAGAGCTAATCCCTATCTCCGGACATTGCAGAAGTGGAAATCATAGTATGTAAACTGAGCAGGACAGCACACATTCGTTGGAGATAAGGAAAGAAACATTATCCAAAAATTACATAACATTGGTAGGAGTTGGTGCGTATGACCAAGGTAACATATTACATGGGATTGGCTAGTAAAGCCATGTGTGTAGACTCCTTGTATTTTCTGTAGATGATATTGGGTTTAGTTTGTATATTTGTTGGAGTGCGGCTAGGGTGAGGAAGTAATTATGATACAGAAGTAGGAAATTTAACAATTAAAAGTCTAGTAAATTATATATACTAGAGGATAATAGTAACATTTAGTTTAAAATATTTTGTCTTCCAGTGTCATGTCTGAAAATTTAAAAATTAAAGAGTGATATTATCTTTTGTTTAGTATAGGTGTGAAATGTTGTCTTTAATTCAAAGGGGAGAGAACAGATTGAGAGTCGGTAATGGAGTGCAGAGGAAAATATTTGAATCTAAGAGGAATTGAGGAACGCTAAAATGGAGAAAATTACGAAATTTAATTTATTTTAGATGTAGATTATATACTATGTATAACTTGAATTATACACCAACAACTTTAGGGGTACAAAGTTAAAGAGAAATTATATCTGGGGGTACTCGAACAAAAAAGGTTGAATATCACTGGTATAGAACACATGGAGGATATAAGAAATGCTTACAAAAACAGATGCGAAAGTGTGTACCGTCATGAAGTGGCTCAAGACTGGGTCTAGTTATGAGATTCTCTGAACTCAGTAATGAACCTTTGGGTCCAAAAAGATACGGGGATTTTATTGATTATCTGAGCAGTATTCAGAAGAATAAGAAGTAATCTGTTTCATGGAATTAGTCGACATTTGCGCCAAGAGTTACAATTATTCACATGCTACGTCCTCGCCGACGTAAACTTATCACGGCCCTCGAGTGTCAACTGTTCCACAGCTGTAACGAAATCGTGGTTTGTCACTGGAAAAATGTGACACTCGAGAGAACAAATGGCCCCAATGTTAGTGTGTGTAGAAGAGAACTGCAGGTTGTGAGGTAATTTAATTCATGTTGTACGGCGCGGTGCAAGGCTGTTATATGTAAATGGGCCAGTCCTGTTACAGGTTGAGACAAGAACAATGAAAGCTAAATGTTCACAGTGTATTAGGGAAACTACAGGCAGGCTCCCCTCCTGGAGAGACATCGTAAAGCGAGTCGCTGTTTCCTATAAGCGTAATGTTATAATTTGGGGTTACGTTCCCAAACGAATCCAACATTATAAAACAACTATAAATCATAAATTTTATTGCATAAATCAGCCATGTTTAATGGGGTATAAATCACAAGATGTAAAGGAAATTTCTTTCACGAGCGTAACTGACTCATATACCTACCATGGCTTCACTGATTGGCGACGTTGCGTTTTCGTTGGCAGTGATGTATTTTTTTTTCGGAAGATTTTTGTTGACGACTGAAGCTGAAGATTCTTTATAAATGTTTATGTAAGCTAAATTTTAAAGTAAATCTTCGTAAATCGAACTGACTGTATAGTATAACTATGAACTACGCTCAAGGCCCATCGCTTTCCCTAGAATATCTCCAATGCGAGGTACATAATTAGTTTATTTTTGGTATTTATTATTTAATATGTTATTTAAAGTGTTGACTAGATCAAAAAAAGATGTATACACTCATTTAATGAATGAAATAAAGACTTAATTCAATCCACCCTTCGCCATTTTGCGTATCTGAACTACAGGAATAGATATTGCGGTGTTATCTGTTAAGTGTAGATCACACTAGGTTGCTGTCGTCAACACAACATACAGAGATCGATAACACGGTTAACGTTCCGTATTATATTGTATATACATTGGGTTGGGGGGGGGGGGGATTCTGTATTTATTGTATTAAATTTTAGAAAGATGCCGAAACGCTTTCCATCCTCAAGCAAAATCAGAGCCAACTTCCCATGTCCACCATCGGTTGACGCTCATCTGTTGAGACTTTTAACAACTATTTCTACCAAAAGTCATGCCAATCCATGTAAATTTATGGAAACATTCTTATTGTTATCAGCTACTCGTAGTTTCTAGCTAATAGAGGTATATATCTTAGGATTTTATATGTCAGTATGGAATCTATTTATCCTAGTTTAGTACGTCGCTAATGTCACACCACTTAAAAGTTGGCGTCGCTGCGATATTGGCATTGCTGATGGGAACAAATTGAAAAGTTCGGTAATGGCATACAAGTCGTACCAAGTTTACTAAAAATTTATCAGCTGATTCAAAAGTTTTTGTGATAATAGTGTAGAAGTGATAAATACTGAAGCTCTGTAAATATAATTCATCAAGAATTTCTGCTTTCCAGCTTTCGAAAGAAACTGTTTATATTTTTCTAATTCTGTGACTTATTTCCTCGTAATCCGACAGTGATAATCTTTCGTTGTGTTATGAATTTCAAGAGGGCTACCAGAGTTGTCACTGATTTCTACAGAGGGTACAAGTTTCATTTGCATCGAGTGTACGTACAAGGTGAAACAACAGTGAACTGTCATAATTATATTTTTCTTTTGTAATATTACTTTTCCTCGCACGGATGGGCTGACAACAGCGTTGAGTTCTTTGATAGTGTTTGTCTGCAACATAAAAATAAACTTAATTTTGTACATATTAGTTAATGTTTCACGCCAAAGACAACAATTATTCTGCTTTTTCTTTCCAGTATAAATGTGTTACATTGATATAAAACTCTTATTTTTTAGATTAAAAAATCGATTTTTTTATTTTATTGTTTAACGAATCTTTTGTATGTACATTTTCAAAACAGTGCGCAAAATAGACGCATAACGGGGAGATCTTATCTGTCCTTTCTTCTTCCTCTTTGAATATGGATGGATTTTGTATTCAGAGAATATCTGTGATCCTTCTGTCCGAACATTTACTGGACTGGGACTAGACAGCTGGGGTAAAAATCCCGTTAGAGGAGTTGAAGTGTTTCAATTCACCGCCACTTTCAGACCGATTGAAGGTCTCATTCAACCCTTAGTGCAATGGCTGCAGGGGACAGTGATCGAAACGTGAAACTCACCACTCATTTCTATCTTTTTTCGAGAGTCTATTACATAGGGGTGGACCTGGTTCTTATTTAATTTTTTACCGTAGTACGTGATAGTTTTAGATTTAATTTTAAATCTTGCATACTGTAGGCTACTATGTAACTGAGTGTATTGCGGGTTTCGTACATTTCTGGCGTATTCTTGCTCTCAGTGGTCTGTAAATAAACGCCTTAGAAAATGAATACTTTTTGCCGTCGCTTGAAAACGGTCCCTAGGAACTATTACGTCTGATATCCTGTGGGTACCATGTTCCTTTGCTCGGGGGTAGTGTCCAGGGCGTGAAGATGAACGCTCTCCTCCATCTAATGTCGTGGTTATGGAATGTCTGGAGCTGTACCTCCACTGCCTACGTGTCTGCATATCGTGGTCCTTTATTAAGCGTGACAGCTAAGAGACAAATTTACGTACACGTTCTACCTAGTGATTTCTGTGAAGGGTGACGTGTGGTTTTTTATACTGCTTTGATATTTGTTGTAATAATTACGATCCAGTGATTGTTTTCGTTGCGGTGACTGGAAATTTTTGTCGTTAATTGTGACGAAGTTTTAAAAAAGTTTACCTCTTTCCAACCCTCCGGGGAGGGGGATATTTCGTCGCCTGAGGTATTTTTGCTAACTGCGGCCGGTAGTTTTCATCACATTTTATTGTTTATCTCGTTTGCTTCAGTGTTTGTTATTTTTATTTAGTCCACCCTCTTTGTTCGCTTTCCGAAAGGGACGCAGTTCTTTGAAGGTTTTACATACGAATATCGTGTAGTTGTATCATAACAAATACATTACACTCTCCTGGTATCGGAAAAGAGCTGATAATTGTTATTTAATTAGCTTAAGTTACTGTTGAGGGTAAAAGTTTTATCCGTACAAATTGTGAGATTTTAGGTTGTCATGACAGCGAATATGAAGTTGACTGTCTTCTTGGATGTTGCACCGTGTATTCTAAAGAAATTGTCCGATGTTTTGGAGATGCTTATTGTCTTCATCATGAGGACAATAAGTCTGAAACTTCGATCAATTTGTATCAGTAACATCCTACAAGACAGCCGTTAGAACCTGAAGTGTTACCGAAGAGCGTTGTGTTTTCTTTGAGCTAGGAAATATATTCTTAAGATGAATTTCTACTTTAAAGGATTAAGAGTGACGTTTTTTAAGATGAATAACAACAAATAAAAGGCGGTTTGCGAGGAAACGACTGCTGGTAGCTACAATCGATGGTTTCCGTCAACACCAGAAACTGCGAATACAAACCCATCCTATAGGTTTCAGCTTTAGTTGTGTAGAATACAGCTCTGTTTGTCGAGAAAGATTGCTTGTTTGCGTTGAGGTTCGCAGTTTCGTTTTTCTTAGCGTATGAGGGTTGTTCTTGCGGTGTGTGAATGCCCCTTGAGGGACTGGGGCGTGTCCTAGATGCGGTCTGCAAGTGACGGTGTTCGGGGATCCCAAAGCCTATCCATCACTGCTACCAACACGAGTCTGTTGTATCTCCTAAACTGGTTTTTATTGTCTTGCTTGTTCCGTGGCTGTTTTCGGGCCAGTGAACCGAAAGGCACAGAATGAGATGTTGTATCGACAGGAAGCGCTCGCTGGATACAAATATTAAGACAAATTAATCTTTAATCACTTGAATGGGGATACTTTATACATCACAACAGATTTAATGAAGAAGATTGGGAAGGTCTATAGAAAACAGTGTTTGCTTTTGTTTGAGTGTTGTAACCTCAGAAGAGAAAGGCATATTATATTGTAAGGTTATATTATTTGTTCGTCTTGTCTACATGCATAATGAGAACAAAGCTAGGGGGACAAAGTTTGAAGGTTTTCAACTATAATGCAACACAGTGTGTTACTTCTTTTTTTTCAATCGTTTGTATGAAAATGGGGTTCATTGCAACAATTTCGTCCTTGAATCACAAAAAAGCGTTTAGGAAGTTGGTTTTGCTTCCCTCTTGCTGCTCAAGGCGACCTTGTACCATTGAGTTGATTTGTTGGCAAGACATTCATAATGTGAGATCTTATGTTCTTTCGGCTGTGAAGATGTAGATGTTCTTCTGGGCAGTAACGTCTTGTAGATTTCTAGTTAGATATCAGTTTCCGTTGAACGTACCGCATCCATCTTGCGCTAATGATATTTCAGGTTATTGGTTCTTAGCAATGCCTCAGTCTTGGATCATCACTTTCTGGGGCTCGGAATTTCTCGCTCTACTGAGCAGGCATGACGATGATTTACATATGAGCGATGCCAATTAATATCGTGGCTGTTGAAGCATTGAAGTCTCTTCAGTTGTGTAACTCAACCGGAAAACTTGTTTCATGTCTCTAAGAGACTTTCAATTACCGCTACACACTCGAAAATGGTCTTAGGTCTGCTTGGGTAATATCAACGTCATTGAATCTGCATGTGATTTGTACTACCTTTTTAAAGAATACCAGAATTTGTCTTTTAAATATTACTTAACATTTTAGATCTCGTGGGTATTTTGTCTCAGACTGCGTACGTCAGCGTCGAGAGACGTTGAAATAATTTGTCACGTCACTACAAAAGACCAGAACCTGGCCGATGTAAATTTTCTATCCTCAAAAGAAGATTTTTCAGAATTCGCTTCCACAAATTTAAGTTTGTTCATGCTTTAATTTCAGTAACAATTTGTTAAATATTTGCATAGGGACAACCAACCTTATATCCTACAACCGTTTGATTGAATATTATCTGTCCCCTAACCCACTTCTGGAGCATAATTTTGTCGTAAATCACATTATATCAGCTAATGATATCACTATCTACTTCCCCTATTTAAGTAAGTACAGAGCTTTTAACATAATTCCCAAAGCTTAATTTATCCTGTTTCACAAACATTGTCTTAAATGTATTATGTTGTTATTTTTATGTTTAGCAATATAAGTTATTAATCCAACAAGAGATTTAAATTTAGCTCATGGGTTAGCATTCTAGATTTGTAGAAATAAAAATTTATTCAGAACACCGTTTTTTTCGATGACCGTTTATTAAGTGTCAGACTGTAACATTCATATTCCGGAGGTTCGGCTGTCCAGACTGAGATTTTTGTGTTTTCCCTGGGTTAAATTACTTTAAACAGCATATACTAGCCTCCTTCGAAATCCATACCTAGTTCGGCTGTCCAGACTGAGATTTTTGTGGTTTCCCTGGGTTAAATTATTTTAAACAGCATATACTAGCCTCCTTCCAAATCCATACCTATTTAACATTCATGGTTATTTTTCCATCTTATTCAACACCATATATTTTTAATTCATGTAACTGAAGCAGTGTTATTAAATAACCCAGTATCGAGGCACCGAATGCCAAATATATTTTAGTGATGGCTATTTTTATTAAACATATAATCGTAAATGCCTGTGACACGTATCATTAATTAATACGTAATTGTGTGTGCGTTTTGTCTGTTGGTTTGAAGTAAAGGCAGTATTGTAATTTTTTTATATTTTCTCAAAATGCAAGTTCGTTGAGATATGAACACTACAGATCAGCTGTTTTTGTATTACATGAAACGAGTAAAACCTAGTAGAATTTACTAGAGTTGCGTAGGTCAGGAACAGTGATAATAGTCCCTAAAACAGGGTAACGAACTCTGGACTTCTATTAGAGCAGGGAATAGCCTGAACATGTAAATGATTACAAATAGCACGATGAATTTAGTGAAGTTTTAGAAGCGTTCGCAACTAATTCTTACAAAGATGCCTGTTACCTTTACCAGTTTATGGCTATCCATCATCGATTTTTTACGGAATTTTATATTTGGGAGTTTCACTAAAACTAATCGATACATTCCAACTTTCGTTTACATCGGACAACAATAACGAGTACGTTAAGTGAAATGCTGAACGCGTGGAAGAGACTGGGTGGAAAATTGTAACCCCGGGAATATCTGCTCAGTCCTCAGCCAGGGTATTCCCGGGCGATTCGCGAAGTTCAGAGATCAACTTCCGGTGAACGCCCCAGAATTATTGCTCTGTGTCCACCCGTTAAGCTTAGGTTTTTAACCAGTGATGTTTAAGCCCAATCAGTGGAGTTGTACTTATTATAAAATTACCTCAGACAGATTGATTGGAAAACTAAAGAAAATTCATAACTTGTGCCATTTAATTCCGACAACTAGACACTGTAATTATTGGAACGGGTGTATTTGTTATATTACTTGAAAGATAGAAGAAATATATCAAAAACATCGGCAAGTAAATGAGACGATGTCACGTGAAAGACCACAGGAAGGTTAAAGGATAATATTAAAATGGAAATTAGGCCTCTTGTTAGCGGTGTGTAAAATTGGTTGACTTGCTTGAATAAAATGGTTTGGTTTTATTTTTACGTGTTGTAACTTCCGCTTAATTTTGTAATTGATTGATAAATATATGTCTAAATTGACTCTGCTGTGTTGATTTATGCGAATGTTCCTGGGAAAATACATTAAGAATCAAAATTCCACGAAATTCAGAACTAATGGAATTTCAGTTTTGCAAAATTGTTTCTCTTGGATCTGATAGTTTGAATTACTTATGAATTTTTGAAGGATGGCACCACGTACTGATATAGCATTCACACTAGACAGAAAAGATTTGTTCTCGAATGGCAAAAATAATAGTTTTAAGATTTTAAGTTACCTTAACTGATGTAGGAACTAAATTCTTGAACCGTTGTCATGGTTGCAAGAGATAAGACACAACTTAAGAACCGATGCAGAAAATGTGAATTACTTCGTGAACATGGTTTTGGCAGAGGAGGAAATTGTCTTGTTATTACTTGCTGACGGACGGGAAATGACCCTAATACCACGCACTGGGACAATCGATACTTCTCCCAGCACATACGTGCTTTAGTTATGATATGCCGGATTACCGGAAGCGATATCACAAAACCAAGCAGCAGCTTATCTGCCAGTACTTGAGTAATTTTAGTTACGTTTTCATTCTTTAAATTCTTCTGGTTCAACATTGTCGTCGAAACTCATACAAACCGCTTGAACCGTAAAAGATTGCACGTGGTGAATGAGCCAAGTCAGTCTCGGTCTGGCGAGGCCTCTTTAATGATGTAAACCAGTAGGCTATAAAGTTTAAGAGTTTCACTGGGCCACTGGACGACTTTTTCCAAACTTTCTAACTCGACTGAATATTTGAGGACTTCATTCTCTGCACATGTACAATCAAGCTACGATGCTTAATTTCAGATCATATCCAAATGGAATACTATGCTAACATTCCGATTTGTACCAAAATGGACCATTATTTTGCTGACAGATTATAACGTTATCTAAAGAGTACAGCGCCACATGCAACCTATTTTGGAGACATGAGGCACCTACCGGCATATTTTCCGTGGTGGCTTTGTGGCTCAATTTGTCTTGCAGAGCAGCACCGGACAGCCAACATAACAGCATTATTAGCATATGGCTTGACGACATCCAACGCCAATCCGATATTTTACTCTAAAAATTCTGCCCGGTCACAAGTAGTGTAAACTGGTTAAAGATTTAAGTACACTAATGAAATATCACCCATACACCACAGATCTATGCATGTAGTTTTCTAAAAATAGCTTTCACACAAGAGACATCGTAATGGTACGACTCGTGTCCGCTGTGCTGCGTATAAAAATTGCATTGGTGCTATGCATTTGAATTGCTTTAAAACAGCAGAAGTGTTACGAGATTATATCTTCCACAAAAATGCGACAACTTTCAAAAAGGGGCCTACAACATTCGCTCCTGTACTGCTTTCAAGCTCAGCGGAAATTTTATGTGGTCACAGGTAGATGCGCGTATATGTGAGCTGTTTTATTATTAATAGTAAACTGTTTGTTGCTCATGATATATACGCCTTGGTAGTATTAATATTAGGTACGAAAATGTGTTGTTATGCGCTGTTTAAGTAGGGCATTATGGTACTGGGAATCTAGTGAAAACGCTGTGTCAGTGGGCTGTAACTTATATAGCTTTATCCTACGGAGATGAAATTCTTGACGGCAGGAACCGACGGATGACCCAAAGATCTCAACCCTTAGCCAAGAAAACAAATTGCAGTTATATCTAGTTATCTAATTCATTTTAATGTTACTTTATTGCAGACACGAATGTACTGTTCTGCTGTTGAAAAACTATTCATTCTGCGTAGTCAAAACTTATTTTATTTTTAGTTCTAAACGTTCAGTGCATCGAGAAATGTGTGAATAAATTCTTTGATATCTATGAAGTATGCGTATTTTATTATTTCTTGTGCACGAGATATTTCTGAGAAATGAATTGCTTCTTATTTAATATTCTTTAAAAAAATGACCTATATTTGATAAATTCCAACCAAATTCTGTCCAACTTTTTTTTTAAATTATGTGTTTCCTTCCAACTCCGAAAAACGTTCGGCTGTTGTTCTGGTAAAACATGAGGTCTGAATGAATGACAGAAACGACTTACAATTATGAGTTCATTTTAAGCATTTCTTATACAGAACCCATAAAGGTTACTCATAGAATCGGGCTGTATGTTAGAAATAAAGACGGTGTCCTTTTTACAAAACGAGGACACTGTGTGGCAAGAAAATATATTTTTGGTCGGTTTATGTCTTGAAAATTTGCCGGTAAATATGGAAAAAGTATTATTAGCGTAGAATTATAAGTCACATTTAAATAAATCCATTGAATTACTAAACAGGAACGGGTCTGTATAATTTTACTTGCATTTCAGCAGTATTGTGTTTTAAGCGGAAAAGCACAAATGGGGTGGGGTATGAATTGTGTTTAGTGAACCACCTCCGTAAACACAGAGGTCAAATGGTAACCAAGGGAAACACAGCACCAAGTCAGGAAAGGGAGGAGGAAAAGATGTTCGGGTGGAAGATGGCCCAGTCTTGAGATTCTCATCAAGTGTTCACATTTCACTGCAGAAACTCACAGTGCAATATTTTCGATACTACGCCAGACAAATGTGTTAGTTACTTAGTGTCAAAATAAAAACGGGTATTTTGTTGTAGATATTGAATTGGAGTCTGTCACAGTGACCTCGCGATTAGGGGCATAAGCCTTGATCGCTCGGACATTGGGACCGTGGGTTCGAATCCCACTCAAGGCATGGAAGGTTGTCCACCTATTTCTGTGTTGTGCTGTCCTGTATCGGTAGAGGCCTTGCGACGGGCTAATGACAGATCCAAGGAATCCTACCAAATGTCTAGGTAGCTTAACAGACTTTCCATGTGTGAGGAGGAGGTCCTTCAAGGCCTGTACATCCAAATAAAAAAAATACAATGGAAGGTAAAAAATACTATTTGTGCGGGCATAATATATTTAAGGTATTAATAGGAAATCTTTCTGAAACCAGAAAAACTAACAAGTGATATTCCGAACCTACCTTAAATTTTAGATTAAGCCGTCAGTAGAATATTGTAATTCTGTGAAGGACAGAGGTCGAATATGATATATTGCTTTACAATTTGGGCTGTTTCCAAATGTTACATACGAATTATTAGTCACCCAATACTTATCACATAAAACTGATCTTTTTTAATACTTAGCGATGAGGACATCTTATATTATAGACCGAACATCGGAGTAAGTTGCCAGCACTCCTGCATTATATTCGGGAAAGCTCTTGGTTCGATTATCGACCCAGAGACCGCCTATGTTCACTGAAGTTTTTGGATGTCGCCTTTTTGCTTTGTTAAAACGAATTGATCAGGTCATCTCGATGTACGTGATGTAATATCTGTTGGCTGTCGCATAACTTCGCTCAGAGATCACGAATTATTTAGGCTCTTTGCCAGGCACAATTAGCCGCGATATTGTGATTCTGCATTGTAATCGAGGGCTGCGATTGTTTGCAATGAGTCTGAATACTCAATTTCCTGCCTTAGGATGCAGGCTGAGAGAGGAAGCCATTCTGCAACCAGGAGAAGCTGCTGGGCCGTGTCTAATGTAGGAAGGACAATATTTCGATAGCAAATGCTTGATAAAACCGGCGGACTGTAATTCAGATTTAATAAGGAGGTTGAGCTGTCTCCTATAGTAACAGAGAGTGGCAGCCATTGTAATTAGAGAATGTTGACGTCTGAACTGCGTACCACAGTCTTAGGTTCATTCCCTTCACTTGAATAGAACTCATCTTACAAGTAACTGAGCTTACAGATTACGTATCGGAATTCTGTTAAATTATTGCTGGAAGTCTTTTTTTATTATTTTGTACAGAAAGATAGACATATATATTAGCGTAGTATGGCCCGTCAAAGTTGACGGGAATGTACCTTTTCTATGTTTAATGGTAATATAACTAACTCATTATGACATTATATTTGTAAACCTTATCGAAAATAAAACATTTGTAAATTATTTTATTAAGTAAATCAAATGTGAAAACATCTTTACTATGACTGAAGTAAGATTGCTGCAAAACCCAGACTCCGCCAGACCCCACCATAGGTTCCACGATAGTCTCACTTGTATTTCTTGCTAACAGAGTTGCCACCGTCAGAACCCAATTTCTATTTTCTATGTTACAGTCAAGCTTGACGGGGATTGGCTGTTATATTGATCGATAAGTTGTTGATATCAGTGAATCGACAAGCATACAATTATAGTAGTCTCATTAGTATAGCCTTGTATCGTAATACTGTTCGCACCTGCTTTAAGAGTTCCATTAGCGGAAGTCTTTTGTTAAAATTCAGCGGGGAATATTTATTTCGTGTCTTCATGCTTGTCATCTTTCCTTTAACCCATGTTTAATTCCACCTCCTTTAAAAGACTTCTTAAAGCTGTGTAATGATACCAGTACTTTCAAAAGAAAAAAGCATTTTGCCACCTAGCGACCTTACTGAGAACTTGAGCAGTTACGTATAACTCTAACAGTGTTCTATTATAGACGTATGTATAATATACAATATATGTGTACCTGTTGTGTCAGACACCGTACCTATAAATTTTCAAATAAATAAACCAACTGTAGATCTTAATAACATTTATGAGTAAACTGTGTCTTACGTCACGTACCAGTTTTAGTACAATGACATTATTTTCTCATTTTTAAGAAAAACTTTGAAGTTTGTTTTTAGCTTCGTGTAAAGGAAATATAATTTACCGGTTTGAACCATATCTCTCCGAAGATTTTGATGAAATGCTCCAATAATAAATGCAATCGAAAATCCGTCCAGTATTTAAAAATTGAAATATCCTTACTTTATTCATGGACGGACAGAAGGACTCTCTCTCTCTCTCTCTCTCTCTCTCTCTCTCTCTCTCTACGCTTTCACTTTGTGCCCTTTGTGGGGAACGCATTCAACTGCTAAGACGTTTTAGTCCAGTAAATAAGCGATGCATAACATGACATTATGAGAAACTACAAATAGTTCTGGGCTGTCATTTAAACGTAATATGATTAAGCATTTTATGCATAGTAGTTTTCTTTTGTTCATTGTTAGTCAGTTATAATTATTTAAAACTTTTTTTATATGCGGTGGATTTACCTGTAAGTTGTGACTGCTCTAATATTCTATGAGAAGGGGGGGAATATTTTTGCCCCTTTTCTGCGGCTCAGAGTCACTTCAGTTAATATAAACCATGTAATTTACGAACCGGAATAGAAATTACGAGAGAAGAAAAGGCAAGAAAGTGAATTGAAGTTGCAACAGGTGGTATTACACCAAATTCACGTAGAATATGCTATTATATGTATTAAGGAGGAAACATCTTACGGCTGAATAAAAATATTTTATCTGGACTGTAAATATTACAGTCAACTTATTTTCACATAAAATTGAGGTTTCACAGAGTTAGAATGCATTTTAACTGTGAGCGTAAAAATTAGACTCAGTGTTTCTCAAGTCGATAAGCTTTGATTTGGAATAAAATTATTCGGGATTACGTCACAGGGTGTAAAGACGTTCTGTACACACAATTCGAATTTTGCACAAATTTCTAAAAAGAATAAATGAGATTTACTTTAGTTTTAAATAAACTTTAACATTCTTCATTATCATAATAATCGGTCACATTCATAATTCAGTAAGATATTTATCGTAACAATGCACTATTTTTCTTAACGGACTGAGGAAAACTAAGCCTTATTCGTTATAACCGGCTTGCATGCCGAGAATCAAACCCAGTCCTCTCCGAATTCTAAGCAAGAGTGCTAGCCTCTCAGTACCAAAGTACGTTCGGCTTTCAAATCTTAACGAAAATGTAATCCAGCCAAAAATATAGTGTAGATTACCATAACAAATTTAATTTCGATTCATCAGGCAGGCTGGAATTAATTTTTAGGCGAATGTTTCAGCTCTCTTGATAGTTGCAGTTGTGAAAGTTCACAGAGTGAACCGAAAATACTGAGCTCCTTTTTGTCATCGTCAGAACAGCAGAATAAATCTAGTTAATGTTTCATTTAATAACGAAGCTACTCAGAAGTATTTTCGGCACTTTAACTGTTTCTTTAGGATATATCTGTGTATAAAATTGAAAGGAAGCAGTATAGAAATTTAATTTCGTTCTACATTCGTGTTGTTAAGTGCGAGCGGATGGAAGTAGGTAGGAGAAAATTAAGTTATCGCCGAAGAAGAAGAGCATACTGCTTATAGGAGATGTGAAAGTTACTTCAGGAAACATAATTTCCGCCATAATGATACGAAAATTGATAATTCTGTGTAGGTCTTGCTGTAGCAGCGATAAGGAGAAAGAGAGTAAAGTGATGTAAATTTTCGTTCACTTTGTGAGGATGACGACCAATACTGCAATATTTTAGGTCTTGTTTAACGTCATTAAATAATATTATGCAAGAGAATGGATTAATTCTTTTGAGACAAGAAGAATGAAGGTGTAAAGAGAAAATATTTAAATGGAGGGGGGGGATACGACAGAGAATAGAGCAAAAGAAAATGAAGATATCTAAGGGGAAATACACTTTTTGTGCATCAGAATGTTTTATACTTACACGCTCTTTGAACAAACTTTGACACTTTAATTGACGCTCCATGCTGTAATATAGCTTTAGGTATCGTATGCTTAAGAACTTAGGGAGACATTTTGACTGTGTAACTGCTGCATCTTCTACGGCAAGGAGGGAGGATGGCTTCATACTGATACACAGACAAGTGGCAAGACCAAACAAATAGCCGCTTTTGCTGAAGTATGTTATTCCTATGAAAATATGAAACAGCATTATGGTCATTGCTCAAAATATTGTTGTTTAAAATAGGTGTCTGTCTTAACAAATTCTTGAAAACTCTAAAATATCTGAATTGTCGCATTTGTTCTGGTACTTGAACCGTACCGAATATTGTTTTTGATGCAGTAATAAATGTGAACTTTATTATTTTTTTCGTTGTGCAATTAAAGTTATGCCGTGTTATAATCTTTCTTAAATACAAAAATAGAATACGATAAATCTTTTCTGGAAAATATTTACTTTTAAATTACAGATAAATCATGTTTACGAGATTCTGGCTTCGAACTTGTGTACATTGGAGGAAATTTGATAGCCGATGCGTCCTTAACTCGTGGAGCAGAATAGACTTTTTCTTCTCCCGACTTCATACCAATTATATATTATATAAATTTGTTTCACAAAATAATGCGAGGTCACAGACAAATGGCTACGCAAAAGTAGATACAAGTTGTAAATTTGATTTACGGCCCGCAGTAAAATGAAATAATGAGCTAGCGGTTGAGCAACACAGCGTTACCTAAGCAACCATTCAGCACCATTGTGCACATAAATCCTACGATTTATTCTCAGATGCAATACAAACGGTTTAAATAATGACAGGACCTTTTCAGGTGCACGCCGGAAGATTCCAGTCAACACTTGCACTGTCGCTCGGCCAGCGGTGTGACGAAGAATTCGATTAGATCCCATCGAATGTGGCACACCACGTTTCGTGGTCACTATATACACCGAATTAGATCGTTCGATGTTGGTCTTGGTTGTAACGTCGTGTGGACTTACAGATAGAACTATTTCAGCCTTAATGGTTTAGATAGTTTGTTTCACAGAAATTTTGATGTGTAACCACGTGGCGTAAAACACAGAAGAACAACGCCGACATCTTTACCACCGTGAGAACTTCAAATGTCTCATATCCATCACTCGAGTTGCCCTTTCGATTTACAGCTCAGCTTATTCAGGTTTACTTTTAAGCTGATTATTGTATTAAATTTTTAAACTCATTACCATGTTTTGTGAAATTAATCCTTCGGAGTTGAAGCTCATTTAAATAATGTTTAAAAATAATTTAGTTATTGTCTCAAACAAAAAAACATCGTGTGTCCATTACAAAGACAAGTCTTACATAGTTATTTGTGTTTAGATAAATAATAGCTTCTTTATTCTGAGAATCATACGAAACACAAGTACGAGATCATGGAGCTCGGTTTCTTCACTTCCTGAAGCTTTAACTCTCTTAGCCCAGCGACCAACGGTGCTCCTATCGACTGCACAGCTTCCATACACAGCACACAAACGTTTATGAATGTTCACCACAGTTTCTTTTTCAGCAAAAAAGAATTCAATTACAGCTCGTTGCTTGTAACGAGAGTCGTTCACAGACGCCATTTTAACAGTTCACTACAGCTCCGCCATTGGTTGGAATCATTTGAAACTCCGTACACGAACGCGAGAAACATCAAATCTCAAGCATGTAAAAGTACACTTTTCTATCTTCATTATTGGCTGAGAAAAAAAATGTGGGGCATTATTTAATGAGCGACCCTCGTAGTTACTGCGGATGAAACCAGGAGAGGCCGTAATTCTGCGACAGTATCATTGATACTGTGGTAGTAAAGAAAGGACTTTCTCTGTTTCTCATGTTGCGCTGAATAATTTGTTCTTCCTGTGTTGTCCTCAGGAGCGATATTCACTGAAGACCAGAGGGACAGTAGCGCTGAGTTGGCCTTCAAGTACGCGGTTTACCGCATAAACAAAGACAAACACATTCTGCCCCGGACCACTCTTGTGTATGATATACAGTACGTGCCACGAGACGATAGCTTCCACGCCTCGAAGAAAGGTAGGACTTCCAATTAAGATTATACTACAATCTGAGACAATTTTGTGTGTTTAAAAGCAGGGCTGTGAAGTCGGAGTCGGAAGCCATTTTAGGTGGAGTCGAAGTCGGTAAAAATGTACTGACTCCGACACCGACCTCGATATAAAATCTTAAGAACAATTTATATACCTTGTGATCAGTTGGCGGCATGACGCTTAGGGGGATTCAGTGACGCGTTAATTCACATTGTGTGGAAACAATGCTTTGGAACTTTAGCACTGGTACCTACTAATCAATCGATTTCTGCAATAACCATTAGACGTATATTTAAAAATAGGTTATAAGTGTAAAAAGTAGGCTGACGATTCACGTGGTGGGGATTAAATCTCATATGGTGCCATTTACCATTTTAGTAGGTTTATCCTTATTAACAAATAACGTAAGCACAGCGTCACAGTTCTGGCGCTTAGCCAGAATTTGACCTTTGATCTGCGAAAATCGCCAGTAATGTGAGTTGTTTGGAGTCAGTGACGTAAGCATGCAATGACTGGGCGACGTCGTCCTTTCGAGGAAATCGTCCTCGATTTTAAGACGCGACCTTGGTTTCATAACAGGTTTCCAGGGAAAAGACGCAATCGATTTTAAGACACACCTTGATATAGTACAAGTTTTCGGGAAAATATGTGTATATTATAAAAGGAATTTTCAATATTGAAACATAGAACCTTTTTTTGTATTAATATTTTCATAAATCTCTTTGTTGCTATCTTTGTGTTGCTGTCCCTTGACTAGTGTTACGGAACATATTTTCCTTCCACTTTAGTATTGCGATATATTTTTCGACATAGATTCTTAGACGCCATCAAATGAAGGACGCGCCTCGATTTAAAAACTTTTAAATCTGAAAAAGTACGCCTTGAAATCGAGGTAATACGATAATTATTCTTACATTTAAACAAACATTACAATTTGCAAAAACAATAAAAAGAAGTCATGGTATGAAATTCTATGAAAATAATTTAGAATCTTTTTTTTTTTTTTGGCTGCATTACCGACGATGATCTGAATCCAGTGTTGTGACACGGTATATAAATATATTAATAGACATATTAAACTTATAGATATAATTATTTAAGTAACATACGTATTTGAATAGTATAAAATGATGTAGAACCACTCGATTTTTATTTGCGTGTTACAAAACACTTTCTGGTATTTCATGATTATTTGATATATGTGTATCACAGTAACGATACACAACATATTCATTGATTTTTATTTTCCATGTATTTATTCAAAAGTATGTCATTTAAATATTTGCGAGTGCTTCTGATTGGATATTTTAAAATTACATTGAAAATCGTTGCTAGATAGCTAATTAAAACAATACGTCGCACATTCTTGTTTGTTAAGAGACATCAGTTTATTTAAAATACAAGTTCAGTTCAGCCGTCGTCATATTAACATATATGTATAACCGTAGCATTTTTATTTTGCAGCTTTGAACTTCGTTTGAAACTGTCTATCATTGTGGATGATGTGTACACAATAAAATTCTTTTAAATGAAGTGCTGATAGATGTGCGAATAATATGTCAGTAATGAGGTATTATCTACACTTTCTAGCTATAGTAGCCGTCACCAATTTTTTTTTTTTCAAATCCAGGGAAAGTCTACACATCCCCTTTTTTTACCTAACTCTTCAAGTCAACAGTACAGAGTTGTAGTTTTACTATTCTGCGAGTTCTGAGCTGTCTTCAGTCGTTTGCCCTCCGGTGTTCGTGTTGCAGCATTGTGCGATTTTTCTGTGACTTTGAAGCACGTAATTTGTTGACGGCTACTATAACAGAGTCCTGTTGTTGGAATGATTAAGTCAAGAACGTTGGGATAAACGTAATATGTATCAAAAACCTGAAATAAATGTAGAATTTTGGTTGGGATGTTCTGGGACACTGTGAATGCCTAGCCTTATGCGGTAAAATAGTTTGTAATATTGATCTTGGATAAGATACTTGAAGAAGTTAGAAGATTTGAGTTGCTCAGTGTAGACACGATTGATGGACCGAGAATATTTTATCACTTTTAGTTGCTGTGAAAACTTCAAGTCTTATAAAATCTTAACCTTAAGCCAGTAACACATTTCGACAATGTGGAAATAAATCGTGTCTTATTTATCTTTGCAGCTAAGGTTGAAAAATACACATCGTACTGACATCTTTCTTTCTTGTATCAGTTGTAGGCTAATACCTTATTACTTCAAGAATATCTTTATCCTTTTTCTTCGGATACAAAGGGATCGCAGACTCCGGGAATTATATTCGTATCTGAAGCGATGGACGGAATTCTGTAGTCAACAGAAAGACAGATATCAGCAGGCGGTATCGGAAAATTCGATCAGCCCAGATTGGACTTGACCTCTTGACGAAATCTTGTGTTTTCCTACTGTCTACAGAGAGACAGGGTATCTTTCACAATTCACGTTAATGTCGGATGATGTTGGTAACCACAGACACTGTTTGCTGTTTCTCTCTTATCTTAGTTCAGAAGTAAAGATTCCGTTTTGTCAAACTATGGAATCAAAACTGTGAGCCAGGAGGTTGTTGATACTCTTGTTTTAGGTTTGATCTACAGGGTGATAAATATCATCAGTTGTGAGAAATATTGAAGAAACATGACATTTCAGAAGGTAGATTTACTCCTATCATACTGATATCACCAATTTCCACCCAATATATATATATATATATATATACATTCAGTGAATGAAATAAAAATAATTTAATAAATGAGACCTCTAAAATTTCTTGCCAAACAATTCCGCCACTTTTATTTCTAGAACTACCCCGCTGTGTACTACATATTTGAACTGTTTTTATTCCATTCGTAATTTGTCAATGTGATGTCCTTTTAAGGTTATAACCAACAGATATCACATTCTTTTGAAAGTTACTCAAGCAATTGAATTTAACTGTTGTTACGTATCTTGCAAGATAGTGTACAGGGTATACACAAAAGAATGGTGCAACTGTGACTGGCGACTCATTTTTGGACATGTTGGAAAGGTGGTTGTAACCCCAACTGAATACCAATTGTGACTATTACATTCTACGACTGGACGGAGCTCCACCCCATGCTTCTCAATCGTGTTTTTCCACAGCGCTGGATGGGATGAGTTTGATTACCGTGTGGACGTGTGTCGTGTGACCCTTGGGTGCACACATTGAAGGATTGTAATTAATGCATGAGAAACTTGAACAGTTACCGCCGCTGACGGTGTATGTTGTGCCCGTGTAAGGAGAGAAATAATTTTTTTATTAACTTCTGAAACCGCGCCATTCTTTTGTGTATACTCTGTATTTAAGCGGGAATGCCATTTATTAAGTTCCAAATTTAAGGCACTGAGAATTTCTATCACGTAAGTCGTGATTGTTTGCTTTACCAGTGCTGTACAATAGAGAGACTCCATCCGTATGACTAAAAGCTTGATATAAGATTGGACTACGCCCAAAAATACCGCTCGCAGTAGCGATAGACGTTAGCTGAACCAGAAGGAAACATTCTTTATCAACCACAGGCCCAGACAGTATATTGTAACAGAATCAGTGTACGGAAGGAACAAGACATTTCAGCGATTCGTTTGGTGAACTTCTTCATCCAATAAATTGAATCGTCTGTCCTTCAGCCGGACGGGAGTTACAGTTAAAATGTGAAGAAATAAAACGTTTTTATTGTCTACTCAGAACAAAAAATGATATATTCATGTTCTGAGTTCGTAAAATATTGTGATTTTTTTTCCTTTGAATTTTGTGTTCGTGAACTAATCATGAGTACCTGTAAAGTCTCATTATGGAGATGAAAATGTTATCAGTCAAAAGTGTTTCATATAAATGATAAATTGAACGCATGTTGGTAACTAAGTCAAGAAGGATTAAACAAGACGCCATCAGCTGATATTTTAGTTCAGTGCAGATTTTCATGTAAAAACAGAAGTGGAATTGAAGGAGTAAACATTTTAGATTACAGAGACTTGCGACTAAAGTAATGGATGTTTTAACTCATTTCTTCTCCTACAATTACAATCAATATTTGTCACCGTGATAGAAATTCATGGACAAGTTTTCCATACTCAATTGTTTTACGACCGTTTTACAACAAAGCAAAGAAACCTTACTAAATTCTTCATCAAATTTTCGCCACGACATGAATCGTAGGTTATTAGTTGATTTGTCTCAACTTACTTTTGTCTTCGTCTTGTTTTCTTCAGTGAAATAAACCACGCGAAAACGTTCTGGCGTGTAGATTCTAACTAATCCTTTTTGTACAGAACAAGCTACCGCACGCAAGAAACAAAAACAAAAACAAAATATCTTCTTCTTCTTGTTCGTTCATGCATTTGACTCTTCTGTAGAAGTAATGCAAATTGTTGGATCTCAGGGAAAGTACTTTTCCTTATATTTACTTATTCCTCGTTATATTGTGTTCTTTTGAACCGGTGTAAATACATAGTGTCCCAAAAAAGATGTATACACATTCAAAAATCCATTCTTCCCCGCCGTTCGTCAGCTGTGTGGAGACGAGGACATGTGGTATCAAAAGGAGGGGCATCCCCATATTACCATCGTGATGTCAGGATCTCTCTTAACAACTCTTCCCGACCGATAGACAGGACGCAGAGGATCTGTTGAGTGCCCCCAGGATCGCCAGATTTAACCCCACCTGACTCTTTCTTGTGGGTTTGCTTAAAGGACGCGGAGTTCAGTACAAAGCGAACAAGAAATTGAACGGTCTTGCGCAACCGTCCCGTGAGTAAATCTGATAGCCACTTGTCAGTCAATTGTTCACCGCTGTCAACTATGCCACGAAGCTAACACTGGTCATTTTGAACACCTACACTAGATTCGCTAATTGAGTGCCATTGCTGACGTACGTAATGGTTTAGTTTATTATAAATATCTTAATTTCATTCATTGAATGTTTTTATACACCTTTTTAGGACACCGTATTAATAACATTTTTAATACGTCTGTTTTCACACCGGTCTTAATTAACCACATTTTGGGACAGTGTCCTCAAGACAGGCCAGCGTCGCCTTTTTGTTAAGACTCTCAGGAAAATCATTTATTAAGTTGTGGAAATAGAATCTATTATGCAGGAGCTCCATCGCATATGCACACTTGGGGTTTTAGTATGGTGGAAATGATTCGGTAGAGAACTGAAAACGTAGTTTTGTTCACATTTAAATGAAATTAATTTCATTCGTTCGTTCGTAAAGGAGAAACCATTCATTTCTGAATATGTGCATGTGTGTACACAAATCGCTGTGTAGAAGGTACTTATGTTCAGAAAATGTATAAGCTTATATACGGTTGTAATATTCGTTTTGAGAGAAATGGATCTGTTAACATAATTTCGACCAGTTTTCTGAAGAGTTCGGTTTCAATTAACTCCATATTATGACCATGTATGAGGAATTGAAGAGCTTGTGTACCAAAGACGGATATTATAGAGTAGATTATAATTTAAAAGAGCTTATATAAGCGGAAGAAGTTATCGGAATATTATTAAAATGAGTCTAATAAATCTGTTTTCTTTGTGGAACGGACTAAATTCTTTGACTATTATTTTGAACTTCATGGGGATAATCATTATCTGTGTAAACCTGAAAACAAAAGCGCGGAACACTTGTCTGAAAGAGATGATTAGTATGTTGTGAACTCTGTCCGAATTCAGGAGTTGGAGTTGGAGTTGAAGTTGAAGTTGGCGATGTCCTGTCGGTAACGAGTTAGGGTTGATGTCGCTGTCTGTAATGATCACATCGTGAGGTACGTGACGCGCGTTTAAATTATGCCCGGGGCTGCTTCTGGAAGCGAAGATATATTTGCTGGAGGCTAAATGCCAGAGACGTAATCATGTTATTCAGACAGCTGCATCAAGTTCACGTCTCATTTAACGCTGTAAACAGGTCCTAGCAGACACTCGCGTTGATTTCTGGTCTGCACAGTATTATAACATTTCTGCTTGGCGAACTTACGAGTAAGTCCATCTTATAGTGTGTCTGTCTCCCGCAGTAACGTTTGAACATATCCGCTGATTTTTATGAAACTTGGAAGAAAAATTATGCTACTAGAGCCCCTCCTATCTTTATGATATGTAATTTTTGAACATATTAACTGATGTGATATTTCAGGTGTTTAAGACGGCGATTATGAAGATGGTTTTGTTCTGGGTTCTTGCGTTGTGTACTCTGTTAGAACCTGATGATGGAGACAGCAAACACCTCTGAAATTTCATTAAATTTCTACTGGACTACATGTCGCAACAACCCAGAAGGCAGCCATCTTCAT
This sequence comes from Zootermopsis nevadensis, assembly GCF_000696155.1. The sequence continues at coordinate 55,904 of NW_019059988.1, read as the reverse complement.
ATTCACTGAATTTATGAAATCTGCAACGAGCATCATGCTATTAAAACGCACCCTGCATATGTAATTTTTAATTGTTTACCATTAATGACAACAATACGAAAATTCAATGTCCTGAGACAGGAACTGCACGAGAATACAAGAGTACGTATGATAATGGACAATTGAAAAATATAGTTTTGTTGAGGAAGAAAGCGAAACAACATGGCTGCTACCTTGTACCCGATATCCATAATTAACTATATAACATGGCAGTAACTAATGAGCCATTAATACTGAGTAAGTGGCATACATTTGATGAGATAATTTATCAACATAATTGCAAGTTCTTTATAAAAACATGTTACAGATCTATGTTAACAGACTAAATATATGAAGGTAACGACTTCACTTATTTTGTCCAAATTTCGTGTTAAGAAATGAATAGAAATTATTTGGCACTTTCCCTGTCACCCACGCTCTATTTTAATTTAGTCATTCGTCATTTTGCATCATTTCGTGGCACGTGTAACGACAAAACTCAGGTTGAGGCCTAAGTTTCTCACTGCTGCGATTATGGAGATGGTCGTCTTTTGGATTGTTTTGCGCTGTGTAGCCTCGAAGATGTACGCGAACATTTCACATGTGCTTCCTGCCTCGATCATCAGGGCAGCGAGTAATTGCCCTTATGATGGAGGCAGTACCTCTGAAACGTCGGTAAACTTCTACCAGGCGACACGGCTCAACTTCCAAACAAAGATAAATCTTCAAAGTTTAGGTTATCCATTATTTTTATTTTGTCTATTCCTGTCTGCTAGTGCTTGGTGTGTTTTAGTAAGTACTTATTTCTCTCGGTCGAATTTCTGTCTTCCGGAGTAATCTTCTTAGCAGAGGATTAGCTGTCTGTCTGGTAAACAATGCTCTGTGACTCCATCTATTATCTGAACAATTGGATTAGTGATCAGTCCATATCAACCTCAGGCCTATTGACACAAGGATATTTTGATGTATTGGTTTATGGTGCTTTAATGATCTTGACAGCTGATTAATCACAAAGCTGTCAGATGTTTAAATTTCTTTGTACACTTCTCCTTCTTCCACGTTTCTTTCTTTATAATGACTCAAGAACTGTTTCTGTCTAATTTTATTTCATTCATTCATTCATTATACCCTTTTCGATTCTCCGTGGAGCTTAGGGGCCTCCTTTCGAAGGTTTATTGATCTATTTAGACATTTGGACGAGTTTAATTTAGTTTCCCTCATTTTCTTCAGACGAATCGTGAATAAGTACCTTGGAAAAAGACAATTAACTCTCGCTTCTAAATCCGTAACTTAATATTCACGATTATTCTACTACGTCATTCGACACAATTTAGGTGTCATGAAATAATTAATGATTCAGTGAACCCTAAACAAGAGAAAAACATTTATATAAGAAGTTTTTGCTCTAGATACGAGGCTTTTGGCCGAAGAACCGAGAAAGCTGTGACTTTGGAAATCGACCGGTTAGTAAGTCAAATGATGGCTTTTCTTATGGTACAGTATTTTTGAAATTTTATCAGCAGGCGAAGGCCGGATATGACGATGGTTCATGCAGCAACGCAAAATCTGAATCGACCGGTGATTTTAACGGAAGAAATCAAGTCAATTTTTTGCGGAATTGTATCACGACCTGTTCTCTAGGGATGTTGGATACATGACATCCCATATCCTTATTTTTCCATTCAGAAAGGCACTCATATAGAAGCCACACTTCTTGAATAAGTAACATCGCATACACACACCCCGTCTCTCTGTCGACAAGTTTGTATGCAAATGAGACGCCTTTATGTGGCGACACTGAAGAAGGTGATTATGTTCAGAACCTGAACGAAATGGAATGAATAACGCATCGGAACAACTAATTGGAAATGCTAAAATTTTCTTCTATTATAGATGCATTTAATACCTAATTTAAAATTCTAGTAGATGAACTCTCTAACTTTTTAAAGCGCGTAATTTGACCAAATCGTGAGCCAATTCTGTTCACCTGTCATCCTCACAATCTGCTTCCTTGACGTGCATCTTAATGCTGTATTTGTCCCCAGTCTAAAGATTCTGCTTCGTGTACTGTTGTTATGATGCCAAGTCATTTGGTAGATTTATTTAAAGAAATTTAAAAATCGTAAGCTTATGTTACTCATGCATTATTAATAATATAATTTCGGAGGTAAAGTACGAACGTTACAGCGTGAGATTCTTGTAAACTCTTGGAGGACGAAATCCGATTTTCTTCCCACACTGGGATGTTAAGTGTCTTTGTGGTCGTAAGCCTGTAACATTAAAAATTCTGCAACTTCAGCAATTTCATACGTTTTCCTTCTCTTTTTATTTTTATACGAAGTTCACACACAAGATTCCGGAGTCTCAACTTTAGAAAGTTCGGCGATGTGATTGGAAACTTTACTTTGAAAAGATCTCGGAATTCTGTGGTTCTGTTCGAATGTGGAGTGACTGTAAAAGTTTCAGAAACGAGACTCAGTTAATGTAGAAGCAAATTCAGAAAATATTTACTCTGCATGTTTTAGACGAAGTGGATAAAATTGAACTAATCATGAAGTAGTTCTGACTGTGACCGTTTCTCTCTGCATTATTTATCTCTGAAATTAGTGAAACGGATTTAGATTGACTCTATAGGCTGAATTTTATGTTGGCATGTTTCGGTCGAACATAACCTATACTTTGAATGCAACTCTAAATCACTTTTAATAATATTCCTCAAAATCGACTCTTTACAAATAATTTGCAGCTTAGGCTATTTGATTATTATTTATTTTATTTAATATAAGAAATAACATTCGTAACATTATGCATTCTGGTACCTGTCATGAACTAATTACATTCCAGTGCATCCTCCGTCGTAATGTTTAATCCACATCCATTTGCACAAGAAGTAAAATCATAGACTCTAATAATTTGAAAGAAAGAGACCACTTGAAAGACCTATAAATAAATGGATTTATAATATCAAAGTATATATTAAACAGCGATGGTGTGGACTATCGAAATTTTGTATACGGCGGGGACCAATGGCAGGCTCTTGTGAACAGAAAATTAACCCTTGGGTTCCTTAGAATGCGGAGACTTTTCAGTACTCATTCAGCGACTGTCAGCTTCCCAAGATGAGCTCTGCGCCGTAAAATAAGGTTGTTGTTGGCCTGTAGAGCTGTCATAATGAACCATTGGCACGCGTACCACAAGTTGAAAGAGAATACAAATTGCTGAGTAGGCCAAATTGATTTTAGACTATCTAGATTAGTAACAAAATATTAATTTGCGCTTATGTACAATTTGGATATGTGCTATTGATGATTAAATTTATCGTCGAATTTTAAAGGTCTCTGACGATGGTGCTTTATGCTATGTTGAATTGTACTTTTAATTTAGATGATGGACAAAATTTAGAATAGAACAACACTATTAGATGTGTGTTCGTGTATGCGGAATTGCACAAGTACTTCATACTCTGATGATGGAGTCAGTATGATCCCTGAAACGTTGGTAAATATCTACCATACTACACGGCGCAACAACCCAGAAGACGGAAATCTTCATACTCTGATGATGGAGTCAGTATGATCCCTGAAACGTTGGTAAATATCTACCATACTACACGGCGCAACAACCCAGAAGACGGAAATCTTCATACTCTGATGATGGAGTCAGTATGATCCCTGAAACGTTGGTAAATATCTACCATACTACACGGCGCAACAACCCAGAAGACGGAAATCTTCATACTCACCGCTTTGAAAACCTCAAATCTTACAAGTACATAACGGCTTGAAGAAAAAGCACCCAACAAGCACGTGGCTTGCTACAGACTGAAGTAAGGAGCGGCCTCGTCTCTCAATTTGTTTGCGATTGTCGCAAATCTTCCTGCGCGTGGTTTTTCCATCATTCCAATCAGACGAGTTCAAGTCAACTGGTTGTTATCTTCCGAATTCTACAAGAAAGTGCTGCTGTGATTGTTTGTTCATTTCAGAGTTCTGTAAATGCGTTCTAAGGAAAAAAAAAGTCCAAATGTGAGCGAAGTGGAGGCAGAGAATTTCAAGTTGTGTGGAAGTAAGAATAGACATCTCGCAGAAATGGATGGGGTACGCTGTCTTCTGAGTGGTTTGTAGAACTATGTTAAGCGGCATTATGAGACGAAACATTGAAGTAGTAGTCATTATTTTACTTGTTTTCCCGTTTATCTGGATGAAAGGGCAGAAGCCACATCTTCAACTGAGCTAACGGGTAATGAGAGTTTAATCTCTGGAAGGTAACAATATCCATTAAGAACTCTTCATAACTCTGTGATATTGTTAACAGGTCTTTTTAGGCACGCGAAACTAAATTGGAATATTTTCTTCTTATGTTGTGGTACGCGGTCTTGAAAAGATACCGTCTCTCCTCTAAATATATGATATTTATGGTAAGTGCTATGGACATTCAGCACGTATTCAAAAAATTATTACGATGACAGACAGACTGGCATAATGACGTCATAAGCCTGATATTCTCATAAATAGGTCTCATGTACTGATGTATTATTATAAAATTTCTTCAGTCCGTCCAGTAAAATGATTAGACAGATCCTGAAAATAAGGCACTGTGTTTTCCTTCAAAATTCTCACTCGATATTCGATAAAATAAGTATTTGAAAAGCGTCGTTGAATGAATTAACAAAATATAATGTGGAATCAGTCAGTTAATGATATTCAGATCTCTGTTTGCAATTGATAAATTGTGCCTCATAACTCCATCTTGCGCAAGAGTTTTTTTTCCTAAGCTAAAGACCTTGACATGTTCAGGCTGCGATCTGTTGCCGTCGGTGGAATGATGATCCCATCCGGAAATTTGTCCTTTGTGAAAAGCCCATGGTTGGCTCGTCAGTTTCTGGCTAAGAATTTAGCCGGAGGAAGCTAGTAAATGTTTACATCGTACATAGGTTCTGGAGGGGAGCAGGAGTAAAGGGAAAGACTGCATATTCAGTAGTGTATAGCTATATAGCATACTTCACGAGTCAACAAGGCAAGAGTTTCAGAAGTCGCTACCAGCACTGCTTGGTCAAAGGGACATATGCGTGTACTAGACCAGAGGAAAGAAATCGTTTTTATAGAACGTAATGAAATGTTTTGCGCATGCGTGTCAAAGCTGCGTTACGGATCACGGCACAAAGTTTCAATAGCATAGCTTCCGCGGAAATACCATTACCACCGAACAGTAATGAAAGTCCTGACGCCGAAAGAAAGCGTGAATTTAAGCCAAGAATTTGCTGGGGTAAGAATTTATAATGCCTAATATAGGTATGTTTGTGTATTTTGTGAATTTTGTGACAAAGAAATAACAACTCTTTCCTCTGTAGAATATGAGGTTTTTACGGCGGTAAGTCTGAAGGTGACTGTCTTCTGAATTGTTGAGCCGTGTAATCTGGTAGACGTTTACCGACGTTTCAGAGCAAAACCCAGAAGGCAGCCATCTTCACCCTTTTCCTTATTCCAATATGGAGTCCTTTCCGGATCATTAATTTCCTAATTTAAAATAATTTTGAGGAGAAATTACAATCACATCGGACCATACAGAAAAACGCTGTGTTTTTAGTAGAATGAAATGGAAGACTTGATATGTGGTTTTATGATACTAGTAGGATTGTTAGTAAATTTTATCTTTGTCTGTACTTGTTCCCTTGAGTCACCATTCTCCATTCGAACTTCTTTTGTTTGGGAAGAGTCGTGTGGTTTGCCCTCAATAATGGAATGGTTATGCAACTTCAGTACAAGTTTTCAGACTCTGGGTGTCTGAGACCCCGTGGGCGATGAACTTACACCAGACGCAAAACTTTACTTGTGGAAGGTGTTGGTTGTCGCATCGTCGAATCGCTGTATCAGCTTAGGGGACAGAAGATAGCAGGCGCCTTTCCTTGTGTCGAAGTTCCGAAACTGTGTGACGTCACACCAAATTTAATTATAATTCGTGACGTAACCCGTTATTTAACTGATGATGAAGTCAAATTTGAATAGAGTTCTTAAAAACGGTTCATCGTACGAAAATAACTGCGCGTGACATGAAATGTGGACAACTTTATTTTATTTCGGACTTCTGTTGTTATGGTATTTACTGACGTAAATTATATATATATATATATATAATTAATTTGTATTTTAAATAGCTAAACGTCAAGTGTGAAAATATTCGAATTAACAAAGAACGCATTTGGAGAACATATATGCACTTGATGAAGTGGTCATAATATAGCACAATAAAGAAGAATACTGGGCACTGATTTGTCCTTCGCAGCAATGATCATGTTTTGTGTCATAATGTTTAAAGCAGATATTTCGCATGTAAAGAAATTTTATTAAACTTGGAAGTAAGAAGTCTCCCTGGAATTTGCATAAGAAACTTCATAACTGCCATAAATTACCATAAATCTCCAATAAATTTATTTTGGAAGTTTTTATGATTCCAATAGAAGAAGATTTCAAGCATTCCTTCCAATAACGTATAAATCACTAAGCTCGGTGGTTTCAGCTGACAGAGTTTAGGGCTACGATTCGTGACATATTTTATGAACACGAGTTTGTAAAAGAGAAATCGACATTATTTCTGTTTAAATGAACCCTTTCAGTGTTGAAACAGAGTCCACATTTATTGCCTTGTCTCAAGAGGCCTATGTTCATTTATCAGCATCATTTAACTAATCATTGACTGTCATATGATATTCTATGTTTTGCTCTTTATTCAATTAAAAAAAGAACGTCCATTCATAAGAATCTATCTGACATGTCTTTGAAACTTAAAATTCATGGGCCTCACATCGTGTTTTCAACCGTGAACTGATTCAGGCAGCTTAAAACATCAAAGAGAACCGCGAATTTGACGTGCTGTCTGTCACGTAATTATTCATGAAGCTATACGTCCTCTCCCCCCCCCCCATACGTCTGCACGTTGTGGAAGTGTGTTGTGCGTAGTTAAGCCCCAAGGACAACATTACATGTATATCTTAGTCTATAGGTGTTAAAGTGAGAGAAAGGGAAATTAAATATTCTGAACAGAGTTATAGCAATTATTTTCTGCATTTCATCTGATTTTAATTCGATTTATCATTAGCAAAGTCGAAAGTCTACTTAAACTTAGTCATTTGCAAGCCCGTGCGTCTGTTCCAAGCACTATGGTTAACCTTTGTAGTGGTTGTAACTCAGAAATCCTCTATTTTTTAACAAAGTCTTCTAAATGTGGAGCCACGTAGGTCCTGTGACCCTAAAGACTGCCAACCCTGACACCTCCTACCACTTTGTCCCTTGGGTGCTCCTCACATTGACCGCTGTATTTTATATTCTCCACATGAAGCCGTAGAGAGTCGAGACTTCCAGCGTCCTAGCAGGGATGAACAGTTTACGATCAACTAGATAGCTGTACTTGTAAGTCGTTGCGCCGTGTGATCTGGTAGTCAGGACGATCGCCGGCCTCACCCTGATGACGGAGGCAACAAGCACCCTTGAAATATGGCGCTACAACTCAGAAGACACGTCTTCATTCTCACCGCCATGAGAACCAGAAATCTCATTTTAAGATTAGTTTCGGGGTGGAAATGTAAACTCCAGTGGAGTACACATGGTTTTCAAACACGTTATTTGATATTTTACTACATATGTCATTGATCTTGTTATTAATTTAAGTCTTCCGTGATTTTACCAGAGTGGAGTCCCAACACCAATGAAATGAAACACACTGAAGAACGGTCAGACGTGACATCCTCTTTGAGCGTTCATTTTATTCATATGTAAAGAAAACTTAAATAGTATAGTGGAACTAAAATCGATTTGATTTCGTGCCTAAGGAACACGCTTCGAAGGCGTATTGGGAGAGTGGGGGTAGAGCTTCGTGTATTCTGGTAGCCTAAAGGCTCATCACTGCTTCCATAGAATTCCGTAACTGAACCGTGTTGAGACCCTCATCGGCTAAGTTCACAACTTTATTTAAACCTATTTTCCAGACGTATTTAATATTATACCCCAATCCACGCCCTCGTGTACCAGATAACAGCTTTTTAAGTGTTATTCTGACCACCTGTCAATCGATATTAATAATATCCAACATTCATGTTTAATTAATTACTTACAATTGATTTAACGACATTTTTCAGTAGCCGAGACTCTGTAGCTTCGAATGAAAGGATTATAATGAATATAGAATAGGAGATGTGGAAGGAAGCGGTCGTGGCCTAATTTAAGGCAATATCCCGTATTTTGCCTGGACGGACTGAGGAATACCACGAAAAATCTCAGCATAGCAGGACTCCAGGGCGAGATTTAAAACCGGGATCTCCAGAGTACTAACCATGGTTTGGTTTCGAGCCCGAAGTCCTGTTTCCCTAGTTGAGGTGTTTTCATGTTCTCATGCAGTAGGGCGATGCCAGAATATAGCCATGAAATCGGCCCCAACTTCTTCCCCCCTCCTGTTCCATTTCACTCAGCAATTTGTTTTGAAGTTGCGTTGTGTTGATGTAGCACTGTTGAATAAAGTATGAAGCAATCATTCGCCTGGCGTCGAAATTAAGTATGCACGGGATTTACGTTCGCACCTCCAGCACGAGTATTCATGACATGCCGTTGTAAAGTCTGTCGCAGACCGAGACGATGCAGTCCGTTTTGCTACCCCTGCTGGAGGTTTCTCGGGATTCACCCCCACCCTTACACAGCGTCACCCAGACATCAGCGCCTTGTATATGATGTGTGGTTCAGGTACCCCAGGCGACTGCCACAACGTCATTTCATAAGACGACTCCTGCAAAGAACGGGAAATTAGAGGTTTTCTGGGAAAACAAAAGACGATGTGTATTTTTTGTCTATATGTCTGTCTCGTATGGCACATTTTGAATCATTCAGCAAATCTTTACATGTCATTGGAAGTTACTACACGCCGTACTTTTAAAATCCCTAATGTCAGCAATAACGACATTACAGTAGTACGAAATTATGTCGTGGGATATAAAATAGTGTATTAAAATCCTGTGTGGCGATACATTTTAAAATGTATGCTTTTAGTTAAACCCATTTTTTTAAAACAGTTTGTTACTGAATTTACTCGACAATAATAATAATAATATTTTATAACATATTGTTACTGTCGTAATTTCTTTAATTTCCAAATTTTAAAATACTTTCGAGACAAACGCCGAACAGGCTACATGTTTTATAAACTCTTGACAATACATTTCTGGCGTTTGTTATTTGCATACAGTAGCCTGTTACAGGTAATTTGATTATGGACATGGATGTTGGCAACGCAGCAGGACCGAAATTTGCATAGCTCATTGGTCCCGATGGGAGAATGCAGCCTCAGTTTCGACGCTAATATTTTTCAATTGAATATAACAAACTTTTAGCAGACTATTCGAAAAACCTTGTCAGCTGCTGAATCGGTTAAAAATATAACGGTGGTAGTAATAATTCTTTTAACTGTTTGAAAAACAGTACTAAATAAACTTATCACATTCTTGAAATCTGAATGTTCATACATAACCCATTTAAGGACTTCATTTGATTCTCAGTAGGAGTATAGATTATTTTACTAATCGTCCTCATCTGATTGCTATTCGTAACGCAGGTTTAGCGCAGTAACGAATTTTAAACCGTGATTTAAATTAACTTTCCCTTTTTAAAATAATAATAATATATAAGTATTATTATTACTTATCATGATTGTAATCGCGAAAATTATCATCTTAATTCAACCTCTCCGTCAAATAAAATAATGAATAAACCTTTTATTATTTTTTTAAATAAAGAACTGGTTTGAATTATCCTTAGCCATGTGAGTTTATAATGCTAGTGCTATATGACGCCACTTACTGTATTCCTTGCTCACTAAAGAGCACTAAATCTTCATGCTGTCGCGTCCTTCAGTGTTGTGAAGCAAACTGTATCATTGTCTTCCTTGTCTACAGCGTGCCAACTAGTGCATTTCGGTGTTCAAGCCGTTTTTGGACCATCTGACCCTCTACTAGGAGCGCACATAC